>VZRW01002458.1:271205-299685 GCA_013398125.1 Aegotheles bennettii | reverse complement strand
GTGCCCCCCCCGGCAGCTCCGCCGCGCCAGGCACCGGCCCAGAGGAGCCCCGAGCAGCAACGGCAGAGCGGGCAGGCGGCTCTCGGTGCTCTATAGACAATGGGCAGGAACCGGGCTGAACAGGGGGGGCCCCCCGCAGCTACAGCGGGTTCATAGATGTGTATGGATGTGTATGGATGTGTATATGTGTGTGTATATGTAATGTATATGTGTGTATATGTGTGTATATGTATGTATATATGTATATGTATGTGTATATGTAATGTATATGGATGTATATGGATGTATATGGATGTATATGGATGTATATATGTAATGTATATGTATGTATGTATGTAATGTATATGTGTGTAACTCACACCTCGCTTCCGTCTGTCCAAGGACCGAAGCCCTCTGGGGCAGGAGGTGCCGCGGGCAGAGCGTGGGGTGAGCCCAGGACCGGCTCCAGCACCGCTCCAGCACGGATCAGATCCCGCTGGGTCACTGCTCCCACCACCCCCCCAGCTGTCCCCATCTCCTCGCCCTCCTGGCACTGCCCCCTTCCTTCTAACTCCAAAGAGATGGCTTCCTTAGGGGAGAAAACAAGTTCCACTCTGCCCTGACCCACGGCCGGTGGGGCATGTTCAATGAAGCTGTGACACACAGGAGGACACCAGTGAAAACACACAGTTCTGACTTTATTTCTTTGTTAAAATTAAATATTTCGTGGCTGCCGACAGAGCAAATTGCACGTTTGTATTTCCTATGAATGCACAGTTTCCAAAACCAATCGAACAACAGCATATTGAAAATATTCCTTAGGCTTCACCCCGTATGGAAGCCCGTGACATTTATATTATTAAAGACAAAATTAGAAAAAAAATATGCCCATAACAATGTTTGAGAATGTATTCGCTACATCGTTAGTCCAAACATCACATTTCTGTTGCTCTTCAGAATTCCAGGTAAGCAGTCAGTTCCCCCCATGACCCTGTCTTGTCACACAAATTACAAGACACTTCAATTTTAGATACCATGCAAGTCAGTAAAAGAGCTTCTTTCCAAAACACTTAACACTGAAGACTTGTTCCCCCCCCTCCCTTGACATAAGACCCTTAAACTCTTCTAGAAGTGGCAGTCTTCTCCCTCAGACCCAGTGCAGCTGGCGAAGACAGATTAAAAAAAGCTACAGAGAGAGAAAAGGGGAAAAAAGAGAAAAAAACAGAAGATTAGCAAAAAAGAGGAAGACATTCAAAAAGCAGGAAAAAGAGATGCAACACGAAAACAGCTGACAGAGGAGAGATGGAACCTCCTTGGGGTACCTCAAGGACATCAGGCAATAAAAACCTTTTTGAAGTCTTTAAAAAAGACTTTACATGACTGTAAATAACGTTCTAATGAGGCAAATGGTCAGTAAGAACAGCCAGCGACCTGCAGTGTGGTAGAAAAAAAGCCACATTAAATGGTTCTTTTAGCAGACAACACAGAAATCACTGCCAGACTGACCCTGACTGGCTTTGGGAGCAGGCTGACAGTCAAGGAGGAAGTAAATACTCAAATTATTTTAACTTGCTTAAAAAAACCCCACAAAACAGTCAAATACTTTTATGGGAAATAAAATCGTATTTATGGTGAAACGGAACACCCGAGGGAAATGCAGTCAAGAGTTTTGGCTGTCTTGACTGCAGGCAACGGCGACCAGACCATGGCCTGATCTGGGTCACTGTGTGAGGTTTGCAGTCAGCCAAAGGCTGCGTGCACAAACTGCTCGCGAGGCTTCAGCACCAGCGCCACCAAAACCTGCACTGCCTATCACAGCTAGGGCTTGTCTCCCAAAACCCCAGCGTCTGGAGGGGTTGTGTTGGAACTGCTTGGCAGCACACATCATCCTGATCTTTCCGTGGGGTCAGGAGGTGTGGGCTCACCCACAGACAGCGTGACTGAAGGGCTGGGGTCACAACAAGCAAGGCTGAAATGGAAGTGAGGGTCACATGCCAGGCTGCAGGGAGCACGGATTAGCAAGAGAAAAAATAAAAGCAAATAAAAAAAAAAGGAGACGATGTCATGAAAATGACACCAAGTATAAAG
The DNA here is from genome assembly GCA_013398125.1 of Aegotheles bennettii. Lineage (NCBI taxonomy): Eukaryota > Metazoa > Chordata > Aves > Caprimulgiformes > Aegothelidae > Aegotheles > Aegotheles bennettii. The sequence continues at coordinate 297,618 of VZRW01002458.1, read as the reverse complement.
AGAAAGGAGTTTCTTATCTCTCAACTACGCAATAATTAAACTAAGGTGGTGTTGTCATTTTAACGTCACCAATAAATACATTTAATAACTGCATTGTTATTTCGCCAGCAAAAATAACTCACAGAACTTAATTCCACATCCCTTATTCATCTAGGTGGAGAGGGACCAGGAGAAAGGGGAATCCATTACATGTAGGGAAAAAAAACCTGTAGGGTTTAAAGTTGCAGCATTCAAAACCTCATTTGGACTAATTTTATGTTGTTTAATTAAAGCAATAACCGCCAGTACATAGTAAAGACAGAACCACAATGAGGATGTAGGAGAGAGCAAGGGTAACACCATGGAAAGGTCACAGCTGAAATGCTGTCACGTTTTATTAGACCCTCCGATTTAACAAGTAAATGAAGGTCCATTCCAGCCCATTGTATTCGGGGGTAATTACTCAGTACAGAGCCATGGGTTACTGTAAAAGAAGGGCAAAGAAGACAAAAAACAAAAGAAGTGAATGTTAACCAGAATTCACTGTCTGATGAAGTCTTTATTTAAAAACAGAACTCATCCAGAAATACACAGAGCAGACACCTGCAGGCAAACCGCAGCTGCACTTGGCCAGAGCGAGCCCCTGGCCCCAGTGAGCAGAACACCCTCCTTTCCAGTGCAAATCCTGCAGTAAAACAAGGCTTTGGCTGAATAGAAAATACGAGAAGCAACCTGCCAGCATCTGTAACAGATGCCAAATATATATAAAAAAAAAGGTGGTAATACTTTTTGCATTAAACCCAGAAATCGTTGGAAACACTGAGAAGAAAGTCAAAGAAACACCATGGTCTTTCTTCACAAACACTGATAAGTACAGCAAGGTGTCCAGCTTTCCCTGAGGTTGGATCCAGGATGTGCATCCAGGCCAGCACACTGAGAGGGAGACAAGGCAAGAGATCCTGCGTGACCCCTGCAGCATTCAGAGAACACTTAGTTGCAAACCGTGGATCCAAGTTTGAGAATCCCCCAAGCCCGGGGATCAGAGGCTTTGGACTCAGGCTCACGCCCATGAGGATGGCAGGTTTTGCAAAAAGTCCTTTAAAATGATCTGAGTCACACATGGTAACGAGGGGTTAGATACAGCAAAATCAAAAGGGGAGAGGGCAGGCAGTCTCCTGAGACAGCATGTCCCACCCCACGGCAGCACCGGACTGCATTCACCGCGGTCCCGCAGCGGGGGCCAAATGCAGCCCCCGAGCTGCTGTGGCTCCCTTACCATGCAGCCCCTGCACCAAAGGGAGGGAGAGACAAAAAGCTGAGCAACTAAGGAGAGGGGACACTACCCTGCGGGCACTCACAGCCTGCTACTGCCCGAGGGGAAGAGGCATCAGCAGTGAGCACTGCTTGCTGGTTCCAGGGGCTATCGCTGGGTTCTTCACAAGAACACCCACAACCCAAACAGCCCCTGGCTTAAAACAAACTGGTGAGCACAGGAAGGAGCAATGAGTAAAGGTGAGCAAACAGGCACAATGGCATAGCTGCGTGTTAACCGAATGTGGGGGCATTCGCTTCTGGTGTGAAGGGAAAGGTTCTACAGGAAACCCGAACTGAAAATGAAAGAAAAAGGCAGATTAATGGTTTTATGGATTAATGACAAAAAACAAACTAAGAATATAAATGTTTCCTAACACACACACACAAAACAAATGTTGCTGAGTGTTAATGAGGTTTAATTTTATTACAAAACATGCTTTATGCAGATACTCACATGCACACACACACACACACACTCAGCAGTGGGATGAACCAGATTTATTGTCCAAAACAATCCCTTCACAGTTTTGCAAGCTACAGGACTCATCAACTGTGACTTGTTTGTATCCTTGCAAAACAGTGGAGCCCTGCAATACTCCATGGATCAATATGGAGAGTATTTCTCTGAATTCTGGAAAAGTACCATATATACATATTTAATTTAGCAGGGACAAATGCCCGTTGAGAAAGGCGCTGTCTGCATTTGTATCGTGGGAACAAAGCGACTCATTTGATTCAGCGCCCGGCACACAACAGTGTACAGTTGTGAGAGCTGCCAAAAGCAATCCAAAACCAACAAAAATCAGTAATGTTCACTCCAACTGCACTTTAGCTGTGCCTCCATACTCAGCACCAGAATGAACACTGTTATTCTTTGAGCTTATTTTTACACACGCAGAGCCTGAGAAGCAGGGGATTGTTCCTCCCATTGTTTCACAGTTACCGTTGGCAGCAGAGACATTCATTCAACCACACTGCTCAAGACGACTGCAAGCTCCAGTTCAAGTCAGGGCAAGACCCTTCTGAAGCTCTTCTGTTAAGTGGAATGTCCCACTGAAATTAAATTTGAATGCCTCTCACTGCCAGTGTAATGTTTACTTGCTTTTCCATTTCCTTTGGTGAAGCTAAGAGGGAAGGAATCCTGGAATCAGCTTTTCCCTATTTAAGGGCAGACTGTAAGTTAGTTTGGACTGTATCCTGGATAGAATGCAAATCCCAGCTTTGTCTGCAGGGGAGGGTAGACTCATGGCTGAGTTTTTAGGGTGTTTTATAGTTAAGTGCTGCCATTCCAACAGGTCCCTTCTCTGAGAGGCCTGAGCATCTCAGCCTGGGGTGCTGTCACCCTTGCCTTGGATAATAAGTACTGCTGCTCTGTCAAGAAGCAAGACATTCCTGTGGGAGCTTTCTTTTTCCTCTCACCAGAGAATCAACAGCAAATTAAAAAGGCTCAATTAAACACACTCAACCTAGCTATAAGTAACCACTGTCATTAGCAGTTTAACTAATAACCCTAATGAGGATGCTGCTCTCCTGCCAGGCATGTGCACTTCTTACACATCTGTTTAAATGAGCCGTCATTTTACAATAGATGCTGGCACTTTGCACTGCAGACACTTGCTGATGGCCAGGCTTGTTAATCCTTTGAGGCAACCTTATCTGTTCCACAATCCTGCCTGTGATTATGTGGCCACCTTACATCCCTGCTCACGTGAAGGCAGCGACACTCTGGACAGTGTCACAGCAACTGGAGCAGAGCAGGCTCACAGCCTAACACCAGACAGGGCTCTGCTCCAGTAGGAACTCTCCACGCCTTGGCAGAACTCCTTGGAAACTCAGATGCTGGCCTTATTCAATGGTAAAGTGCTCCCCCGCATCCCAGCGACACTACTCACATGCAGCCCTCTGCTACCACTAGCCTTATCCTAGCCATGGGCACACTTGGCACGGCCCCCAGGAGTGCAGGTCTGTGTCTGTCTGCTACAGCTGAACATCCAATCCAAGGGTGATCCATTTGACTGTTAAAAATGTCATGAAATCTGTCTGTCTTCAGAGCTAAATGCTCAGCCCCCCATACGTGGTGGTTTTGGACAACCGACTACATTCTGTCAGGAGGTGAATATTAGTTTGGTTACTCAACAGTAGCTTCTTTAACACCCCCTTGTACACACACACACACACAGAGTCTGGTGATTCTCTGGTGCTTTGGCACAAAGGAAAGCTCCAGGCTTCGCAGATTTTATCATCTGTTAGTAGGTGAAGGGGGTGATAGAAACTTGTCTCCATCTACCTTCACCTCCAGTGTAACCACAAGTTAACACTACAACTGAGAGAGGTGGGAGGGAAGGAAGAGAAAGGGAAGAGACATTTTCAAGGCTAGCTGGGTTCTATCATTAGCACCACATCTCCATAGCAATTGTTGCTATAGTATCAACATGACCTACGTGATTAAAGAATACAGTTTATTTCTAAGGGAGATGGAATAAAGAAAACTGAGACAACAAAGTGCTGGGAAGGTTTCAAAGAAGAAGACCTAATCCTTATTTTTCTGGGGTTTATGTGCTAAGTGTCTGCATTTTACTTTGCAGAATCTTTAAAGACAGACTTCATTACATCCTTTTTCTCCAACCGAGTATGTAAAGATAGATGTAAAGTAAGGGTGAGAGCAGAGGAAGAAGGAGATAATGCTCACAGGCTTCTGGACTTGCACAGGGTTTGCTTTTTTAGGAACTGTAACTGATCCCACTGTGAGGTCTATATTAGTTAATGACGCTTACCAGGACAATGTGTCTCATGCACCATGCAGCCAAACAGCAGCTAACTGTAAAACAGCACACATGTAAGAGCTAATAATTATGATAATGATGTAAAACAACAACAACAAAAAAAAAGAAACCATGTCATAATTAGTGCAAATTGCAGAGCTTGGGTTTAAAAGAGTCACCAGTGAAAGAAAAACGGTAGTATAGTGCCAGCCAGTAGTAAACAAGATACTATTAAGCTACAGCTTGTGAAGTTAATGGATTGTTAGAGATAGGTATGATCTAAATACTGAAATGAATTATTAAGAACAATTGGAGAAGTTACAGGGTAAAGAAAGCAGCACTACTTCTAACACAGCTATTTTCCCGGAGCAGAGAGAGGCCTCCTGTATCTTCCCAAGCCTTACTCCAGGACTGACCTATCTCTTCATGGAGTTTTCTGTGCCTTTCCATGTCATTAACTGACAAGGATGGTACCAATGCTTTTCTGTATGAATGTACTGGTGTCAAGGAGCTATTCTGAGATCAGAACTGCTTCTAGGAACAAGAGCGTGACTTAGGCCACAGCAACTAATTGCTCATACTACAGGGCACTTCACCTCCCTTCCCTGCATTCCTGACACTGCCGGATCTCAGGGCTGGAGGCTGCAGTCCTCAGTCTGCAGATGTCTGAGGGCTCTAAGCATGAAAGAACTCGGTTGTGTATTCCCCACACAGCCCAGGCAGGGGGGAGAAGTCTGTCCCCAGTCAGTCTCAAGGCTCCTCAGAATGAAAAGATATTAAACCCCCCTGAAGGTAATTCAGATGAGCAAATCAAAATACGCAGTGGAAAAAGGAACGGACAAGCAAGAAAAGGGCAGCACTAATTGCTCATCACAAAAGAATGTTGACATTGAAGCAGCTCCAGCTCAAAACTAAAACGACTAAACCAGGACCTCATTCTGGTTATTGGGTTTTTCCTCTCCTGTCTCATTCGATTCCAGCTTAACAGTCAAGGGCCATTTCCCTGACAAACAGACCTGTCAGCTCCCTGGGCACATGCCACATTGTTCACATTAACAGTACTTCTCCATGTAGTTAAGACTGTGTAGCGCAGGCAGGATTTACTTTGGATTTGCCCCAGGAATGTGCAGAGAGGGGTACAGAAACCAGGCCCTTGTTTATCTGTGCATCTGTCTTTGTACACATCCCAAGGTGGCACAGCACTCCGCTTTGGGAAACGTGCCACAGTGTGGAGAGAAGGAACTGCTCATTGCTAGGCGAGCCAGGAGGACTGTTTCAGCTGAGCTCTTGAACGAGCAGAGCATTAGGAGCCTGGCATGGGCACTGCAGACAGCCCACAGCACAGGACTATGAGGTCCCAGATCCTGTCACACCAGTCCCTGGCATGGGAAACTCCTGCTAAAGCCATGCAGTATTTCTCACTGTCTCTGTGGAGGACAAAATCTGATTTAGGGCTGGAGAAGAATACTGGCACTAACAAGGAGAGGACCTGTCCCCTTCTTCTGCAGCCTTACATTTTGCAGATTCCAGAATTCAAGACTATTAGTGTCCCTGAATAATTGCCACAGTATAAGCGTTTCCCCAACCTAAACAAACACGACCCTGAGACAGGACACACTCCTCCGGCAGCAGGACATCCCTGCTACCCCCACCCTAGCCTTGGCAGCCAATATTGTTCCACTTCATTACAAGCACTGACAGACCAAGGGAGGAGCAGGGAGTCTCAGGAAATAAAAACAAGTTCATCTCTCTCATGCTGTCAGCAAGCAATAAGGGATGTTAGCACTGCTCCCTGTTCTTCAGCATGACAGCTAAAGGTAAAATGCTTCCAGCTACTGCTCAGCCTTACTAGGGGTTAAATCTGGCTGCAAACCTTCCCTGAGAGGGACTGGCTAGGCTGGGAGAGAGATATGAACACCCAGAAAAATAGTGAAGGAGAACCATTACCAGAAAGCAAATACCACTGGATTAGCAACTTACTTTTTTCTTTCCTTATCCCTTTTAAGAGTTTGGGATCCTCCAGCCTGCTGAGCCTGAGACTGGAGCAATTCAGCTGCTGTCTTCCTTTGTTTAAATGCATTTACTTCATCATCCAGAGACTTCTTCTTATCCTCTAGCTTCTTTTTTTCATCCTGATGCAACTTCTTCAGGCGATCAAACTTTTCGTGCAGCTAGAGGGAAAGGAGAGAGGTGAGCAGGACCCAGCACTGCCACACATTCTGTTCACAGGAAAAGAGGAAGATGGAAGGATCCCATGAGATCTGAGCCTGCAAGTCTCCATCAGTCTCTACCTCATTTCCAGCCCCCTGAGCTGACACTGTACACACAGGGAACAGTGGAACAGTCTCCTTCCACAACAGCGTACAAACCAGCAGTGCTCCAGTGGTGCAGCAATGCACAGACTAACAACAGAGGATGGGGAGAGCATAACCATAAACACCAGTAATCTATTTCCAGGGGTCTCTGCCTTATTCCTCTTTGAAGGTCAGTAAATTAATGGATTTTTCACAACACTAAAGAAGTTGTATGGGTATATTTTTTATTATCAGGGGCTGTTTCTTTCCCTGAATTTTGCCACACTGTAACTCTCCATCACAATCGCGTCTATGGCACTTTTATGGTGCAGTAAGTTGGACACTACAAGCACTGCGATCTAGTTTTGTCCTACAGGATGAACACCTTAATGTCCCCACGGCCCCGAGTTAAACTTTAGGCTTCTTGAAAAGCAAGTTCTAAACCACACTCTGCAGAAAGTGCTTTGGCAGCAGCTACCTACTTGGGAGTAGGTCTATCACTCACGACCATGAAGAGACAAGTACTGCAGTCTTCACCTCTTTTTCAGCCTCCTTCAGCTCCGCTTCCTTTTCCTTGACCCTCTGGACAAACATTTGCCTCATTGCCTCTTCCTTTTTCTGCAGTTCCCCCAGAAACTCATTTCTTTTGGCTTCGTAAGTTTCTTGTAAGCTAAAAAGAAAGGAAACTCCAGTGATATGACTTGGGACAAACTCTGCTTCCCCTGAGCCTCTGAAATCAGCCCCTCACCATGAATATTGCTCGCCCACAGCACATTTGCAACTCACCCACCCACGTGTGCCCAGGTCTTCTTTATCCAACCAGTTCTGGGGTCTGTAAGCTATTGCACATTTCTGTGTGTTGAATGTTGGGCAATTCAAAGAGCCCAGCTGGCAACAAACATTAGTTCAGAGGGACAATGCTGTATCTCTGCAGCACAGACATTTCTACTCCCATACTTGCAGTTTCACAGCCAAATCTGCACACGCTCCGTGTTTTCACCTTCTCTCCCTCAGCCAGCACCTTTGATGAAGTCTGGATTTATCTGACCTGGCAGCTTTTCTTGCTGCATTGGTTCTTTCCATGCTCTCTCAAGGACACACGCATATACACACACACACAGCATGTCCAGCAATGCCTCTCTCGAGCTCTCCTGCCTCCTTCAGAGATCCCACCTGAAAGGTTTGCTGTCTGGATCGGTGTCCTTGAAACCCATCTCCTCCAGTTTACACCGCCGGTACAGCTCATAGTGGCGCGTGTGGGTCTGTTCACGAAGGTCTTCCATGTTCACACGGATCAGCATCTCCCGCAGCTTCACAAAGTCACAGTGAGCCTCGTTCTCCACTGTAAGAAGACGTGATAAGGAGTAAGAGGGAGGCAGAAACAGAGGTCTCTTCCTACATTCCCCACCTGCCTACTCCTCCAACAGGTTCAACAGCCCTCCCAACCAGAGAAAACTGTCACTATAGACCTGACACAAGGATTTAATAAAGAGTAATTCCCAGAGAGAGATTAAAGTCCAGCAGGCCCTTGCTCCTCTTATGTGAGCCCACTGCCTCCTGGCAGAAGTGTCACCATTCATTGCCATGAAATCCCAGGGCTCAACTCACCCTGCACTGTGCCCCAGGGGTACTGACGAGCTTTCATCATTTTGTTTCCTATTTTCAGCTCCTCCGTGCTCCCGATCACTGCAAACGGCAAGTGGGCCTGGAACACATTTAATGATACCCACGTTAGTCCCTCTCAGCTCTGGCTGACTTGCCAGCACACAGAGATGAGCACAGCCACGGAGCAAGACAGTCATTATGCACACACTAATCTCAGAGTCTAGTCACTGGCCACTAGCCCAAGACAAGGCAGGAGAAGGGAGGTCCTTTTTGGAAACCTTGTTAGTGCTACCACTCTACAGCCTCTACCTGGCTGATCCTCCCAGCCACAGGGTCTCAGGTGAGAAGAGCCAGTGCAAGACTGGCATCAGAAGGACAGCTCGAACAACGTGCTGCGTGGCTCTGGCTGCGGTGCTGTCCCCGGGGCTTGCGGTGGCTGAGGAGAACATCTGCACAAGCACAGAAGCAATAAAAGAGGTCTTGGAGCCTTCTGGATTTTATCCCCCCCATCACTCCCCTCAGCTCATACTAGAGCACAAGACAATTTGCTCTATGGGATCATGAGATCCAAGTCCATCCTTCACTCCCAGAGTAACAGCTGTGTCCTTCCTGCTTGCTTCAGTGCTGGTGAGGAAGGGCTGAACACGTCCCTGGTCAGTCTCCGTGTCCACGCGTGCCCTGAGGTCTGCCCCAGGCTGAGCTGGGAGGCACTCGGTGTTCCCTGGGGCTGTGCTGAGCCTGCCCCATGCTATCACTCCACAGTGCCTCAGGCCTCCTGCGGTTGTGTTTGGGGTCACCCTCAGCATCCCAGCTCCCACATCTTACAGCAAAACTGGTCCTGAGAAACCCAAGGGAATGCCAATGGCTGTATGAAATCCTCATGAGGCTGATGCTACACGCAGCCACTGCCGGATGGCTGAACAGCTAGAGGACAAAGGAGGCCAAACCCAGGGATCAAACCCATGAGGAGGGACCCTGGGGACAGCAGAGCAGCGCTGTACCATCAGCTCAGCTGTGCCTTGTTATGCTCTTCAAGCCGAGACACAGACTCCAGAGAGTGCAGTTGTTACAGGTACCTGAAGGCAGACTAAGAACAAAAGGGATTTGCTTTTCAAAAGCTAAGAAATAAAAAATAGTCACATAAAAAATAGATACTTCCTGCCTTCTGCAGAGACACTAAGAGATTTGCCCAGCGCCAGCTCAGCAGAGTTGGAACAGAAACACTCCCAACACCTCTCTAGGCTCCAAAGACCTCACCTTACACTCCCTTCATTCCCCAGGCCCCAGACACCACTATTGCACTTTGCTGCGTTTGTTTGTGGTGCAATGAGATCCCTCCCCACCTCCACTTGCTTCTAGGAACTATACTGCAATTCTGCCAAGCTGCAAAGAAGTCAGTGCAAAATACCCTGCAAAAAAATTCCTAACGCATCCAGCACGAGTGGGTATCATAAAGTGAAATGCACATGAAATAGTGCGCGTATTTTAAAGCCAAATTTTACTTCTCATGCAAAAAGCAACTAATGCAGCTTACAGACAAAACTTAAGTAACCAAAACCCCAGTCTTGATTTTCTCTGTAATTAAAAAAGAAAAAAGTGACTGATCCAGAGAAGCTGCTGGTCAGCACGAAGCACTGCTTCAGCATGAAGACTGCATTTATAACCTTTCAAAGATGTTGATCTGTAACAGGCAAAGACAATGAAGCTTTCTGTAGAGAAGTACAAACACAAAGGTTAAGGCAACTGATTTAATCAAAGTTTCCTGTTCCTTGATTTTAAACATGACTAAAATTGGCAAATTAAGTCACAAATCTAAATCCACCCATCCTGGCTCTTTTACTGGTCTCAATCCCTCCACAAGTTCACCTCCTGACCTGAAGCATAAGCAGATTTGTCTTATGTTACAAATAAAATCAGTATTTGCGAACAAGTTTTCCAGGTCTGCGAAACTGCCTTGATCAGATTCAGATCCTGGCCTGCTTAGTGCCCATAAACCTGGTAATTACGAGTTGTATCGGTTTCATCGAGGACTTAAAGAGTTGATCTCTTGGGGCAGTGGCTGACACAACCCAGAATGTCTACGACCAGAGACAGCAATTCCCTCCCAGGAGACAGATAAATGGCTGAAAGGAACAGCGAGCAGAGGTTTACCTGCACCCTTAGAAGGGCCAAGGGGAGATGACTTCTCCCTTTGTCATCACACCTCTGGTTCCTTGAGGATGGAGTGAGATTGCATCTTTGTTTCCAGTGAGAGCACTAAGGGCTGAGAAAGATGCCATCACAAAACTGCTCTGACCAGGAAACCATCACTGATGGCTCTTATGTTGGGACAAATTTCATGTTTCTTTCAGGCCTCTCCACACCACTCTATGTAACTATTAATATTAGATCAAGAGACAACAGTACTACTTGCTTAAAAAAGCCTTCTGGAAAATGGGAGCATGGTCAGGATGCGCTGCCAGAGGGGCCAGGGGACAGCTGGCTCTGTCTTCATGGAGCCACAGCCAGGCACCCGCGACACTGGGAATGCCAGAGCCAGAACAAGCACCTGCAGGCACCTCGAGACACGGCTGGCCCGAGCTGTGTGCTGCTTCTCACACACTGCTGGTTAAGCTGTGGAACTCCTTGCCACAGGATCCTGGAAGTTCGCTGGTCGGGGGGCATCAGGTGATGCATGGGACAGAAATCTAGAGAAATGCTTCAGCTGAGCAGGGTTAGAGGCTGGGGAAGCATGTGGGGGAAGTGAAGCACCACACACATTCCCTCTCCTCTTATATACTCTAAGTGACCAAAAGCAGGTGTTTAGGGAAGAAAAGGGCTACTGAGCTGGGTGGGCCTCTGGTCCCACCTTTGTGTGTTATTTTGTCCATCAGCACTTGAACGTAGCTCCATGGAAGCCGCTGCTCTAACCAGCCTCATTGTATCCCCACATCCATCCAACCTGGTCAACAGCACCAGAGCCAGAAGACCCAGCCAGACCCAGGACCTAGCTCAGTAACCTGATCAGTAACAAACCAGCAGTTCAGTACAGACAGGAGTCCCAGAGCCGGCCAGGTGAAGGGTTTCTGCTGCAAGGACAGCCAGAGGCATGAGGAGACACCCACAGAAGCAGGGCTTTGCAGGAAACACCAACCCAGGAGAGCAAAGCTGTTTGGTGTGGAAAACACAGAGCGAGGAGCAGAGAGAGGTGTGTGCCTGCAGACAGCCTGCCCCTCACACCACGCAGGTAACCCCAGCGAATTCATTCATAACCCAGGACTGTCCTTGCCCTGCACAGCCAGGCCTCACCAGCTGATTTCCTACAAGTCCCTCTCTAGATACACATTAGGACAAGGAAGGGTTAAAAGACAGAAAAGCCCACCAGAAAGGCAGTAGCCTACCACAAGGCTCTGCTAGCCTAGCATGACACTACAGGGATGGGATTCCTGTGAAATCCTCCAGTTTTAAGACAGAAAATAAAAGAGAAATTGGATTTAAGCAGCACCCCAATATGGGCCACCAACCCCTCCAGTGACAGTGCTGTTCTAGGAGCGGAGGAAGCGCCGAGTCACTTACGTTCATTGTCCCATTTATCTCCGCCACCGATTCATCGTCTGTTGGGAACTGGTAGATCTGAACCCCGTTACTGACCAGTTCACTTGTGATTTTAATTTTAAACTTGGTCAGCTCACTCTTGGAAATGGCATCAGATTTGGCAATGATGGGAATGATGTTCACCTATAAAGGAACAGAACGGTAAGAAGTCCTCAGCTTTGCTCCAGGGTCTTTTTTCCATGTCTGCAGTACAACTTACAAAAACTTAAAAGTGCTCAGTAAATCTACAGGATTTATCTGCCAACCCAGTCATCTTCCCTGGCATAAGGGCTATCCAAGGCGGGGAGATGTGCTCTGGAAAAGCAGCAGCCTTTCTGCCACACACCCAGTGAACCTGCCCAGTCAGAGTTAAACATGCCTACCTTGCTGTCAAGCTTCTTCATTGTCACCAGGTCCAGGGACTTCAGTGAGTGGCCTGTCGGAGCAATGAAGTATAGGCAAGCGTGGATTCGGGTGTCATGGTAGTTGTGCAAGACCCTTTTTATCTTCAGTTCCTCTTGCAAGTAGGCTTCAAACTGAGCATCAATGAACTCAACAATGGGCTTATAGCTTTGGCGAAAGGGAAAAATAAATAAATAGAGTTACACATCTCACAGTCAGAGAGGCAAACAGACAGTGCTCCTTTCCTTGCTTTTAGAAGAAACAATCTGATTTCACTTCCCAAAACCAATTCTCTCCATCTCCCTTCCTCCCCACCCGTAAGAAATGTTGAAGTTGCACTGCTGACAAGGAGATGTGCTCCTAGGTCAGACTCTAGCAGCCTGTTTGACCCAACACAGTACTGGAGACTCAGCAGAGGACGGGAGACACACCATCCTCCCCAGGGAAAGCAGGCTCTCATACTTTGAAATGTGAGGTGAGAGACTTTTAAAAGGAAGGACAATGCAGAGTCATTTGCAGCCATGTGTAACCCTTGCTGGCACTCAGGGAGCAAGTGGCTTGCTGCTCTCAGGGCCCCAAGTCCTGCAGGTGGAAGATAGATCTCCATTCAGTACCACCTCTGCCCAGTGCTCTGGGGCAGGAAATCCCTGCAGCTCCACTGCAAGGCCACCTGAAACACACGGTCTGTCAGACCCAATGTGAAGGACATCAGCACATCCTAAACAGAACTATAAAGAAAATCTAACAGACACACAACAAAGCCAATCTCATCTGCAATGCCTCTGTGAACATGCACCTTGGAGACGGTATGGTGGAATCATACACCCCTTAACCACCACGGTCCAGCCATGCTGGGACGTGAGCTGCCAGAGATACCTCCCCAGGGTATCTCCCTGCAGATTTATTGTGCTTCCTCTGGCAACACAGAAGAGTCCTGCCAGAAGTGGCTGTTAAGCCAAGCTGTCTCTAGACCACACCAGTGGTTTGGTTGGCAGCTTGCGGTCAGCGCAGTGCAAGGAAACAAGCAGAGACACCCTGGAGCTCTCTGCTCTCCCCACCAGATGAATTTGGGCAGAAGGCTGCCAGCAGGGCAGATACTGCTCTGACAGCAGGAGAAAAGCTGCTTTGATAGCTGGAGCAGTGCTGACACACCACAGTCTCTTGTCCTCTCTTCTACCTGTCCCATTCCAAAGGGATAACAAGGACAACACATAAGAAGGAATGGGGAGAACTTTACAGTGCAGTCAGGACCAACAAGGGCACAGGGAGAGACCCTGCATGAGAAAACCAGGTCACGGTACAACCTCACTCCCCTTCACTCACCTGTCCTCCTTGTTGATCTGGTCCCCAAAGCCCACTGTGCTCACAATAGTCAGTTTGAGGTTGACATTGCTCTCCTGCAGGTCGTAGGTATTGGATTTCAGCTGGACCCCGGGCTGCGAGTGAGACGCTGGATCACCTTCAAACTTGGTGTTGAAAAGTGTGTCCATGAGGGTGGACTTACCAAGGCCAGTTTCCCCTATTGCAGAAAGAGAGAGTTGAAATGTTCTGTTGAATATTAATACGGCTTGGCCTTTCAGCTTCCAAACATTAACAGGGGTGGAATTGTAGCAGATGAAAGCAGATCTCATGCTCCAAAGGGATCGTCTGGCAAGCAGAAAGCCAAGTACAATGGGAGGTCTGTATTCTGGGCAAATTACATTTCACAGTCTAATGGCCATTAATATCACTAGAAAATAGAGATGAAAAGAAAGAGGTGAAAAGGCCACGGGGAAAACATCACTCAGATCCTGCATAAACCCACCGCTACACTACAGAAGATGCTGTTTTCATTAAAAAGTGGAAGGCAGAATGAGGCTCACTGCCATGTCCAAAAAAAAGATGCTCCAGATCAATCTGTCTCTAAAAAGCTGCCACTAGAACAGCCTCCTTCCATGCAGAAACACCGAGCTGGGTCTAGTCCTACAGCAGGCTGTACAGCTGGTTTCTTGCACCCACAACAGATTGAGTTGGGAGATCAGCCTTCCAGACCGGGAGGGGCCACATTCTTTAACGCCTGGTTTCCATACATCCCGAGAAGAACAAAGCCAATCCCTCCGTGCACTTGTTCTGTGCAACAAGAGGCAGCCTCCCTCACCACACTCTGACAGCAGGGCCAGCTCTTCAAAGGATCCCACCTCATGCAAAACCCATGAGTGTGGTTTGCTGCCCTGGGGGGGTGTTGCGTTTTGGGGAAACAGCGATTTCTGAGCTGCCCAGATGGCTGTTGCTGAAGCTTCAGGAGCTGGCTGAACCCCACCAGCTGTGAAGGCTGCTCCTCCAGCCCACTGCAGGACCATGGGGAGACGACCTGGATGAAGCAGCCTTCCCCTCCCTCCCTGAGCCCTCAGCTCCCAACCAAGACAACTTCACCATTTTCCTACTTTGCTCAGAAGAAAAGAGCTTCTTATTTTTGTAGGCTTAGAGCTCTGCAACAGATCCAAAACTTGCATGAAATACCCAATTCACCAAGGGGAAACTCCTCCCCATCCTCCTCCATCCAAATCTTCTCTGCAAGCAGGAAAATTCCTCTCTCTTGGCCCCAGAAAGCAATTCTCTCCTTCAAGGCTGAAGCACACGACGTACAGGGCAGGGCAAACGCCCACTGCCCGGGGAACTGAGGGGCCTCTGCTTGCCAGGATTGTGTATCAAGTATCTTTCCAGAAGGCTGTAAGATTCATTAACATTTGAAAGTCAACATCCACCTTGAGCTGCAGAGCTGCCCAGGAGCCAGCTAAGAGCTCGTGCTCCATCATGACTCATGCCAGCTACGGCCAGCACAGTCACAAATGCAGTTGTGCTTCTCGCGGTCTGGGCTTCTGGGGTCCCATCTGCCCCAACCGGGGAGCAGGTGCACAGAGCACAGCACACCAGAGCATCGCCACAGTCTGGATGGAGAGCTAGAGAGTTAACAGCAGACAGCCTGCACCACGCTGCCAGGCCTTTCCCAGGGATTCCAGGAAAACGGCAGTGTTAAAAAAAGACAAAGATCTAAACAGCCTCAGAAGGCTGCAGCATTTCCAGAGCCCCTGCCAGGGGATGGGTGGGACAGAGCAGGGTGTCTGCTGCTCGCCTGCAAACACCAGGATCCCTGACAAGGTGACTCGGGGAACTCATCCTGCTGGGAAGGCAGCCCTGGGGTGCAGCAGCATTCTGCAAACCTCCTCCTTTGCCGCTGTCCCACACTCTCCATCCCATGGCCTGGCAGGCCCCAGGGCAGGGTCAGATCCAGCAACCCATGTCCTGGGCCTCCAGGGCTGCAGGGCAGGGTGTCAGGGGAGCAGCAGCAGTGACCAGGGCAGGGAGCTGCTCTCTGCAGTGGATACACAAGGGCACATGGAAACCATGCAGACAAACACCCTGTAAGCCACCTCTCGCTTCTGCCTCCTTTAGGGTGAAAGGTGTTGACCTGAGGTGTTGACATGTTGACTATTTGTTTGAATGCGTCCTGAACCTGGTCATTTTTGCCTACCTTAAATCAACCCAATGTGCTGTTTCCAGCAGGAGCTGCTTCAGTTGTCAGAGGGGCCAGGAGAAGGATGTAAGAGATGCAGGCAGATTTTTAAGACAGAAGATGCTTTTATAGGCCATCTCCTGCCAGCTACACAGGAGCCAGCAGAGGCAACTCTGAATTCACACGCTGAGGTTTTCTGTTTGGAAGGGGAAGACCTGAACTGGCAAGGCATTCTTCCACAGGTGGGAGATGCTCACCCAAACACCTACAACTGAGTGTTTAGCACAGCAAACACCCCTCACACGGCATCCCAAGCAGGAGATCTGCACACCAGAAATCACATTCAGCCAGCAGAGACACCCATCCCTCACAGCATGACCCTGCTGGGATGGGACGGCATCAAAGCCTGCCAGAGAAGAGGAGGATGGAGGAGATGAATGACTGTCTCAGCTAAAAGAAACATGATGCCAACACTGATGGAGTGACATGAGATGGCAGAAGACCAATGAAGTTAATAAAGTGCTGTGTTAAATACAACCAGAGCTAGGGAGCAGTGCCACTTGAAGGGCAAAGCAACAGAACAGATTTCTGAGTCTTCTGGGAGCTTCGGACTGACACAGAGGCAACTTTCTGCTGGCTGGGAGTTGTAAATGGTGCCAACTGCTTCTTGTAAGGACAGGAGTCCAGATGGAACAGATGGCCTGATGAAAAGGACAAGTAGTCTGTGCTCGTTCCAGCTGACAGCACTGGAATCTTCTCCAAAAAGCATAAACGATGAATGGGGATTAAGGGAGGCAGAATTACCATGGAAAAAGCAGCGGTGTACGCAAATGGAGTGAGAGATGCCCTTGGCAGGGAGATTATTTCCTGATGTCAGGCTTACAGGCACACAAACCGTGCTTCAGGATTATGCAACTCGGCAGTGGTCTGCTCTTCCACACCGTGGTGGGGCGGACAGGGCAGGGAGGGTGACCTTTGCTGTTAGCGTTCTGCACCAGGAAGCTCTGACAGTTACTGAAAAGCTGTAGTGCTGTGCCTTTCATCATGGGATGGACTTGTGCTGTTAAGTCTGGTCATTTTCAGAGATGTGAAAAAAAACATGGCAAGAGATACCACACCAGTCGGGCTCTGGACACGCAGCAACCCTACAGCAGCACCCGAAGGCACCATCTACTTTTAACACCCAACAGCTAGAGATGCTGTGCCGGGCTCCCCACGCCATCTCTCGGGCTCCTGAGACGGTTCCTGCTCCATCTTCACATGCACGGGGCACACTCCCTGCTCGGTGGGAACGGTTCATCAATTCCCTCACAGACGGAGCAGTGGCACCACTTGCAAAGCCACAGCTGGGACAAGTGCCACTCTCCTCCCTTCAGCTAATCCATGGAGTTCCTCTGCTCTGGGGCAGACTGCCCTCCCTGTGCTGGATGCTGCTGACACCCTCTGGGGGTCTCCAGTTGGTGACCAGGCAAAGCCCATGCCAGAAGACAGCAAGTACCAGTGCTGGCAGGAGTGAGCGATCCTGCCGTGGGCACTGCAAAGCAACACGTCAGGGTGTGCAGGCAACATGAGGGCTACCCAACACCAGCGAGTGCGAGAGAGATGGAGATGGGGTGAGAGGTGGTGAGGTGCCATCATAGCTATGTCTGACACAGGGCAGCAGATGAGGTGCAGGAACAGAAGCAGCCGCGCCCACAACAACTGCTCCTTCCTTTGGGAAGTTCCCAGCTTCCCAGCCCAAAGTGGGTATCTTTGTGTTGAAGGTACCTTCACAGCTCCTTCCTCCCACAGAAACTCTGGCATCCTAAGCACTCCGCAGCAGCAAACTGAGTTACACACCACAAAAGCTGCACCTCTTTTTTTGTGCCTGGTGATTTAATTTGCTTCCCCCTCGTACACGTTAAGTGAAACACCAAACGACTGCTCGCTGGCCCCACACCACTGAGGATTTAAGAGGCCCCTGTCATTTCATCCTCAGTCGACTCTGTGGGAGGACAGAGGAGCCATTGGAGCATTCCCTGCTCAAAGGCATGGAGAAGCTTTCACAAAAAAACAACACCTGTCCTTCACGAGATTAACAACCATGTCTCCAGATATCAAATAATTCAATCTTAAAGAAAAAGTATAGCCATGCACCCATACTTTCATGTGAAGAGATGGAAGCTAATCCAATGTAGCAGGTTTGTTGAGACAAGCCCTGAGGCAGCTCAGCCTGATAAGGCCATCCCTCAGAGAGGGGAAAAAAAAAGAGTTCTTTTCATCTGACAGGCACACAGAGATGCTGCACCATTCACCCTTCGCAAGGCAACGGTTGGGCTGTGGGGGCAAGAGGAGCAACGTGGGCTCATGAAAGATGCTGAAGCACCTCAGAGGACAACCAGGCTCCCAGCCACCACTGTCTGCCCCAGGGGACCAGCGGCAAGGGGGCAGGAGAGGCTTGAGGAGACTTTTTTTCTGCTTTTCAATCACAGAAACCCTGCTCTCCCCTCAGCTGTTTGCACCAACGACCACAAAAACAAACAGTGGGCAACTTCCAGGCTGTCCAGCTCATCACCCCACAGGAAGCTGCCTGCCAGAGAGCAGATGGCAGTGCTGCACGAGAGAAACTGTGCACATCCCTCCCTCCCCAGCTGGAGAGAGCCCAGCACACGGAGGGACTCACTCCTCAGAGCGAGAGACCCCAGGCAGTTGTGGTACAGCTCCTGGGGAAAGAGGAGGTATTTCTGCCACAGAATAGCCATTTCTGCCTGC
This sequence comes from Aegotheles bennettii, assembly GCA_013398125.1. Classification (NCBI taxonomy): domain Eukaryota; kingdom Metazoa; phylum Chordata; class Aves; order Caprimulgiformes; family Aegothelidae; genus Aegotheles; species Aegotheles bennettii. The sequence continues at coordinate 279,445 of VZRW01002458.1, read as the reverse complement.
ACTGAATAGGCTGCTTATAACAAATCCCCTTCAAATCCCAGGAGAGAGGAAGGGGGAAACGCCTGCTTGTAATGGAATACCAGTCTAATGCAGCTATGATCTAACCTGGCCAAAACTGAGAAAGTCTGTATTACAAAATGTCAGCCCACTCTTCCTCTTGCTTTTCCCCACTTCACTAAGAAATACAGTCAGCAGAGAAGGTCTCAGTCATCAAATACTTCTCCAGTCTCCACACTGAACTAAGAGGCAACTAACATTTTATCATGGAAGCTTTGGGAAGAAAATGGTTGCTGTTGAGGAATAAAGTATCAGAGAAACCATCTACAACCCCTAACTTCTTATGAGAGGTTTGCTCATTTCCTCTATCTTTGGCTCCAGTCTCAAAGGGGAGACAGCTTTCAGCATGACAAGAGCTAAAAATTGCTCCGCTCTGGATGTGCTGCTGAGAGTCATTTCTGAAGCTTTCCTTGGCTTCTCCGCCGGGAGCTGGAGGAATCGGTGGCTCAGATCCAGTATGGCGCAGAACAAAATTGTCACTGGATTTTTCCTCCAATAGATGCCACACGCAGCAGAAAGATGAGGGTCAAGGAAGTGTCCTTCTATCATGCACACTGGCCTATGGGATCAGTTCACCTACTTGTTTTGTCGGCTCCAATCCTCATTTGCTCCCTGTTCTTTCCATTTTTCACCCCAGACTCTGGCTGTACAAGTGAGACCCAACAGAATCAATTAGATGGGCTCTGGGACTTTTTGCTTTCTTTCTCCAGGATGTTTAAGAGTTTAACTTTGTTATCACAAGTTAACAGAGACACCAGACAACTCTTAAAAGACATTTTAAAGCCTGACCTCCTCAACTGAAGATTTGTGGATCCTTTTCTAATGAAGCTTATTAACTTTTTCTATAAAGTTTCTTCATTTCAAGATTGACTATGTCCATGTTATTAATATTCATAGAAGACTGACATTAATCACTAATGCACATCGATCTTGGCAGGTCCTTGCTATTCAGATCAACGAGCGATTAATGTATTCCATTTCTGTCCCATAAAGAGGAAAGCAGAGGCATTCAACTCTCCACACATCAAAGTGAACATATAACCACAGGAGGCATCCACTGCTGCATCTATAACTTGTAAAAAAAGCAAACCACAGCAGGTCAATAAAGGCAAAAGGCAATAGTGTAAAGACTTCGATCTTTGGGACGAGAGTTTCACTAGGGCATCACATTCATGTCCTGTGGAAATCACCGTGCAACCCAGCCTGGCAGTGACCTCTGCTTGCCAGCAAAGTTTATCATCTCACAGGAATGCCATTGTCAGGGAAAGTTTGCTTCTCAGCTCCGTGCAACAGGGCTCTGCTCCCCTCTCCTCAATCTAATCCTCTCCTCTTAGACTTAACCCTGTCCCAGGCAAACACCAGGTCCATATCATGAGCTGGATCTCTCACAGAGGGGACAGACAACCTTTGTGTGGGTGCAGAGCTGACCACCAGCTAAGACAAGTCCCCAGGAGGTGCCTACAGCTGCAGCTCTCCCCTCTGTCATGCCAGGCTCTGCCCGGAGAATCTGCAGACAGGGCTTACTCCAAGTAGCCATGGGCACACAATAACCTCCTGCTCCCAGAGGCAGGGCACTGGCATCAGTAAACCAACCTAAGCATCCTACCAGGCAACTATTAATTCCCTATTATGAATTTCCTCATCCACATTATCAAACTAATGTACCAAAGCCATACAAGATACTACTTCTGTTACCCGGGAGTGCTCCTGAGGAGGGGCCGTTTGGATCCTAATCCTGGGGAAGTCCTGTCAGACAGACAGATGCTGCAGGGACAGACACCAAGTCCCACTACAGTGCCAGGCCCCAGCTGAGATCCATACCACACGGCAGCTTGGATGATCACAAGACCAGCTAAGGCTTGGCCAGACATTATTTTAATTCAAGTACGCACAGAAGGGAGGAGAAAAGAATAGCTATTAGTGATTCAAGTGGAGCATGACTGGTATTTTGTTAAAATAATTATAATAATAATTCAATACCTAACCAAACAAGACCTCAGAACAAAGTGCTCTGGCATGAGTACCTATTTTCTTTTAAAAACATGAAATTGGAACATACTAGGAAAATAAGGATCGTAATCAAAGCCTGGGATTTTAGGCATTTTATTTCTCTGGTTCAGTGCTTGGTAGAAAGCCATACTGCATAACCTCAGCAGGGACTTCCCAGGGTACCAGCAAATCTTGTTACTGAAAATAGACAGAACAGTGAGGGAAATTTAAATCAAAGCTACCTTGTTAACTCTGTCATCTAAAAGCTACGTCCAGCTGCAGAGAAGCCCTTTTCAGCAAGAGAACTTCCCAAAATGGAAATACTCACCCACACACAGGATGTTGAAACAAAACCCATGATTAACTGACTTATTAACCAGCTGGTCAGGCAAACTGTCAAATCCTACGTGTCCAGAAAGTGGGACAGTACGACAGCCTTCACCCTGGAATACAAAGAAATAGTTATATCATTTTGAACCAAAATACACTTATCTGTATAAACCCTCAAGACCTCCCAGGCAGAATCAACTGCACAGTCCAGGCAGAGATTTGCACGTATGCTGTAAATCAGACTGTAAATCGTGTGGGTGTGCTTCCCTCTTCCCCAGAACAAACCCAGACAGCACAGACAGGACATCTCATTTGCCACGCATTAGGAGGTAGCCCTGTCACAAAAACATGAAACTGTGCAAAACACACACCTGAACACAGCTGCTGAAATAAAGAGGCAGCAAAACATTTGTTCCTCGATAAATCGTGTAGATGCTCAAGTCTCAACTTACATTGAAAACAAGAAGAATGCAAAGGACTGTATTAATGATGCCTCCTCCTACCAGCCTATTCTGATTTGTTTAATGTGAACTGTAACTCATGTGTAACTCACACTCACAGCTGCCATTACAACTAGTCAGAAACAGTTAGGAAAACCGTACCTACTAGTAGTAACTGAACAGCCCAAACACACTGTCTCTGCAAAGCTCGAGTGCTGCAGCACAGACACAGCAGGGAATACAGTCTTTGAGCTACCGAACACAACAGTATCTCCCATGTCATTGTGAAGATTAAACTCTCAGACTGCTAAGAGACTCCAAATCTGTAAAATGACCATTAGCACCAGAAAATCAGGGAACATTGAATTAAGCTGCAAGGAAGATGCTTGCGTGGGCAGACAGCCAGACCATGCCAGGTAGCAGGTCTTCTCCAGCTCCGAGAGAGGAGGGTGCTCCATACCCACACCTGCTTCTGGAGTCAGGGGTCAGAAATTTCCACCTGGCCGTTGCACCAAGGTGCTCTGGGTTCCTGACCTGCAGGGCAGACAGCAATAAACTACACACAGAGGCTCAGCCTCAGAAATGGCACCGTGCAGAACGGAGGTGATGCTGACCCCACATAGCTGTGTGTACAGGGAAGTCCCCCTCCTGCAGCCCCACAAAGGTATTCCCCTCTCTGGAGCAAAGGCTTTTCCTAAACCACGTATTTTAATGTTAAATGCAGAAATTCCCCTCGGGCCTTTCAGGGACCTCACTGGTTTGCAAGAAATATGCAAGAAATATTGCCAAAAGGGTGCAACTGTTACCTTACTCTTTCAGAATCATGTTCTCACATAACTTGAAAGCCTGTTTATAGGGACAGGCTTACTGGTTTTCCCTCTTCTGCCAATGACACTGGTATTTTAGGCTAGGAAAACATCCCCAAGGACTGCATTTACTACAGCAGTCTGTCAGAGCACGATTACTGGCCTATTACTGTTTTGCTGGTGTGGGGTTTTTTTCCTAATATCAGGTTCCAAATACACTTCAGCCATTAACCATATTTACCACCCTGTGATGTGTAAATATGTTTCCCCTTAGCCATATTTTGTGTATCAGTCTGATTCTTCCTGCCAAGATGTTCACCAAATATGGTGCTTTATTAATGCCTGAGCACCTTGCCTCCAAACGACATGTTCATCAGGAAGGCGCTCGAGTTCCCCAGCAGATCCTGTGTTTGCCTTCCGAGGAGGCAGCTCCGAGGCCAAATAATTCACCAACAAACAGCTCAGGCAGAAGAAAGGGAGACTGTCAGGCACGCAGATTCTGCGACGACACACCTAAACTGCTTCATCAAAACAAAAACCTAGCACTGGGGTGTCTCATGGCAGCATCTGATCTGCAGCAAGAGCACCACAGCCTCGGTGAACAACAGATGGGTGGACAGAGTCCACAAAGGCAGGAGAGAGAACCACAGGCAGACTCTTCCTAGGGATGGAGAAATATCAAGTGTATTTTTAATACTCAGCCTTAAAACTGCACCGTTGGAAGACTGTTTGAACACTACTCTCCCCAGGAAGCGTGGGCAGGAGTGTAGGCTCTCATTAAGAACAAATCTTCTCCTCATCCCTAAATATAAGTGTGATCCAGATGGAGCAAAATAAACGGTAGGAGTTGAGCCACTCTCAGCTGAGAGGAGGCAGTTACCATCGCACAGAATTCAGCCTGCGAGTCATTTCCTGCAGCCTCTTTTTCTAGTCACCTGTGGTTTTATAATGCAGTTAAACCACACTTCACATCTGCTACAGGCCAGGAAACAAGCACTGTGAAATCTGATTTCCAGTCACAGCAGCTGAGCCTTCATGTTAAGTACACAGCCACCACGTATATTGTCCTATTCTGGATAAAAATTCAAACTGTGCCTTTCTATAGCACCAGGAGATCAGCTGCAATGAAAAAAAACATAAAAGAAATTATGCTTTAAGGTCAGACTGGTTTTGACACACATCAGAAGGTTGTCAGCAATCACCAAACCTGCTGAGAGAAAAGAAGCATTCCCTCTCTGATCCACCAAGAAACAGCACAAGTCACCAGTCTTCACACACCAAGTGGTGTCTCTGCAGCCAGAACACTGCTATATATAAACAGCATCATCACAAACAACATATGAACACGGCCATTAGTCATCCTGCCTGCAAATTAAATGTAGATTTGGATTACCTTGTTCAAGACTGAAGAACATGCTAAGCTTATAAGCTTTTCGTTGAAAAAGTGTTCGACAGCTATTTCCCATTATTTATCTTCAAAACCAATCTTTCAGGTCAAATTTGAAACGTATAAGAAGCAGCACCAAGAGGATAAGCAAGGTTTAACTATTGCCTGCACAGAGGCTTCCCCCAAGAGCATCCCTGAGCGCTGGATGGCCCAGAGCCCATTTGTACTCTCTGTTTTAAAGTTAGCATCTCCTTGGAACAAAGACAAAGACGGAATCTCTGGGAAGCCAGTGCGAACGCTGGCACCCCACCAAGACACCAGATGCCTTTTTTTTTTTTCCCCACACACAGAGTGACCCCCCCGAGGGTAGAATGGGCTGTTGTTGCTCAGGAGGAAGCAAAGCCTGTTTGCCACAAACAACACGAAGAGAGCAATGTGCTCTCTCGCTGCACTACCACGCAGGGCTAGTGCAGAGTGGAAGTGAGGAGTAGCTGCTTGGAGAGGTTATTTTATTTTTTCCCTGTCTTTGGAGGATTTACACACCACAGAAACCACCACTGCCTACTCTGATTCTTACAGAAAACTATCAGAAATATACGGGAAATACAAAGGTGTTACAATAAACGACCCGAAGCCTGAAAGGACTGCACTTCAAGTATTAGTTTACATAAAATGGGCAAGATTTGGATTCCTGGTGTTCGAATCACCACAGGGTCCTTAGGGTGAAAAAAATATTACAAGAAAATCTTGCTGAATGTGTGCCTCTGCTTTACAGCACAAGTAGGTCCAGCACTGTCAGCTCCCAACATCCTTGGAGCCCCGACAGGCCATTACCACCTCGTGGAGACAGAGCAGAGCATCCTCCTGGAGACACCCACCGGTGCTGCTCACTGCCAACGTCAACGCTCCATACTCAGAACAACTTCTGCTGGCCTGGACTACAATGAAAAAGGACACCATGGCAAAGGAAAAGCCTCCACTTGGAGATACTGAGGCAGAGCACAGCAAATAAAGAATCCTACAGCTCCAAACCCAAGGGACCCAGTGTCCAGACGAGGCCCACACAACAAGGAAAGGCTCCCAAAGGCTGCAGTACAACACTTCTGCATCTAACTGAAGAGCATCTCTGTTGGGGACACTGACAGCTGACACTGAGTACTTCTGACACAATCTCCCACCTCCACCCAGATGAGAATCACATCAAATACTGAGGCCTTGGAGCCTCCTTTCAGAGGATTTTCAAACGGCCACAACAAACACAACAGCACCATCCCTCCAGGCAAACAAACCCACCTGGCTGTGATGCTCACAGCAGCCACTCCCCTGCCCCTCCGCCACCCAATAACGCTGAGACCCTGGGGTCAGCTCCTATACTTGAGACAACTCTTGCACCCTTGAAGAAGTCAAATATCGAATCGCCAAGCAAGGCAGAACCCAAATTCAGGTTTCCACACCAGTTTTCCACATCACCTTCGAGTCAGAACAACAGCAGGTCCCTTCTCATGACCTCGGCATTATGGCATCCACTTCCCCAGACTGTGTTTGGCTCTCATCAAACAGCAAATCAGAGCAACACTTGTACCTGTCACTTGCACAAACGGGTAATTCTCTTATGCAATGAGGGAATTATCCAGCAGACAGTGTAAACATCCTCCACAAGACAAATGCAAAGCAGGAATGTGAAGTGCAGATAAAGACTTTGTGTTTCTTTTCCTTGCTCAGCTGATATCATCAGGATGAGTATAAAAGAAAAACAACAGAAAAGCCCAAGAGAAATAGTTCTGAATCGGCCACCACAGAAAGCAAGAAACACCTCGCCAAAGTTCCTGCCCACTGCCCACCCTCTCCGGGAGCACTGCATCACTCAGCCATCCAACATTCACCAACAGCCAAGTGCTTCCAAAATCTCACCTCCTGACAGCTCTGAAGATCACATTTCTTTATGCCCTTGTCAAAGGGCTGTGGAAACGCCACGCTGCTTGGATACGTTCCCAGGAGAAGTCTCCTCCAGCAATTAAAAAACACATTATCTATACCAGCAGCCTTAATGATTTTTCTGACCTTACCACAGAGATCCAGACCGTGCCCAGCAAGCTGGTCCTCTGCTGGTCCTCCCCCACCCACGGGGAGCAGGGCAGACACATCCCCTGCGGGTCTCAGCAGTCACAGCCTGCACCCTCCACGCTGGAGGAGGACAGGCCCCAGCTCAGGGTAAGGAGGGGGTTTCACCAACCACCACAAGAAACACAGGTTTGGATGAAGGGTTCGATGGGACAGGATGGTGACCCCAGCTCCCCTGGGTACCCAGCCCCACCTCTCGGGTGTGTTAACCCCATGGGCAGGCTCAGGGCAGCTCTCTGCACCAGCAGGACACTGCAGCTGACTGCTCCATGAACCACGGCCGGGTGCCCAAGACCTGACAAGTGTCTGCCTGGCCAAAGACACCCCCAGTTTGCAGCACACCAACCTCCTGCCCGTCTCACAGCCAGCTTTCCCTTCTGCCTACAACGAGAGGCTGGGCTGTATCACAATTCATTCCAGGCCACCAGCAGCTGTCTGAGACTCTTGCCCATCACCTTAGGAATGGCTAATGCTCCATTTCTTTGAAAGACAGGGGAGGGAGCCAGTCACTTTACATACCTTGGCAGACATATACAAACAATGGGTATGTCCAGGAGGAAATAACATCACGGGCTGGCAAGGGATGGCTCCATCCACCCGCTCAGCAGGACTGGGGCCATGCTAAAGCCTATGGCTTTGAAGATGAAACACCCAGCTCTCATCTCCAGTGCTAGCTCTGTACCAAGGCAAGACACGAGAGCTGGAAGCCCACCAAAGCCTGGACCAGCGCTCCCCATGCAGACACCTTACAGATGTCCCCTCGGCGTGTGCAACCAGCACAGGGGCGGCTCAGCTCTGCTCCTCAGCTCTGCTCCCCAGCTCTGCTCCTCTTCTGGATGGTTCTCCGCAGGCTGAGCGGGAGCTCTGCACCGCGATGGGCGGGCGGGCGAGCGCCGGGGGCGGCAGCTGTGGCCGCGGGGACCCTCGGGGACAAAGTGCCAGGGGATGGGATGCGGTGCCGGGAGGGGAACAGCCCCCCGGGGGCAGCGGGGATGCCCAGGGGCGCTTCGGCCACCACCGCACCCGCCCGGCGAGGGGCCCCAGCCCGGGGACGGGTGCCGGATGATGCCCCCCGGCACGGCTGCACGGCCAGCCCCGGGCTGCCCGGTG
>VZRW01002458.1:201824-235277 GCA_013398125.1 Aegotheles bennettii | reverse complement strand
GGTGGCTCGCTCGGTGGCTGGGTTAGCCCGACATCACGGTCAGATTGACTTCTTCTTCCTTCCAGCGGGGCCTTGGCAGGTCGGTTTCAAACACCGGGCAACCGTGGAGATACGCGAGGAGGGCAGAAACAAAGTTTCTTTTTGTGGGCAAGGAAGTGAAGTGTCGGTAGCATCTCATTGGCCTCAGCGGGCTGGTAATGAACGCACGGGTCTGCAGAGTGTGTCTGGGCCACCTGTGTGCTCTGGGGCTTTCTCATAACAGTATGGAATGTTTTCATGATTAAAAATAAATCTCTAATAATGTTTAAAGCCTTTGGAGGGCCCCAAATCTTGCATCTTCCTGGTCTTCAAATCGACCTTATTTGCTGTTGGACCAGGTGAGCAGTTGTGTCTCTGTTCCTCACGTGGATGCATTCAGAATTGCACATACCTTGTGCAGAAGGTGAGGGACAAGTAAGAATCAGATCTGCAGAGTGCTATAGCGTGTGAGCTTATGAATAATACCTCAGATTTGGGGTTTTTTTGAAAAGAAGGAATAAGCAGTTAATGTGGGAATGTCATACTGCTAAAACTTGAAGTCTGCACTTTTACTAATTTGATGCCTTTTACTTTCTCCGTGTAGGAATGGAGGGCAAAAACCTGATTTCTGCAACAGACACGCAGTATTCTAGCGTGCTCCTTCAGTCCTTGAATGAACAACGCGGCCATGGACTCTTTTGTGATGTTACTGTCATCGTGGAGGACCGGAAATTTCGAGCTCACAGGAACATCCTTTCGGCCTCAAGCACATATTTTCACCAGCTTTTCTCAGTGGCTGGGCAAGTGGTGGAACTGAGCTTTGTAAGAGCAGAAATTTTTGCAGAAATTCTTAACTATATTTATAGTTCCAAAATAATCAGCGTTCGATCCGATCTACTTGATGAATTGATTAAATCAGGGCAACAGCTGGGTGTTAAATTCATAGCTGATCTGGGCATACCTCAGCCCGAAGGCAAAAACATGCCAAGTGAGGTCCAAGATGGTGCTTCAGAAACTTCTAATTCTAGCCCAGGCCAGAAGGATGCTGAAACACAGGTACCTGTGATAAGGCCAGAGAGTCAGGAGGTGACGGATGGGATGCCGGTTATAACACAGTCCTTCTCCTTACATGGCATAGAGTACGAGACTACAAAAATCACAGTGAGTGACTCAGATGAGGATGATGATGTCATTTTTTGCTCAGAGATTGTTCCTCCGAAGGAATGTGCTAAAGATCCAAACGTGGCAGCCCAGAGCCAGCCTTGCCCAACCCCAGCTGGAGTTCCTGACCAAAAATCGTGTGGCACTGGTGGCTCTCCGCACTTGATGAGCACCTCGGCAGCTCAGAAACTCGTTCCGTCTGCCAACCAGCTGAGCCCAAACCAGACACCAATGGGTGCCGAGTCACTTGTCCCTGCAGCACCGCAGCATTTGACTCCTAATATCATTGTGCTAAATAAGCCTCAACTCAACGCATCGCTCGGTGCCGGCGCCGTGCACCAAACACATGTGACAGCTACAATTAACTTACTTGAGGAGAACAAGCAGCCATCTAATAACAGCTCCGTAACTGAGGTGGAACCAACTGCTGTTGATGACGAAGAGGTTATTGAAGACGATGTTGATATCATTAGCTCCTCTAGTCCTGGTTCAGTCAGCAGTAGCTCGTTGGTTCAGCAACCTTCTGCACCCAAGGCAGCAACTGAGGGGTCGGGTGTGCAGAAAAAACAGGTGGTTACACTTTCACAAGAGCAATCTTCTAAACCTGGAGATTTTAAAATAAAAATCTCAGATGTCCTTACTGGAAACAACAAGGAATTGGGTTCAGGTGTAGCATCAAAGCATGCAGCAGAAGGGCAGAAAATTATAACATTAGATACAGCAACTGAAATAGAAGGCCTGTCCACAGGCTGCAAGGTCTATGCAAATATCGGCGAGGATACGTACGACATAGTGATCCCTGTAAAGGGTGATTCCGAGGAAGGCGAGACCAAGCCTGCAGAAGCACCTAAAACATCTGGTGGTGATTCTCCAAACAGGAAACGCATGAAAGTAAAGCACGACGACCATTACGAGCTCATAGTGGATGGAAGAGTCTACTACATTTGCATTGTGTGCAAGAGATCGTACGCGTGCCTGACGAGCTTGCGGAGACATTTTAATGTCCACTCCTGGGAGAAGAAGTATCCGTGCCGGTACTGCGACAGGGTTTTCCCTCTCGCAGAGTACCGCACCAAGCATGAAATTCACCACACCGGCGAGCGAAGGTACCAGTGCTTGACGTGTGGCAAGTCTTTCATCAACTACCAAATTATGGCCTCCCACATTAGATCAGTCCATAGCCAAGACCCTTCTGGAGATAACAAGCTTTACCGGTTGCATCCTTGCAGGTCCTTGCAGATCAGACAGTACACGTACATTACGGATCGCTCCAGCAGCATACCGGTGATAAACGAGGGCGGAATTGTTTACCGTGTTGGCACAGGGAAGGATGGCACTGAAGGAACAACATCTAACCCTCCAGCCAAACAAATTACCTGGGATGATATTTTCATTCCGCAGGGAAATGAACCAATTTTTAAACAGAATCCATCAGAGGGAAGTACTGAATTTGAGTTTGTAATACCGGAATCTTACTGAAATGCATTAAATGCTGTGAAAAAGATTCAGTGCAGAAATACTGCAGCTGTTCTGGATGAACTGTTAAAATCGCTGTAAAACCGAGTTTTAAAACAAAAAAAGTTAACTTGGTCTATAAAGTCATCAAATGGTAGCGCTTGGATGGATCATTAGTAGCTGCAAGCGATTCATCGGAAAATTTACTTGAATAGCGAATAAGACATTTCCAAGGAGCAGGCAGTGTTTTCTGGTCTCTTAATTTTGATCAAAATGTGGGGATTTGTAGCTTGGAAGGTACAATTTATTCTAAAGAGCTAGAAATCTTTCCTCTAAAGTAACAGGTATTTCCTGTACCCACACTTACTATGTAAACCCTTTCTTTCATGTTAGCACTTCAGTGCTGAATTCTGTTCAGACGTTAACCAAGAAAACAGTAAGATTGTTCATTGTAGTCTCTTGAATATGGAACCATTTAAAAAAAATAAATCCCACAACTCATACTTATTTTTGTGAACAATGCACTACTGCAGGAGTCCAAAATAACTGATCCAGTAGTTTGGAGGAGTGTATTTTTGAACTAGCATCTTAGTTCTGCTTTTATAAGCGCTGTGAATCATCTGTCTTCGTGCAAATAGACTTGCCAACTAAGAGCTAGGCAGTTAGGGCTAAGCTGAACAAATTTCATTTATACTTGGCAGTATAGTGAGCAGAGTATTCAGTGTCTGGACTGTTCTATTCTACTCTTTTTGCAATGGGAAAAAGAAATCCCAAACCCACAAAGCTCAATAATGAAGCTTAGAGCACTTAGGCGGGAGATAATTTTGCCTTTTGAAAGCTTGAGGAATAATGGAGAAGGATGAATTCAGTTTGGTGTTTTAAAAAAGTTAATAGGATAAAAGTAACACTTTTTTAGCTGAAGGCTTTGAAATTTACTTCTCAGAATTATAAGACAATGTAGGTGTGGTATTGATTTAGCACTGAGAGTGCTGAGGATCTTGGCGAGATCTTTCAGTGAAATGAGGATTTGGATTTTTTCCCCTCCCCATTTATAGGACGTGGAAGCACGAGGAAAAAATACCCTCCCTCCACCATAATCAAGAGCATCGTTTCTCTGCAGCTGTCTAGTTGTCATGTCTTCAGTTTTGGGTTAATTAGATTGTCCTTGTTTTTTTTTTTCCCTCTGTGCAATCGGTCCATTTATGCATTTACAAGATGAATTGGATGTCCAACTCGGAACAGGAAACTGGATCTGAGGAAAACAGACAGCTGTTTACTGGAGTCCTAGTTTAGCATTTCAGATTTAGTGACTTGTTGAATTTTTTGTAAATGGTAATATGAAAACTGCTCAAGTCCTAGAGGTGACTGAGAAAGACTGTTGTGCATAGTACTAGTTAGTTATCGTAACCTTTCATTGCTTAAATTACAGTTAAAGGTTTTTCTTTTCTTTTTTCATGTTTTAAGTGAGCATCTTGATCCTGTGACCTTCAAGGTTAAGGTTTTTAGACACATAGTACTCTAGACAGAAAGACATTTAAGTGGTAAATGGTTCAAACGCAACGTGAGCTATAAAAAAGGGTACCAGAAATCTGTGTGAGTAAGGGTGGGAGGAAGAGGAGGATTTACCTTGTGCATGTAATGCTCAGCTCATCTGTTCTGTAGGCTAAGAACGTGATACACATTTCCAGATCATATTGCAGACCCCTCTGAATATTCAAACGGGGTGCACTTTTAAATGTTACAGGTTGGATGTTGTCTGAGATGGCATTTCAGCAGTCAACATAACCCTCACGAGACCTACGTATTGATCGCCCGTATGAGCACAGGTGGCTCTGATGGAGCTGGCTCTGATGGAGCTGGCTCTGTGTGCTGTGCTGAGGCTTCCTGAACTCTTAGACAAGAAAAATATGATGTTATTTTTGTTACTGACATGGCAGGTCTGGAATTAAGCATACATTGCAGGGTGTATGCTCATTGAACATAATGGCTATCAATATTTGCTGCTGATGTATTTAAAACCTTAAGTTAAACTGTGCCTACTAAAGGTCTCTTTTTTGGAGGAAAACTGGAAAATTAGGGCTTTGTAACTATTTTTGCTAGAAGACTCGTGCTTGCATGTGTCTCAGGGTCTTCAGTTTTCCTTGGAAGTAATTTTTGATATCCAAAGTCCAGAGGTCATGTAAAGCATTTTTTAATTTCATTTCCAGTATTTATTGGTTTGGAAACATGATAAATCCATTCTTTTCAAACTTTTTATGGGGCCATGAGCTTTTGTATTTAGATTTCTGGCGATTGCACTTATGGTTTTTTGTTTGTTATGTAAACACTTAGCTTCTGTTTTAACTTAATGTCAAACCTTGTGTAAATATTAAGACATTGGTTTTGGGGTCATGGAAGAAAAAGATTGAATCTGAAAAAGCATTTATATAAAAATTAAAAATTTCAACAGAGTATGGCATCAAACCTCACAGGCATTCATATGCATATAAACCCATTAATGGATCTGCTGCAAAATACGGTAATGGTGGTTGCATCCTCACTCTGTGGTTTCTCCAGGGATTCCTACCATAGCATTCCAGTGTGTGAATTAAATACTGAAGCAACAGCTGACTGCTTATTTATTTTGTACTGTTAAGGCATGCAGCTTATCAAAAGATGCAGAAGCTGGTGACTATACACATTGAACAATTAATTTTACAGCTATTGCCTAGGAACTGGTCCATGTGAGACATGTCATTTTTGCCAGATCTGTGATGTACATAGCTGTACAGTCTTTCCTTAACATACTTTTTAAAGTTGTGTTCTACTTTTCATTAATCAATACTTGATATTAGTTCTTAGAGCTTTCTATGGCAAAAATAAAAAAGTTTAATTCTAAATATGGGTGTAGTGTGTTTCTTTTTAATGAGAACTCAGCTGCTACAGTTGAACACATCAGATTACCAACAGTTTGTAGCTTCCTTTTCCAGGTTTTTGGGAATATCAGGGAACTCCCTGGCATCTGTTTTTATTTGGGGCTTAGGTTTTTTGGTGTGTTGGTTTGGTTGTGTTTTGTTGTTTTTTTGTTCAGCATTTTCCCAGAAAGCAAATTAGCTGAAAAACACAACTGTGTATTGTGAGCTGAATGCAGTGATGCACATTCACTCTCAGAACAGGCAGAGCTGCTGTGGAAGGGTCTGTCCAACTACTCTGGCATTGCAAACGGAGCTAGAAATGTCGAAAAACCTACGCAGTGACCAGCGCAATGCATTACCACAACTCGTGGTTAGGTCTCCTCCTCTTACCAGGCTGCTGACTAGTTATGGTTTGGGAGAGTTAAATTGTTGGGGAATTACAGCTAACATGGAGAAAACTAGTTATTTTGTACATATATTCAAAATACTCAATGCATATGCATTTTGTTTATTTTACTTATTACGGGTAAGGAATGTGATTTTTAAAAGCAGCATACCCAGTGATGGTTTAGATGCCTTTATCTCCTTGTGATAGGGCTTCCACCTACTTCTGTTAACATCAAAGAGCAGCTGGCATCATCAGGACAGAATTAGGCCCAAAATAATAGAGAAAACATGAAAGTAAGTAAAGGAGACGCCGACACTGCGCTGGCTGGACTATCCACCTCTGTCCTAGGCAAAAAATCTGCAATAATGACTTCACAGTGATTGAAGTCAGGGCACCCTGTTAGAAATAGAACTGCAGAATTAGGAAGTGTGGGGGCATCTGGCGCTTTTAAAAATTGAACTTAAAAAGACACTAACTCTGGTAGAAACACCAGTTTTCAATACAATGGGTTTGGTTTGGGTTTTTTTGGGTTTTTTTAATGCACAATGCTGTTATACTGGAACTTCTGAACTAACATTAAAGATGCTTGTGAAACAGGAAAGTTACTAAAATGTATAATGCGATTTATAAATGTTTACAAAAGTCACACAATTTTATTTAACTTTGGTAAAGTAATAAAAGGGTACATATGAGTCACAATCTTGACATTCTCATAAGAAATGATGGATACAGTGCAGAATGTTGCATTTACATTAAATGCTTAGTTTTACTCAAGCAGAAGGAAACGGGTAACTCAACAGAAAATCCAACCAGTGATTTTTTTAAATGTGAAAATGGACTTGTCCTTTTACAGTGAATTTAAAGCAGCAATGTAATTTTTGCTTAAATATTCTTTAGAAAAAAAAATGAGAATTTGGATAGTTTCCTAAGTTTAGTATTTGTCAACTCAAAACCAATGACACAATCATTTCCTAATTGTTTCTCTGCCACTTATGTTCCCCTCATGAGTTTCTTAGTCCTGTCCCGCAGTGTCCCCTAGTCCTTCTAGCCCTATTTAGTTGACAGGCACAAATGGTAGAGTATGTTTGTCAGAAGTGGGACAGGACTGTTAGCATTTATTTCAAAGATGCAGCAATAACATGTTTTCTGATATTAATGTGCCCTTCTGGTTCTAGTTTTGTGGCGAGTTTTATCAGAAGTACTGCCTATTTTAAAATTGCCCATGATCTCTTTATCAAGATTTAATTCAGGAAAATGTAATATAAAATGGATGATGCCCTAGTATATAAATTTATATTTCCAGTATTCAAATTTATAGGAGCTGCACTTCAACAATCTATAATAAAACAAAATGTCACCAAGATATGTTCTGCATACACTACTGCTTTAAATCCCATGAGTTGTATTCCTTTCTCCAGCCATTTATTTTTCTTTGTTACTGGAGAAAAGTTATCCTTGCTTCTGAATAAACAGTGTCATCTTTTAGCTTTTTAGTATACTGATTAGTATTTAACAGTGGAAATGATAAGGTTAACACATAGCCTAGCCTAAAGGCTTTGCAAATGCATAGGATTAAAAACAGCATTACAAAGTGTGGGTGTACTTTGAAAAGTGAGATCAGAGACTTCAGTGTTTATTTTCCATGTTGACAGTATTTCGGGGGTTTTTTGGATTAAAAGTAGAGATGCCACAGTTCAAAATCTGACTGGAATTTCTTTTTTCCCCCATAGCATGTATTCCACTTACAACTCTGAAAGTCAGATTCAGCTTTTAGGTATCTTTTTGTCTGCATCAGTTGAAAGTAAAGGTAGAAACTGAGGATTAGGGTCAACAAACTGATGCTAAGGGAATTAAATCTTTAGGAAATAAAGAGTAAAACAGCAATACCTTATTTTTATCCCCGAAGGAAGCAGTTGAGAATGCTTAAGCTGAGCAGCTCAGATCTGAATGCTGTCATCTGAAATCACTTCCTGGAGTAGAACCACACTTTACAGGACAGTGTGTCACATAACAAAGCTGACCTTCTTTTGTTATGCAGGACGCATGCAAAATCTGTTGGAATCTAGATCAATCAGCACAGTCATCAGCTGAAGATTAAATGAAAGTCACAACAATAATTGCAAATTCCTATCAGCTTCATCCTATATTACAGGGTGTTGAATTTTATCCATGTGAGACTTACACCTCGAGGAACTAGTAGTGGATATTCCTTATGTGCAGCCCATAACACAGCTACTAAACCAGTGCTTATTCAGGGTGCTGATTCAGTCCATTAAAAAAGTTAAAAGTACAAGCTTAAAAAAAAATATCTCCAACTGAACAGAAGGGAAAAAAAAATAATGATGTTTTCACTGCACTGCTTCAGTGACTTGTGGACAGTTCCTGATGCTCTTCATAGGAATACAAGGAAGATTTAGGCAGTGCACCCCCCCCAAACTGTTTGACTTCAGCATTACTTACACAGATCAGAGAGAGACAACTACATTTATTTCACCTTCTCTCTTAAGAAGCAACCTGAAATAAAAACAGCTTGCCTATTAAAGCTTTTCCTCTCAATAAAGCAATATTCCAGTTGTTTGGCTAGACATACATGAAAATACCCTATGACGTTATCTCTTTTAATGAGTGTTAAAGTTTGAGACACTGTTGCAGTTCCCCCCAAGATTCTTCCCGTGCACTGGCTGTAACCAACAAGTGACATTGAGCTAGGTTCTGCAGCCCCAAAAAATCCCAGCAACCAGAGCCCCAAGGCCAAACAAAACAAACATCAAGCCAAGCTGTCTGCAAGCTCACTCACCGTGAACAGATTGATACCACCCGGCAGTTATCGATCTTGGCTACCCTTACTTCAGCTTGGCACAAGATGGAGTAAGGCAGACCAGAATGTATCATCTGTGTTGTATCGCTTTATTAAAAACCAAGGACTACATGAACCTCACAGTAAAACCACAAGGCTGGAATTCAGGTCACCCACTACTCACTGACCCTGCAAAACATCAGCAGTACCTCCCCTTCCTCAACCTCTGCGGTCAAACCTCTGAAATAAGTCTCGCAAGAAAGAACAGTCCAACCTAACATTTGTATTTGCAATTATCTCCTGTATCTATCCTCCTTCCTCCCCCCCACAGTAAAATATAAATACAAAATGTTCACAATTTTTTCAATGGCGAGTATTTTTTTCTTCTTTCCCACATTCTTTATGGTGTATAAGGTGGTGGCTTTTCAAAAGGTGGGAAATAGGGTGGCGAGTAACGAGGCGGTGCGTTAGAGGACCACATATAGCTGGGAGATGGCGACACTGACTGGGGGTCATCGGAGAGGCCAGAAGGAGTGGAGGCTGGAAACACGCTGGAATGCTGCAGGGAGACAAGACGACGACTGTAATGTAACCACTTCTTAACATACAGGACTCTGGCAAAGCAATACTTCACTACCAAGCAGTGCAAAATTAACATTTCAAGGCTCGCTTCTGCAAAACATGTACCTACAAATAAGCATTCAAATAACTTGTTGCACTCAAGGCATGCACAGCCTGTGAGTAAGGGTTTTGCATAATGAGACTCGTAAGACCTAAAACTGAAGAAGGCATTAAAAAGTAATCATAATAATTTAAAAATTCTTTCTCGTGACTTCTGTGTACCTGCTGCGTTTCATGGAGGCTGGACAACTGAAAACTGATGAGTCTCTCACAAATCTTCGGGTTTCACATGTCAGCCAGCAGCAACAATGAACAGGCTGCAGAACATTTCTTTTTACACTACTTTTTCTCTTAACCACGAGTAAAAAACCCCCAGAAATTAATGGTAATTAAATATTTTTTTCTTTCAGTAAGTAAAAAGCTTGAAAAAGTGGAGAAACAAAATTAGTGCATGCCTGAAGATTCATTTCTGCTCTCCAAAATACCTTGGGTCTAAAGCCTCCAGTCATACAGCACTGGTGCTGCCACAGACCTGTGCACAGGCAAGGAAATTTTCAAACAGCATCTTTTTTGTGCTGCTCCCCTAACAGTGACCTGTGATGGTTTATTAAGCAGACACATAGACCACGAAAGCCCAGCCTGCTCACCCTGGACCTCACAGAAAGCCACACAATCCATTCTGTCTCAGACACCACAGTGGCTCTTCCATCACGCCCTGGTTCACCTCAAGCCCAATGGGTGGGAGCCCCCGGACTGCAAAGGCATTTGTCACCCTGCTGGGTGACACAGCCCTGGGTTTGCACTCTCACAAAGTGCCCGTGCCCAGCTGCCTCCCTCCACCACAGCCATGGTTGTGTGAGGGAGCTGCCATGGCTGCAGGCCAGCCCGGCTTTGCAAACAAAGCCAGCAGCTGGGAAGATGACACCAACTCCTCTTAAACCAGGGGTGAAAGGCAGAGGAGGCCACTGCTTGCCTGTGTTCTCTTGACAGAGCCCAATGTGGCTCAGGGCCTGCAGAAGCCAAAACGCTGCAGGGCTGAGACCTTCTCCCCTGACACGGGCACTGCTCCCACCTGGAGCACACAGACACACACAGACATGGGCACTGCTCCCACCAGGGCCTGTGCCACCTGCCCCGTTCCTGCCATGGCCACCGCAGAGCCTGCCACCGCCCTCAGCACCACCAGCGGGGTGGTGTGTCCTTAGCCATGGCACAAGCGGTGGCTGCTGCAGCACCCATGTGATTGTGCTCCTCTGAAACCCAGAGAGCTGGGTCTGCTGTCTTAGAGCTGTGTGTGAAAGCCAGGCTCTTGCAGGGGCACAGGCTTCCTTAGAAATTCCAGAGTGCTGTTCTTCCTGTGAAAGATGTGTGGGATGAGTGGGAAGCACTGACTTGGCCAATTCTCGCACCAGAGGGAGTGCAGCCTTGGGAAGGGATTTGGGAGGCGAGGCTGGGCTTACTCCATGTGCTGCAGGGTGTCAGGGTGGTACAGACACTGCTCAGGTCAGAGCAGGGCTCCAGGCAAGAGAGCCTCCACAGCCAGAGGCTAATGCTTTCATGCAGACCCTCCTGGGAGCTAAGCAAAGCTCAGACTTGGAATTGCATTTGAAAGCAAGACCTGGCTATTTTAAATTTAGGTTACCACCATTTATGCCCAGCTTTCGTGCCAGCTCCTAAAGCAACACCTGTGCTCACAGCAGTGAGACACAGCGAGACTTTCATCCATCAGCTGATCTGCAAGCCTTAGCAGAGCCCCAGCAGTACTTCGAGTCAAAAAGCAGGGCAAATGCACTCCTGCTCAACTCTCTGCTGGTACTGTGGCTGCAGTACAGACAAAACCCGAGCTAAACAGTGCTTAGTACCAGCCGAGTGGCTGGGAAGAGGACTCACAGCAGAGCTTGGTTTGGTATGCAGTGAGGTTGGCATTTTTGTAACTGTAAGAAGTTATACAACACTAGTGGCTCTCCCAGGTTGCATTAATCTCAAAAATTAGTCAAATCTGTAAAAGTGAGTCCTAGAAATTCTGATGTAAGTGTTTAAATGTTTCTAGGAAGCCCTGACAGCAGTGTTGTCTAGTAGCATTGGCAGTAAAACCAGAAAGGCTTAGATTCATCATGTTACCTCTGATGATGGCAGTGGTGGCTATCACAGAGCACACCACTTAGTTGATGTCTAAGACCTAAAGCTCTTTTTAATATAGAAAGTCTCCAGCTCTGATGGCTGCAAAGAAAATGTACGATGTGTTAACATCACCACTGTGGTAACATCCACCTGATAGAGTATCTGAGGAAGAAATGTCATCTGCTTCAACAAGTGAAAGCTGATGCTGACAGCAAGGTTCACGTGAAATCACTATGTCATGCGATTTCACAGCACAGCTCCGGAACTCAGAAGAGGAAGGGATGCATACAGCAGAGGTGATGTTTGCAGGGATTGTCCTTAGACCAACCAGCTGAAGTGTGTGGAAAAAAAACTACCACACAATAGCTTTTCAGTCAGTATGTGCCTTCAGGGGCTCAAATAGCTTGTTTCCAAGAGCTCATCTGTTTCTCTCAGACACAGCAGTTGGCCTAATAAAAACCAGCATCTGAACACCTTGCTTTGCCTCTATCAGAGCGTTGCAGTTGCCAGAGGCAATGGCTATTTTTAATGTGGTCTCTACCAGTGAACAACGGGGAGGCAGGCAGCAGATTCTGTTGCCTTCTCTTCAAGGACAGCTTTCAGGAAAACACTGCCTTACAGAGAGCGAGCACTGCCAAGGACCAGTGCCTAGCAGGAAAGGTTTGGCATTCTCTGCAGGAACAGGAAAATTAAACTGTGTGAATGATGGGAAGACAGGCCTCCAGAGCCCTGGAGTGAAAGGCAGAGCAACCTTGCTGCTAAGCAAGAACACATCCCGTAACGTTCCCTACCTGGAAGTCGTACGCGGAGTAGGGAGGCAGGTGAGGAGTGCTGTGGTAGTAGGTGTTGTAAGATGTCACCTGTGGCCTTGAGTAGTAGGACACTGACGGGTGTGCATTTTCAACCGTACAGTTCAGTGTAGGGAGGGATGGAGTCTGTTAAAACAAAAAGAAGAGAATCTCAGGCTACTAACCAAGTGACAGAAAATCCGAGATGTGAATGGTTTCAAGGAGTGCTGTGTGTCTTTAGAGCTCAACTCTGCCAAATTAGCACCTAGCAATCTGGTTCCCTCCTAAGCAGCAGGTAAATCCTGATTTCATTCCTCAGCCACCTGTTGTTTCCTCTCCAATTCCACAGAACAAGCTGGCAATAGCCCAGTGCACACCAGTACGCAAACAAAACAACTATTTGTGTTGTGTCTTCACAAGTAGGAGAAAGAATCCATTAATTTTGATTACTCTGTTATTCAGTGCATTTTGAGATCAGCATATTTCAACTCCTCTTGTACTGCTGTTCACACACACTTCTACACAACTTTTTTTGCAGAGGTTTACAGGCTGCCTAGTGTGGATCAAATCTCAAAAGGCCACGAGGCACAGCTGGGAATGTGTGTCCTGCATTGTTTGGGAAGGTCTTGGTGAGTCTGTAAAGAGTGAAGGAAAGTTCAGAGTTCTGAAATAAGGCACCCTTAGTGCAGGACCCAAGATCTGCTTATAAGAAAAATATATTGCCAGGACAACAAATCGCTTTTCTGGGTGTCTCATTTTGTATTATTCTGAATGAGACACCAGGGACTGAAAAAACCTCCAAATTTATCTGTTGAACGTTCAGTTTTCACCACTGATTTGTCCCCTGAAGAACAAAACTATGGAAGGTAACAGGCAGACTGGTTAAGTGAGGGTATTTCAAAGCATTTTTTTCATTATCTGAAGTTTGCAGTCTTTCACCTGGTTTTGGTCTCCAGTTCACCCTCCCAGGTTCTGCACTACGAAGAAACTAGATGGAGAGTTTCAGCCTACCATGGCTGCTTAAACAGTCCATAAAGCTCAGAACCCTGCTACTGCTGTAAAACTGACAATTCATGAGCAACCACCACACATTCCCTTGTAGGTCAATGCTATGAAAAGAAAGATACACTTTTAAGAACAGGCTTATTTTCTTTCCTCCCAGTATTGCAAACACCTCTGAGAAGGTTCCTTTTGAAAACAGTCTCCCAATTCTGCTCACCTTTTCTAACTGTGTTCAGGTGGTGACACCAGATCAGAAAAGTGAATCATTTCCACTTTCTCCTTACAGTTATTTCATGCCCTTCTTCCCAGCCTGATTGCAGTGACGCATGGATCATGTGCATTGAAATGCCAATAGCTGTTTTCGGGGTTTTTTTTGAAAGGCAATTTGCCTGATTTGTTTTGTTTAATGCACAGAGAAACTGGTACCATCTTACCATGTCCTTAAAGCCACCAAGTATCGCTGCCGTAATGATCCCAAGAAACAGCCCCACTATGTTCAGAATCGTTGCTGACCAAAGCAAGTGGTAAAGGTGGATGATGTCCTGGCAGCTGCTGACATCAATGTATTCATAGTAGCCTCCAGAAATCTCTACTCTGCTAGATTAGAAAACAAAACCAATAATCATTAAAAAATGCACCACACATCATAAAACCTAAGCACTTCTGCTGGACAGTAAAATGCATTCTGCAATTTAATGATAGCCTGGACCTAACTACCTGGGAAGTGGTGATAAAGCCTGCTAGATCCCACGCTTGTGGCATCTGAGATGGCTTGACCTGTTGCGAAACAAACAAGTCCTTCAAGGCCTGCAAATACCTAAACGACCTCGAGTCTGGATCTGCCTCTTATCATCTGAAATCTCCACAGAGATCCTGGAGGATTCCCGAGGACAAACTGGTCTTGGAACTGCCCAGGGAAATCAGTCCGTGCCTGAGGAGTGGCAGCTGGCCCTCAGGGCAGCGCTGGCTGCTCATCACAGCTACATGAGCAGCTGGCTGGGGCTAGCACAGAACAGCACAGCTGGCCTCCAGGCACCACAGGGCTTGGCCACAACACACATCCAACCCAGCTGCTCTGCTCCAGCTGCCTGCCCTTTGCAGCTCTACAGTGGCATGGGCTGGCAGGACCCCGGGACCTGGGCAGAGAGAGATCTTTCGGCTCACATTTTTAAGCTATTCCACATGCAGAAGAGAGATGGGGAAAACTCGGTTGAATCCACTTAGGTTATTATTTTGGAAAGGGAAAAGCAGCTCCTGCAACACATGGGCTGGAGTCTGCAGGAGGGATTCTTTAGTAATGACTTCTCTGACTGCTTCTGGGTGAACAGGCTGGCCTTCGGCGCAGCTTAACACATGGAGTGGGCTACAGCAAATTCCCCCTAAAAAACCATATTTATCAGGGACAAAAAATACTAAGGGCTTATGAATTACTTATCTCCCAGCTCACATATGGGGTTGAGCTCAAACTGCACAAGGACTTTGAGGAAATGGGGAAGAACTGTCTCATATTTAAGGCCAAGAAGCAGGAGATTCGGGCTCAGCTCCCCAGCAGACTCTGCAAGGCCTGCAGGAACCTGCCCCCTTTCACAAGAGCCACATTCCTTTCCTCATTACTCAATTTCAGTTTCTTCTTTTCCTTGTTGTAACAGGCCACTGCAGAAGACATTGCAATGAGAAGATGGGGGCTTCAAGCAAATTGTGGTAGAGCATAAGCACAGGTTGTAAAAACCTGTACGTTAGCCTGCATGACCCCTGCATAACCTGAGCACACACTGTGACAGCCTTGAACAACACAACCTGTAGGTACTGTTTGCAAGAGCTCGTTCCTATGGAGATGTATGAGAGTGCAAATCCCTCAGCGAGCCTTGCTGCACCACCGAGAACATTCAGCACTGTACAGATAAGCACAGCGTGTACTTATCAACAGGAAGGGGCTCATCCAATGCTGTGGCAGCTGGGGTTCCAGCTTCAGAGGGATGCAAGGTTGCTGTCACTTCTTCTGTAATTTCCATCCTTGACATAACGAGTGAGCTAACCAGCCTTGAGTGTTGTGCCTTTCTTACCGACATCCCAAAAGAGCCAGCACCTCCTCAGTGCAGAACACTTGTGTGGTACAAAGCAAGATTGAGATACCTTGTGTCAGAGAGGGGAAAATGGGTCAAAGGCAGGACCCTGACCCAGCCTGACTGGGGAAAAACAAAGAAAAGAAAAAGAATACAGAGAAGTTACAAGTTTTTCTATTCCAATCACTTCTCTGTGTACCGCTCTCTTCAGCTAGTAACAAGGGACTGTGTTCTGTCAACTGTCAAAGGAAAGCATGAGCTTCACCCCTCTGCAGTGGCTTCCACAGGCACAAAGTCCTACAGGGACCAGGGATTACCCTTCCCAGCACACGGAATCCCCCTCTCCCAACAGCAGCTTTTGATCTTCCTCCACCACAGTCAACGATTTAAGTGGGGGCCAGCGAACTAAGTACTGTGAGAAATGCTAAGCCTGAAACAGCCCTAGACAAAAACCAATTTATTAATTGCTTGCTGACACACATTAGACACTCCAAATTATATAAACAGTGCATGCTGTAAATTAAGTTGGCTTAGGAACAGTAGCCAGACCTAACAATGGCATGATGACTACGCAGTGGTGCTCGATTGGTAACAACCCTTCTGATTTATCTTTGCACAGTGCTAGTACAGCTTCCAACCTCTTGTGACCATGAAAGATATTCACTGGGCAGAGAGGACACTGATTTATGAACACACACAGAAGGCACTGGCCTGCAAACTCTCTTCTCTGTTAGCAGGGTGGGGAATGAAACAGTGACAAGGTGAGGAAGAACAGCATCCCAGTTTTCACATCTTCAACCTTCTAAGACAAAATTAACCCCAGTGAACATGCAGTGCCAACAGAGAATGGAAGGTGTTAGGACGAGGGACACTCAACAGGGGAAAAACTGGGGAAGGCACCAAGCACAGAAGTAATGGAAATTCCACCCTCACTTTTCCAGCTGGGCTCACACATAGCTGGGATGGCTTTAGTGTATTTCACACACTCCTGTGCTTAGTTCTGTTTTGCCTAGGAGTCCTTGTGGTTAGCAACCACAGCTTGAGATCCCTTCCCACAACAGTGGTCGTTAACCAATACTTTGCTCCTGCCCTGTCCTGGCCCTTCAGACACCTGCAAGCCAGCCTGACCACTGCTTGCCCTTCCCATGGCCAGGAATGGTTATTTTTAGCTTACTCACTTCCCACAGTTGTACAGGTCACAGCAGAAGCAGGTGTTGGTTTTTATTTTCGGCGTGCAGGGTGCACGGCGCTGGGGGTGACAGATTGCCTGTGCAAATACAGAAAAAAATACATAAAACACATAAGAACATTATCACTAAACACAGTTCCTGCTGCTATTTGGCCTGCTCTATGTGTAGATTTTGCACTGATCTCCAGATTAGCTCCAGGCAGATTTTCCTTTCCTTATCTTGCAGCACAGCTCTTGCAAAGTCCACAGTGATACTGGAATAAAGGCTCGGTGGACTAGAACAGACCAGCATTTCCTTCCACCCTGGGGAAGTCATAGATAAGCATGTGCCCGCATAGGAAGGGGTTTGTGCAGCTCTTACAAGCAGCCAAGACCTTGCTGAGCTAACACTCCCCACCACGCAGCAACTCAGAGCAAAGAGTTGTCAACAGGATGATACAAACTGAGAGCAAGAGATTCCCCGATTGGGGAATAGCTGACTAAAGCAGGTAATTGTCTGCCTGTGGGTAGTATAATATAGTGGTTATTCAAAACTACTTGGGAACTTGTGAGGAAATCTCAAGACTCTCAGTGCGCAGCAAAGGCAGCCAAAGATGTCCACACAACTATCAATATGTGGCAGGAACATGTGTCCCCAGTGGGCATCTCTTTGGAGAAGACAATAGGCAGCAGAGGTGCAGAGGCTGATATATGTTGCTCGTAGCCACAGAAATTACTGCTACCTGAACTCTTAATGCACCACCCTGCTCCTGTAATGAATGCACAGATGAAGATCTAGAGAAACTCGTATATTTTCCTATCCTCCTCTTCACCTGCTCCTTCACTAACACAGCAGTACCAAGTGTGGAGGAATTCATTCCCCAAGCCTTACTAGCACCCTGCTCCCACCCCAGGCCCAGCCTTCCATCCCCTCCTTGCTTCACAGACCTCCGGGACACCAGACCAGCAGCAGGTTCCTCCACCTGCACCGTGAAGCCGGCCCCTTCCCAGAGATGGCACACCTGAACCTGCTCTCACCTCTGGTGGGGTCGTGCTCTTGGAGTAGTACTGACATCTCCCCGCGTACAGCGGCCTCAGGTCCTGCCAAGGAGAAAGCAGCAGGCTTAGCACTGCGGTGAAATCAAACCCAGCGAGCTGCTCTGGGGCAAGGGGGCAGGCATCAGAGAGACCCTGCTCCTGCATCAGCACCGCCATACCGTGGCTGTTCTGCTACACCCCCACCCAGGGCAGGCTCCCAGCCATCCCCCTGGGCCCCAGGTCATGTTTAACCCTGGTCCTTGGAGGCAAGTGTTTGCTGCAGCTAGCGCAGGAGGAGCACACTCTTAAGCCACGCTCGTTTGGGTGAGGGCGGCCACCCCGAACTGAATGATTCACTCCTCATCCCCCCCAGACACATCCCAGGGCTGCCTGACATGTTCCTGAGGGTTCTTCATGCTGAATCATAACCATTTCTCATTAGATTGTTGGCAAATTTGTCTTTCTGGGCTCCTGAGTGACTTGTGGGAAAGCTCTGGAGGATTACCAATGGCTCAGCCTGCAAACATGCATTAACATCTCACTTTGGGGCAGCCTGGTTTCCAGGGCAAAACCTTAGGGAAAGCAGCACTGGATGAGTCTCTGTGCCAGCGAGCCCTTCCCAGGAGCAGCCAGGCTTGCTCTCTGGGCACCCTCTGGGCACCTGATCCAAAGCTCAGGGCAGCAGGGCAGTGGCAGGCGATCAGGGGAACGCTATGTGCTAGCGTGGCAGGAGCACATCTCCCAGCAAGACTGTTAGGGGGTGAAGCGAGGCCAAAAGCACGTCCCCTCATCAACAGGCAGAAACCAGAGCCCTCGTCATCCCAACGGCTCAGCTCTGGCTGCCCCAGACATGCAGACAGCCCTGGGGTCAGCTGGGAGGAGGTGCCAGCTCATGCCATCACCCGGCCCATGAGATCAGCACCTAAAAATCCCTGCGGGGCTCAGACAGACATGGCCAGGATCAGAAGCTGAAGAAGCTCCACCTCTTTCTCAAGGCTAATGCTTCACATACCCTCACAAGAGGGGTCAGAGATGGCCAAGACCTCCTGGTTGCATCCGGACAGATGAAGATCTATCACGCAGCTGAGCAGAGCTGTCCTTTGCTCTGTCAGCAAATCCTGCATCCACCCATCTCTCTACCACTGGGACGCTCAGGGACAGGAAAGGGGAGCTGGCTTTACCAGGAGAACAGTGAGCCAGCTGATATGGGGAGTTCCCACCTCATGAGCCATTCTGACCTTCTGAAACACCGTTCCATTCTGATCACAAATAAACGTAAAATCTGCTTTTTCAATCCCACTTTGCCAAAAATTTTTAAAAAGTCACCAAACTGCAGAGTTGCAGGACAAAAATAGTTTGCAGTTATAAATTTCAATTACAAAGTTGAAATGGAATTGTGACTTTTCATTTCCATACTAACAACTGAAGCTTCTGCACATCCCTCCGTACTAGCGATCGGTCATGACAGCAGCAGCTCATATTTTTTCATTCATTGAATGGAAACTGAGAACCTACTGCAAGGGCTGCCTGTTTATACTGTAACACTTTAATAAGCTTCCTATCAACTTGCTTCCTTCTACTACAACATCCAGTGCTTCAATCAGCATTGAGAACTACCCCTGCTAACATTTAAAATACAATAGATGTTACTGCTCATGCCCTGTCCCTTGGCAACAGCTGTAACTCACATTACATCTTGTAGTTTTGACATTCAGTAAACACATAAAGCACACACAAAAAACCAAAAGTGAAGTTTTAAAATCTTAATGCTTTAAAAACATTTCTGAAAAGCTGACACATTTTTCTAAAGTTTATGATTTAGAACAGCGTTCAGCACACAACATGTATTTACAGGGTTTGATGTGGTCTGCTACAGGACTACAGACACCATCATTTGTTTTCCTAGAGTAAAAGCACTGCAGGACCTGTGTTTTCCTGGAAGCACTTACTATGTGTCTGGCAGCAAAGACACCGTCTACTATGGCACAGCAGAACGCAGCGATGACACCGAAGCTGATGAAGACGATCGATGCAACCAGCTGAGAAAGGAAAACAAAGCAAAGTATCATCTGTCTCTCCACAACCAAGCACTTCAGGCCCTCGCCACCAGGACAGGTAACCCACTGTCAATAAGCCCTCAAGCAACCAATGACTCAAATGTTTGCCCAGGCTGCAGGCTGCTCTCATTGAAGGCAATGGGATGTGTGTCTCGAAGGAGAGCGGCTGCCCCTGGGAGGAGGTGTGAGTAGTAGTGTTGTGCCAGACCGGTTCTCTGGGAACTTGATACTGTAATGCAAGTTCTTCCATGACTCCAAAGTGCTCAACTTTGGCTGAGGATACATCTCTTCTGGCTGCTTTTGTCCATAACTCTTCCCTCTCCCCATCCCGGAGCGCTGCAGGGAGCTGCTCTGCTGCTCCTATGAACACTTCCCAGGCTGTAAGGACACAGCAGACTGCCATACACAAACCTCTCCGGTGGGACTGCACCTTCAGGAAACACCACTTTCATGCAGGTGTAAGCACAAAGCCATGAGAGCAGAAGACCTACACCACCTGTGTTGTACACCCTCACAGCAGCCTGGCTGGGCTCCTTGGTGCCAGCTTGCAGCTAGCACAGCTCACGGGGCCTCCCCCTGCCTTGGGGGAGCTGCAAGGAGAGCAATCCCCACCTTCAGCTGAAGGAGTAAAGTCAGACAGATCTGATCCTCTCCCACTGGTCCCATCCTGACCATTCTTAAAATTAGGGTGAAAGCATTCAGAAGGTAAACCAGAAATACCCAAACCTCAACCCGAAGTCTCTGCTCCCACTACACCACTTTGAAGACCACCTCTGCCGAAGTGTCAGTGCTCAGCTGGGGGAACCATGCACAAGTGGGGCCCACATCTCACCCCCAAGCAGCAGCTCAGCTGCTGTCAGGGGGCCCCAGACCAGCTCGTCACACACAGAGCTCCTGATAGCAATCCCAATCCCCCTCGCCGGAGCACGTCGGGGGTATTGACAGGGCCACGGAGAGAGAGCAAGTGTGGCATTCAAACAGAGAAGTTCACAAGGACATAGCTTGGGGAACAGCAGTATTTCCATTTAAAGAGCTGAAAGCTCTTGTGGGTTTTTCCCTGGTGGTTTTCCACTTCAGCGATCACAGCCTTCAAGTGTTGGTTGCTGGCAGCTGTTAAAAAATGCTCTTCCACAAGTAGAAAGGTGACTCTGGTCATCGTGAGCTTTGAGCACTAGTGAAAATCACTGATAGCACAAATACAAAAATAACAGTTAGCTTGGCCAGCACCGACAGATCTCCGGTCTCCTGGCATGGAGATGTTTGTTTTAAAACTCCAGGTGCTAAGTTTGCTTGAAAACCTCGGTTCCTGCCACTGCACGGGGATCCCGTTCTCAGAAAGACAAGCCAAACCCCTTGACAAACACAAGCCAGAAGGATCCTATATGTATTTTTGAAGTATCAGGATTTTTAGGCTAATCACACTGTTTCTACCTAATACTCCTTATGTGAAAACAGACCTTTCTCCAGCAACATCCTTGTGCAGACCAGGTCAGCTTGAGCAATGCGTGCAGGTGAGCTCACTTGGGACAGTGGAAATGGTCCCTGTACAACTGCTTACTTCAGTTAGCTTCAAAACAAGAGAAAATGAAATGGTTTTCTAGATGAGGCAAGTATTCAAGACATACACTGTCCCACTGCAAACAAGAACTGCAGCAGCAGGTAGAGCAGACTTTAAATTAACCCCCTGACCACACAAACAAGTCACGGTCACCAGTGACGAGCTGTTACTGGAATATTAGATGCTGTGCCACAAAGTACTTGCAGATGGCAGCAGGTGACAAGTTTTCCAGAATCGGGTCCTGCGCTGGGACCCTGCCAGCTGTAAATACCAGCACGTCCTCCCCACTCTGACCCACACCCCACAGCTGGAGCACAGCCTGCACTGTCCATCACACCAGCCACAGTTTCACCACCACAACCACACAAAGGGAGAAATCACAGCTGCTTTCAGTCTCCGTGGAAGAAATGGGTTTTCTGGCTCAGCTTATTTTGTAGCAAGTTTAGTTTTTCTCTGTACTGTCCTTTGTTTCGTACATCCATGGAAAAGGATATTCTCCCCAAATAACATGACCCTGGGAGATGGGAAGTGAGCCAGGAACTAAATATATACAACTGGGGTATTTATCAGTCAACCCTGCTTGCAGATAGGAGCTGATAATATAGTTATTTAAAATAATACAAGGTTAATGATGATACTTTCATAACAGCCCTACTAGGATATAAGGACCTGGTGTTAGAAATAGGTTTGCTCACTTTATTTACAGAATTTCCTCTCCCTCAGCTGGAGAAAGAAAAGCCTGAAAACCAAACACTGAGAATTTATATAAAAAATAAAATAAAATAAAAATAAAATAGCAAATAAAACAATATAAATTAATTCTAAAAATTCAGCAGTTTTCAACTAATCTCATTACTTGCCAACAAGATTTTTGATTTGTAGTTGACAACACTGTTACTCCAGCAAGAAGTCCCTCTCCAGAGCCTTGTGACATTAGTGATTGGTCTTTGCTCACCCAGCTCCTGGAGAAGTCAGCCACACTCAGTAGCATCCAGACCAGAGAAGATGGGTTTGGATAGTGCAGGAACCACGAAGCAGGACTGCCCTGGGCTGAGGTTCCCTCTAGGCCAGGGTCCAGCGACGCATGGGCTGTGGAGCTGTTGGTTATCACTTGCCCATGGCAGGGATGACTGTCACAAGGGCATGTAAAACACTGACTCCTCGCCCGAAAGCTGCTGAGTGAGCAGCTCGGGTGTAAGGCAGAGCTGAGGGCAGGGCTGTGGGCAGGCGGGGGGGCAGCTGGCCCCACCACGGGCACGAAACCTCCTCCTTACTGTGACAAGTGGCAAGCGCAGACACATGGCATGAAAGCCAATACTCTCGGGTGGGAAAAACAAGAGAGGTCTATTGCTGTGGGCAGGCTGGGGAGAAGTGAGGAGTGCTGCTTTGGGTTAGCTCTCCCCGTCAGCCACGCTGGCTGGCTCCACTCCTCATGCTTCCCAGCCAGCTGATGGGCAGGAACATGCACCAGAACACGGCAGCAGAAGTTGCTTTCAGCTCTTCCTGCCATCACGGGGGAGCAACTGCCTGACAAGCAACACCAAGATTGCCTTTCAGCAAAGTAGGACACTGGGGAAGTTCACAGAAGATCAAAAATAAACCCCTGCACCGCCAGTGGTATGATGGAAACATGTAATGGACAAAGCTGCCACTGTAAAGTGCTCCTGGGCAAGGAGCAGATGTGACTAAAGCCTGGGGACAATAAGTGACAACTACTGCATGTCCCCTCTGCGGTCAGAGCAGACGTGCTCGCTGCCAACCGAGGCAGCACTGACGCAATCCCTGCAAAGCTGGGTCACGCGTGCTTTTTAGGACACAAAATGGCAGGGAAAGGAAAAAAATGAACACAGGCCAGCCAGGGCTCTTCAGAATCAACAGCCAAGTCAGTCAGAGCCACGCTGCCACACACGGGCACCCCTGTGAACGCAGGGCTGGCATAACATGGCCATTGCTCAACCAGACCCTGGCACGCTGCTGATACAGGATGAGCACGAGGCTTGGAACCCTGCTGGGAGAGAAAGAACAGGACACATTGCTCTTGCAGAGCCAGGGTGAAAACAATAACAAATATCCACTGGGAAACCCACCTGCCCTGCAGCCTGACTGTAGGAAGGGCAGCTTTCCTCTCCTGCAGGGTCTGCCTCAGCCTCTCCCTCCGCAGGGAGCATGCTGTTTGCAAGGCAAAGGGCAAGGCAGCCCAGCCTCTGCTTTAGGGCATGCAGAAATTTCTCCCAACTCCCTCTGCAGCTTGACAGACCTTAGTCCTGGTCAGCAGCACACCCCACTAATCAGATCCCTGACCCCCCCGCAGAGGCAGCTCCGTCCCTGCAAAAGCAGCACTGGGCCAGCAGACAGGCTGCAAGGACAGCATCGTGCCCCCTGGGCCCTGTGCAACCTCCTCCAAAGCAGGCTGGAGAGATCTTGCTGCCACAGCATGGGGCAGCCAGCAGAAGGAATTCTCAGAGAGCGCTCCAGGAGCTGTACTGTACCTCCCCACATGATACCTCTAGCCAGCCACATGCTGCAAGCCGAGAAATCAAGCTAGGAAAGACTCAGCTCAACAGCCTGCCAGGACCACAGGTACCAACTTCTTTTGATCTGCCTGCCCACACCTTTTGCTAAATTGTCTCAAAAGACAACTACCACCCTAAGTCCTGCTACTGACACCTTCAAGCACTACAGCCGCTACGTTCAGGCACTGGCAGGAAGATGATGGGTTTGTGAAACTGTCTGGTCTGCAGGACATGTTTAGGGGAGATCAGAGATGCAGCCAAGTCCACACAAGTCTCCTGAGCTTTCCAAAGTGGGTAGGCTGGGTCAGTCCTGTCCCCACTGAGAGATCCCCTCCCACCCCAGCACAAACTCAGTTGTGATTGTACTGTTATCAGCAGAGCTGGTTCATCTGCTTTGTGGTATCTGCATATTCATCACCCACCTGCTCCTTTCTGAACATTGTTCCCACGGGATAGGACACCAGAGACCTGCCTAGACAGCAGTTGCCCAGCCCCAACACACCGAAGCCTCCTTACAGGCTGAGGAGGGAACCAGATCATGCTGTGGTCCACACATCTGGTCTAGCCAGTGTCTTCTGTGCTTCTCAGGTCCCCAACTGCCACGTTACAGTGTGCCAAGTTTCTTGGTTTTCTTCCTACTTGAAGAGGTGTTTGGAAACAAGGACCAGCAAGACACATGTTGATCAG
The DNA here is from genome assembly GCA_013398125.1 of Aegotheles bennettii. Lineage (NCBI taxonomy): Eukaryota > Metazoa > Chordata > Aves > Caprimulgiformes > Aegothelidae > Aegotheles > Aegotheles bennettii. The sequence goes on along the minus strand of VZRW01002458.1, from coordinate 210,948 downwards.
CAACACTGGACAAGCTGGCTGCTCTTCAATTACAGCAGTCTTCACGCTCTTCATCATGTTGTTACCTCAAGTGACTTATTCTCCTGTCCTCAGGAAGGACTTTCTGCTGGGCCCTCTAAGGACCTTCACCTCCAGTCTCAGGGCTCGCTGTTACACCACCTGCTTGATCTTCTTCTCTATCCTTTGCTTAGAATAGAAAGTGGCCAGAAGGATTTTTTTGCAGAGCCCCAAGGCTCTAAGAATTTATTTAAAAATATTTAAAATAAATGTATTATGTTTATGTTATTTACCATATTATGTATTGAATACTGTGACAGCTCAACAGGAAAGCACTGGGCATGAGTCTGTGAAGCACTGGATATCCTGAAAACTCTACACATTCGATTTCAAGCCCTTTAAAAAAATCCCAGAGTTCAATGAGACTACGTACAGTCACTTTGTGCTTACTTGAGCATGTTTTTTGTTTGTTTTTTAGTTTAAAAATATCAAGGTTAACAGCCTTGCTCTCCTGGGCTGCCAGAAACCATCTCTAGTTCTCCAGAGGTATGCAGCACTACCCTGGAAGACTTAGGAAAACCAATAGTACTCTTACATACAAATTCTGAGTTACTGTCATTTTTTAAAAAAAACTTTAAAAAAACTTACCATTTGCCTTTTGTTTTCGATCAAGTTTGATCCAATTATTCCAAGAAACGACCCAAAACCAAGCTGAAAAACAACATATTGTTAGCATTTCGATCAGGACAATATCCAGCATTTTGTACATACAGACAGAACACAATCAAATCCAGAAGCAGCAAAAGAACATACTGTGGATGTGTGAGCACTCTCCTTCAGCAAGGAGTCAGTGGAGTCTCTCGCTAGCAGGAACTATCAAGTGTATCCTTTCTATGACATTGAAAGCGTGTGCAGAAACCAAAAGGATGAGTTCTGAATTCCATCCCCTCCCCAGTGATGCTGAGAAATGGCTGGTGGATGAGGATATGCATTACTGTCTTGGAACAATCCTCTGAACACTCAGGACCTCCAGATGCAAACCTAGCAGGACCACATCACTAGCATCTGCAGGACCAGGCTTTGGTAACCTCAGCAAGGGTGTGGGTAATCACCTGAACTTTCAACTCGGAGAGTTTCTTGATGGGAAATACGAAATAAGAGAGAATTATACTTACGAAGATTTGGCAGTTTTCTGCCTTCTTCTACTCCTCATTTCCAGGGGTGAGGATGCATCAACCAGGGTCTTCCACCAGAAGAGCTCGCACCAGCCCAGCCAGCAGAATGAGCTACTCCAGCAAAAGCATCTTTTCTTGCTGCCATAACTGACAACACTGCTCTTATTTCAGCTCAGTGAAGTAAGCCAGGAGTGTGATTTCTCACCTCCTTTCTCCATAGCTATTTGGCTACACTAAATAGAAGCTTCTAGGACAGAGCACACCTCAGCCAGGCCAGAAACAGGGACCTCAACCAGGAACCACAGCCTGCTAGAGGTGGGGCAGGAAGAGATGCAGAAATACTTCTGCCACACCAAGAAAGGTCTTTGATCAGTGTAGAGCATATCCAACTTCACTGCTACAGGTCAGCAAAATGAGAAATGCTGGAAAAGTCTTACCATTGGACTGGTCATCTTAAGCAGGTACAGATCCAGTCAACAGACTAGCAGGGCAGTGAAGATCTGGGTGAGAATGCCAAATACCTGGGCAACTCCTCAGGAAGCAGAATAAGATATGAGACAAGCTGCAGTGATTCAAGAATGAGTCAACTAACCTGGAATGGATATTTTAAGATCCAGGAATAGAAAACAACGGTTTAATAAATCCGATCCTAACAAGCAGAGGCACATGCAGAGATTAGAAGACACAAATATGATGAAAAGTTGGGCTTAAATCCTCCCCTGCTCTGCTTAAGCCCAGTAACATTTGGTGCAGTGCCGTGGGCAGCGAGGGCTGCTGGCTCACACGGCAGGGATTAAAGTGGAGCTGATGAGGCTGCTGCTTCCCAGCTGCCTGCCTTGCTCTCTGAGCTCAGAGACTGCTGTCCCTCTATCAGGGACAAACTGCCACGGTGGGAAGCACATCAACAAAGCCAGGAGATACTTAATACTGGCACAGTGGGCAGGCAGGAGCCAGGGGCACTGAACTGCCCCAAACCCATATGCCAGTGCTTCTGGGCTTATTATTTTGCTCATGTTGGGCAAGCAACAGCTCTCACCTTCCCCAAGTAACAGGAGTTCTACAGCTCAATTCCAAGCCCAAAACCTGGGAGATCCAGGCATTAACAGCAACATGGATCCAGGCATTATGTTCAGCCTGGTGATGTTAAGCAGCAAGGAAGTTGTGTGGCAACGCACACCTAAGTTAAATGCTCAAAAAAAGTCTGGTGCCCTTTGAGCTTGATCCAATATGTTTAAGAGAAATGTCCACGTGGTGTTTCAGGGCAGTCTCAAACCAAAAGGTGAAATACTTAAGATAATTTAAGAAAATTCATAGAGAAGAGATTAGAGCAAGTCTGCCCATCCAACAGGTGAAGACCAAATGAATCGCTGCATTCTCATTAATTAAATGGAATTCTCATTGCATTAATGGGAAAACCACTCATTCTACAGATGGGACAAAGAGATCCTAGTAATCTGCATCAATTGCATTACCTACTTGCTGGTGGATATAATCCCCTGAGATGTCTGTCTGGAAGAGGGACAGGACACAAGATGAATGTGCTTTTCCAGAGTAAAACCCTAGGCCAACATGCCTGACAAGGAACCATTACAGAAGAGGTCTGCTAGTCAAAGATAGGTCAGTCATTTACACAGATGCCGGAAGCTGGTATGACTTGGAGACAACACAGATGTCTCACAGAGCCTCATGTCCATAAGGGTGCTTGCCCTCTGCACCTGATCATTACTCTTGTCTGCTGAACATCACTGTTACATGCTGGGCTTTCCAGGCCCAGGTCAGTCATCCAGACACAGGTGAGGATATTTCCCACAGAGGCACAGCTGGGGTGTTCACAGACACAGCTGTGGAGGTATCAGTGCTCATGGAGAAGGGTGAAGGCAGCCTGGCTACAGGACATGTCACTGCACCCTCTGCTTCAGCCCCTCCAGTTGTGTCAATGAGGAACTGCACTGTTTGGAAAAAAAAATCCAGATCCACAAAAAATCAACCAGACAAAAATCCCATTGATGCGTGGAAGGTCTCCAGTGCCTGATTCTGTCCTTCATTGGAAGCAGAGGCCTGGGAAGAAAATCCCCAGCATCAGACAGCCACTTCTTTGCATGCTTCCTCCTTGCACAAGAGGCGCCTGCCCAAGACACGCGAGTTAAAGGAGGAAAGGACGGTGCATTAGGCATAGCAGCAATGAGACACCTGGTGTCCCATGAGATGATCCCATCCATGGATCCAGTTCACACATGGGGAAGTCACCCAGCACATGAAGAGACTTCTGGCTCTCATTTCCTTGCCAGTGCAGGGTACTCAGGGTTTGAGTAATGGTTGTTACAGCACTAGCAGTGCACAGAACCCCCTGACAAAGATGCACATAGGCCTAACATTTGTGTGAAGTTCTAGGTGACAAGACCTGCAAGGAGCTGCTCTTCAGGGCTGTGGAAGCCATCTGCTTGGGGGCAACTCACTGAGTGCTCATGCACCACAGCAAGCCCTTCTTCCACAGTAAAGGGAGAAATACCAGCTTGTTATGAAACATCAGCTGCTTTAAGCACCTGCTGAAGCATCCAGCAGCACACTGAGATGTTTGCCTGTGCAGGGAGACAGGCGAGGTCGTCACACATTTCCACACAGCGGATTAATAAACCCATTGAGAGAGGGAATTTGGTGACAAACACCAACTGTTAAGGTGTCTCTGAATAAAATAACTCAACATCCTTCCCAAGTCCAGGAATTCATTAATTCCTTGAGTAGACTGAGCCTTATAAAAGCATAAGCGATGCTGACGTTCCCGGAGCATAAATAGCACAGGAGATGTCACGGGGATGTGAACAAAAGGCTCTACCCATCTGCATCAGCCTGCAGGACCTGCTCTGAAGCACAGGCTCAACCCAGGCTGACAGAGTGTAGGGTAAGTGCAAAGAGTTTGAAGCCAGCCTGTCACCTTTCTGAACATCTTCCCTCTATACTTCTCTTCGAAAAAGATCAGGTCTAAAACAGGTCTAAATGCAGAAGTTGCTGGGACGAGCCAGAAAACCAATCCTAAACCCAAGAGGCCCAGCCCAGTCTGTAACAATGTTCCACACTAATGGCTATAAAGGGGCTTTCTTCAGTCATAGGAAAGTTGTCCACAGAGAAGTATAAAACTCCCCGAGATCAGCGATGTGTGGCAAATAAATCAAACAGCAATAAGGCAAGAACAAGCCTCCACCTAGTTATCTGGACCAGCTTTAAGCCTCCAACTTCAAGGCTCCAAATCTAAATGAGCAGCAGTCCACGGCTGCTACAGCAGGAACCTCTAGCTGGGGGGCTGCAGATATGCTCAGCCTGCTCAGACACCTCATTTGGTTACAGCTCAATCCTTTTTGTGCTTCTTTTTGATGTTTCAGACACACAGAGGTACAGACCAGTGCTTGCTTTTCAGCTCGTGTCAGACCTCTGCTCATGCCAGGAGGGGTGTGATATGCTTGCCCCTTAATGCTTTTGCAGGAGGTTATACATTTACTGGCAAGAAGGCTGGGCACCATTGGTCTTCCCTAAATTAAGCCATTTGAAGCTACAAGATTGTCCTTTCCCGTTTTGATCTGTTGATACCAAAAAGGAAGAAATGGATGTGCTAGCAGCTCTGACGTGCGTGCTTCCCTGGCAAGCTGCCCCAGCTACTGCCAACGTGCTCCTCCTCATTCAGGGACACCTGAATATCGTTAGACACCTCAAGTGAAGTTTATGACCACGAGTTCACATGAACAGTACTTCAGGACCTGGTCTCTCAACTGTTCTTGGCACCTATGGTCCTTCCTTGCCTTACCTTGCCTGGGGTTAACGTGACGCATGCAAACAAAGAAGTTCTCAGGGTGCTGTGACTGATGCAAGACCTGTTTATTTGTCTCACCATTAGCTCAAAAGCATGTTATCACCTAAGCTCAGAGGAAGCTGCCACTTGGATGGGATTTTTGCGTGGGAATGAGCAGCAGGTGCAAAATAATAATAAAACAAATAAATCAAATGGCAATGAAGTAGCTGAACATAATATTCAGGACAAGATCACCCTTTGTAACATTTGCAGCATTACAAGGGACTTGGTATGCAATAAGCATTCTAGACCTACCTAGGAGTTCTATACTTACAATAACCCCTGGGTAATAACCTCCAACAGTCACATTTTGGGTTCTTGTTGTAGCAGCTAGGCCCACCGTTAGAATTAATACTGACACAATGAGGAGAGTCACAGTTACGTAGAGGGAATTTCTTTTTCTTCTATTGAACGACCCTAAAAACACACACACACACAACAGAATTTGCTGATTCCATCTGGGGACAGTCACGGCACTGCAAATTTCTCCTCCCACCGCCAACCACGTCGTGGTTAATTTTATTTCTTCTAACTCGAGCATATTTTTGGGTTTGGCTGTCACTTTTCACCTTCACTAACATGCTTTATCAAGCGTTACTGGGGCATCTGAATTCACACTTACTGCTCTGACGTAGACGAAGGGAGCTTAAGAACTGTAACTTGGCAAAGCTCGTTTGGATATTTGGGAGCCTCCCAATCCCTCTGGCCTGGGGCAAATGAACTAATGAGAAATATTACCATTAGGCATTTATATATTTTATGATCTGTCTATTTACATCAAGCTAAATAACCACACTATATGCCACTTGTTTTGAGGGGGGAATCTTGGCTGTAATCGTATCATAAGGCAGCCACAATTTTCCCTGTAAGTGAGGCATCACCAGTAACAGCCACTTCTTCTTTAGTATCATCCTCTACTTTCAGCAAGGACCAGGTATTTTTAGATGCTTGAATAATGAATTTGTGGATTAGTAAAACTCATCTAGAGCTGCCTGATTATGTTTTTTTTTTCTTTTATATATTTATAGATCTCCCAAGTGAGCATAAATATAAAACAGTGATTCCAGCAGCCAAGAGGAAAGCCGGCTGCAACGTTACACTCAGCAACATCTTCAGGCTGTTTGTTCAGCATGTGCTCTGCCATCTTTACATCACTTTGTGGAACAATCCTTTTGATTGTATTTCATACAATATGTAGACATAACCCAGCACCCTTGAGAGCAGTTGGCAGGATAACTGTGACGGTTCCCTGTGGGCTGCTGGGGCCACCCCACATCCCATCCTCATAGCCTGGGGCTCTCCAATGCCCCCAGGAGCAGGCAAAGGTATTTCCCACTCCAGAGGCTCCCAAGTGATGTGCATGCTACCAGCACTTCTAAGAGAGTTTCAGAGAAGGGCAGGGATGTGTCCCGGGAGCTGCTTCCACCATCGCTGAGCATATTCCCTAACGAGAACCACGTTGGGAACCCCCATCTGAGGTGCTGAGGGGCTCTCTGACAGCCTGTACGTGGTGAGACAAAACACCCGCAGAAAGGCTGGGAGGAGAGACTCAGCCAAGCCGAACACAACCTCCTTGTCCAAATTCTCCAGAGAGAGGAGCACGCCAGGCCTCGCTGGGCAGCTTTCTGTCTGGAAGGTGTAAGTCCCAGGTGCCCACAGGCCCTTCATCAGGCTCTCAGCATGTCTGCAGCATAGTTGGAGAGATCTTTTCACCCTAACAGCTGTAGCAATGCAGCCATACCCACACACACTGGTGCCCATTATCTCCCTTCCTCCTCAGGGACAGCTCTCCCAGGGAAAAGTGCAGCAGCTCCAGGCTGCTCCTCCACACCCGCTCCAACGTGAGCCACCAGCTGTGCTGCTGGCAGGAGCACTCCGTGCTGCTCCATGCTTTGGGCTGGCATAGCTGCCACAGGACAGGGCTGGATCACTGCATTCACACCAACCTGATGAGCTTGAAATCACAGACAAGTCCTAAACCTGGGGCTTAAAAGCCCAACACAAGGAGATAAAAGGCAAGAGAGGTTCGTAAAGAAAATGAACATCCCTTTTGACTGACCATTGTCCCTGGAAGGAAAGCTCTCCACTCACAAACCTTCTGCTCATGTCCTGGAGCACAGGTGTGGCCGCACCACTGGGACTGCACTGGGTCTAAGGGCAAGGCACCTTACAACTAGTTAGTCCTTAGCTGGAATGAAGAGTTAGTTACCAATTTCAAATAAAACCAAATCAAATAACTGCTAGGGAACCCTATGATCCAGGCTGGATCTTTTATCAGTGACCCTTAGTTTTTCATGCCATTTTTTACAGGATAGAGATAAAGGTACCCAACTGTTTGCTGCAGGTTGCGTCAAGGAGAATAAAAAGATTAACCCCAAATCTGCCAAGTAAGTTGACAATATAAAATCTAGACTTCTAAAACATACAAAATTCAACAAGATACTAGGCCAGTCTGTATTGCCTCCCGAATACTAAAGCTTGTGCCACACTCCAGTTCCAATGTAATCATTTAAATGCAAGTGTCACACAAAAAATTCCAAAGTACTGGGACCAAAGGTTTAGATGAAGAAAACAGAGAAAAAATTGCTACTTCTTCCATCAATGAGTTCTGAAAGGAAAGAACAAATCCATCTTGCTTACACACATGGTAGATTACCAAACTTCTGATTACTGCTACAGTTTGGCTGGCAAATGAGCAGAAGATAAGTAAAAGCAGCCATATGTTCCTTACACATCTTCAACTCTTTTCAGTCAGGCTGTGTGGGCATGCAGATGCTCACGTGCCACGCAAACCCACCCTGCAGAGCAGGGCAGAGTGAGCACCGTGGCTGCACGAGCACGGTGTGTGCACACACCAACCGGTGCCCCTGCGCGGAGTCAGAGATGCTGCAAAAAGTTAGGATGAAAATCCTGCTGTTTTCCTCAAAACCAGAGTATTTTGTAACAGCGTCACTGCAGGAAAACACTCCGAAAGAAGCAAGCTGGAAACGCTGCTTATGGATTCTGAAGGTGTTTCAGAGCCACCATGTTTTCCACTCTCACATTCCTACGTCGTTTCCCCACTCACAACTGGCACACACCAGCACACGACACAGGAGTGAAACAAAAGGTTTCCAACTGGAAAATGTCTTAAAGCTTTTCAATATTGCTCATAAGATTAAAAAAAAAAAAACAAGAAGCAAAAAACAACCAAATAACAACAACCAAAAAACCACAAAAAGCTTTTATTCCAAGCCCTGACAAAACCAACCATAATCCTTGAACTTGATACTGCAGCCAGACGCAAAATTGCAGAGATAATGTGATTACCTCCACTCCAGCTCTGCACCAGGACACTAATTCCATTTCCTCTCTCTGCAAACACGCCGTGTTGTGTGCATTGAGAAAGTGGTTCTGTACTTCTGTAAGGATGCTGCAGCTGCTTCAGCACACACGGGCTCAGGATCTCCACTGACAGATGCTGAAGGGCTGCCCTGGCAAAATCCTCTCCCTCAATGTTAATTTCTGCTGGAAATACTCCCCATTTGATCTTTTCCTCTTTGCTGCTGAGCTCGGCAGAGCTTCACATGCAGCAGCGGAGCTACAACAGCTCTGACAGCTCTGCTTTTAAGGGACAGCAATCGCCTTCTCCCTATGATTTACTCAAGTGAGATACCTCAAACCTTGCAGTGCTTACCTCAAAGTGAGTACACAAGGTGGTGTGAGACCCCGTGCTACCTCTGCGAGGAGGTGTAAAGGAATTAATGCTATCTTGTGCTGAAATGGCACTCGGAACGTGGCCAGGCTTCAGGAAGAGAGGAGCATCCTCTGATTACAGCTGCCACACGCGAGCCCATGATAAAAACAAGGCTGTAGCAGGTTTTCCAGATCACTTTACAGAAGTTTGCAACAATAAGTTTTTTCCTGCTTATCAGCAGCAAACAGCCAAGATGGCACAGGGACACCACCGACTTCTCCATCTTGCTCTCCGGGGGTCCAAGCTACCAGCGAAGAAGGAGCACGAAGCAGCCCAGGGAACCAGCGCTAACTCCCACCCCAGGACCGCGGGGGCATTCCCAGCCCTCCCGGCTCGTTCCCCCCCCCGCCGTGCCTCGGCCCTGCCGCCGGGCCC
>VZRW01002458.1:172949-201249 GCA_013398125.1 Aegotheles bennettii | reverse complement strand
AGACAGCCGGGGGGGGAGGAGTAGGGGCCCTGCCCCGTCCCCAGCAGGGAAGGAGGCTGCAGGGAGGGGCTGGGCGGAGGACGGGGTGGCCTCGCTGGTGCTGGGTCCCTTGCACCCCAGCAGCTCCTGCACCCTCTGCACCCTCCGCCTGCGCCCTGGCTGCTCGGGGCCATCCCACCCTTCACCAAACATCTCCCGGTCCCCCCGCGCTCCCCACCGCCCTCCCGGCAGCACCGTGCTGGTGGCACCCCCGGGCACNCCTCTGCACCCTCCGCCTGCGCCCCCACACACCAGGGCACCGGCCCGGTTTGCACGTCTGGGCTCCGGGGGCAGTGCCTGCTGCTGCCCCTGCCCGTCCCACGGCACTCCCGGGGCACCCTGCAGCTCCCCGCACCACCACCCGGGGGCCGGGGCAGACCCCCAGCCTCTGACTGCCCTATCTGCAAAATGGGGGTAAAAGCATCTTCCCAGCAGGCTCCATAATTGCTTATGAATCACTTCAGTGCCCTGGGCTGAGAGGTGCTAAGTGCAAATCCTGTAATTATTTCAAGCCAAAGCATATTTCATCAAGTTAAGAGAAATTAATCCCATCTCTGCTTCAAAACCCCCACTCTTTGATTGGATAAGAGCCTAATTACCAGCTTCTCCTGGGAGAAGGGAGAAAGTGTACGCTGACAGCGGTGCAAGAGGCAAGATACAAATGCCCAGAGCAATTAGTGACAAAGAACACGTCACCTCACAGAAAATGGTGGTTATTGACCGGGATGAACCAGAAGAGCCCGTGCTCGCTGCCTGTGCCCCACCGAGCAGGAGCTGCTGGTGCCCCACAGTTGCTCTGGCCAAGCTGAATCCCTGTGCCCCAGCCCAGCACCTGAGTTTCGGGCAGGTGGCTCCAGCCCCAAGGCTCCATGCCCAGAGCCAGCCGTGAGCAGGGCTGCTGCGTGCCCTCCTGCCGCCCGGCTGAGGCAGCCCCGGTACTGAGCCAGCCCCGGTACGGAGCCAGCCCTGCTGGCATGCCCGGCACCAGGCGTGTGGCAGCCCTGGCCAACTCGGCGCAGACCGGGGCAGCTGCCAGACCTCTTGCTTTCCCACTGCGTCCATTTATTAGCACAGCCGGTGAGTGGCTCTCAGCCATGCTTGGGAGTGGAAAGGGAGAAACAGTGCTTTGCCTGCTTGGGCAGCGTGGTGCAGCCCAGCACGGGCATCCCTGTGCCTCTGGGCAAAGCCCCAGCCTGGGACAGGGCAGCCTTGCCCTGCTGTTGAACAGGGCCTGGCTCTCCTGCAAAGGGAAGGGTCACCAGCCCCATAGGAAATGTGCTGAGGGGATGAGCTGGTGGATGGTGCTGAGCTCCTCCTGGGACAGCTGGTGTGAAGCAAGCCACACAATTCCTCAAGGACTGCATGGGGCACAGCCAGGGACAGGGAGCCCTTGCACTCTGCCATCACACCCCTGAAGCCATTCCAGGCAGGGTTTTGGTGACGCTGGCCCAACACCAGTGCCCAACACCAGTTCCCCCATTGCCCCCCAGAACTCCCACCACGCTGGCTCCTCACAGCAGTGGAACTCAAACATGCAACCCCACACCTCCACACCGTGCCCCTAATGCACCGTCTTGTGCCATAATTGGTGGTGGAAAATCTGATGGTCCCCAGCCCCGGCCTGCAGGGTGTCCCAGCAGTGTCCCTCTGGATTTTGTCTCGGTGGCTGTGGCCAGCTCTCACAGCCGGGTCGGGGAAGCCGACGCTGCACACTCCTAGCCGCTGTCTCAGTTTGAAGGGATAAATATAGACCTGCCCCTCGCAGTACCCCTTCCCTGCAAATGAGATTTTGCAAGCATTAAACAGGGCCCCACTGTGACTGACAAGCACATATTGACGGGCACACGCAACCCTCCAAAGCATTAGCAATTTGCTAATGTTTATTAACAGTTACATGGTCTCCCTGGAGTGGAGAGCACTTGGTGGGAACACTGGCCCTGGGCAGGAGACTGCTCGGGTGCTGCAAAGGGCACCAGATGCCAGGGGGCTTGGGACAGGATCCTGTTGCATTGAGCTCACCCCTCTTAGGACAGCAAGTTATTTTTTGATTTGCTCCCAAACGCTGAAGTCCTGCAGGGTAGGAAGGGGAAGCAGCGTGGTTCCAGCAGACAGGCAAAGGTCTCGGCGCAGCCGCACTTGCTCAGCCCTTTTGGGGGGTGCCGAGGGGCTGGGGAGCTGTGCTGGGGAAGGGGCTGTGCCTGCAGGTCACTGAGGGTCAGGGCAACATGGCACCCATGATGGGGCTGGTGCTGCTGGGCTCAGCCCCGGGCTCCTGCGTTGCCAACACTCACATTTCTCTGCATTTCCCACCCAGGGATGGACGGGAACACCAGCGCCGGGGGCACAGAGGGCCAGCGCAGGAGCCCCCATCGGAGGCCGGTGAGTCTGTTGGGGGGCTGTTGGCCACCCTCCGAGAGGTGAGGTGGGGGCTGCTGCCAAGGTCCTGCTTCGTGGCTGATAAATATAGCTACTGTGCTCTAGGAAACGTGGCTTCGTCCCTTAGGCAAAGCATAAGCACTTTGCACTGAGGGCAAGGGGGTCCTGCTGGTAGTCCTGGGCAGCAAGGGGGGGCTTGGAGGGACAGGGACATCTGGGCATGGGCTACCCTCTGTATACCTGGCTTTCAGCAGGAGGAACCCACCTGTTGAGAGCTGACCTGGTCTGGGGTGAGGATGGGGGAAAGCCCCTGGCCTCCCTCAGTGCACCCACAACCATCAGCACAGCGTGATCCCACCAGGGATGAACCCCAGCTTTGTTCACCAAGTGGGGTCACCCCAGCTTCCACGGCGGGCAACAGCCTGGAGCTGCTCAGTGTCCTAACAGGTCCCACCATGACTGTGCCCCCTCCCTGCCCCAGCATGCTCTTATCCCAACTCCTGCTGCCCCTTCTGCCCCTTGTCCAGTGCAAGGGACTGCTCCGAGACCATCTCTGGTCCTGGGCTGCAAAGATAGAACACCTGGGAGGTGTTGCAATCCAGACCTAACCTATCTCCCTAGCTCAGGGACCTCTGCCAGGGAGGTCATCCCATCCTGTCTGGCTGCCCCACACAGACCTCCTGTCCCTCACCCTTCCCTTGCTTCCCAGCCGGCTGGGACTCTTCACCAGATGCTGGATACACAGCATGGAGCCAGGAGAGACAGAGACTTTTCCCTCCTTGCAAAAGCCTTCTGCAGGGCAGAGCTGTGGGGTTCCCTGGGTGGGGGCCCATGTGGGGCTGTCCCTGTGCTCCCCTGCAGCTCTAAGCAGCAGCAGCAGCAGCTTCTGGACGAGGGCTCTGTGTACAGCCCATGAGCTGCCCTCACTGCCTCCGGGCTGCAGCCAGGGTGAAACCCAAAGGGCTTTTCCCAAAGCACCACTAAGCATGGGTGCACAGTCCGGCTGAGCAGTCCCTCCTGCTCCGGCAGTCTGAGAAAATGTTTCCAGAGCAGCTGCAGGTAGCTCTTTTGTTTAACGGGGAGGAGAGCAGGAAGAAGGAGAACTCCTCCTCTTCCTCCATCAATTGCTCCTTCACTGATGCCCTGGCAGCCAGCAGTTCCTGCACCTCCTCTCGCATGTCCCTGCAGTGACTCGTGCTGGGGCTGCTGCTTCCCCACTCCAAAATCCTCTGGTTTCAGCAGCCCTGCGTGGTGCAGGGCTGTAGCCACACAGGATCCAGTGCAGGAAGGGCTCCAGCCCCAGGGTGCAGGACCTGGGCCAGGCGTTGCCTTGGCTGTAGGGGTGGCCGTGGGCACTTTGCTGGCAGCAGCGTTCTGATACAGCTGTGCTCCCAGAAGGGCCCCGCTGGGGCTTTAACCGGGTCCCATTGGGCAATCAGTGGATGGTGCTGGTTTACAGCACCCCTGGGTCTGGTCCAGGCTCTCCAAGGCAAGAATTTGAGCTTTGGAGTGGGTAATCTCCCCCCATTCTCACTGTCCTGCAGTACTTCTGTGTCTGAGCACAGTTTAATCCTCCCCGATTCAAAGGTGTTTTCCAAGCCAGACTTTCTGCCAAGCTGTCAGCTGCTTCCCAGCTCCCCCGGGGCAACCCATGGGATGTAAATATCTCTCTTGTTGGCCCTGGCTCAAACAGGTGCCCATGGCTGGTGGGTTTCCATGGCCCTCAACACAGACATGGGGCGATCACGCTGCTGCTGCAGACCCATGCTCGCAATGGCCATGGTGGCCTCGGGGAGACATGGCTGGGGCAGGTGAGCATGGCTCTGACCCAGCCCTGGGACAGCGTTTGCATTAAAGCATGGGGAGGTGATGAACCCCTCCAGATCACAGCATCACCTCTTCTCTCTGGCGGTACCTGGCTCAGCCCTGTCCTGAATGCAAAGCAAGGTCTGCACCCTCTCCCACCTCGCTGCCTGCTTTTGGAGACACAGAGCCTGCCCAGGTTCAAGGGGGGTTAAGGACAGCTGCTGTGTCTCATCTCAAGAGACTCTTGGCCAGGCACAGGTACAAAGAGATTTGTGTTCTCGAGCTTTGGACAAACAAGTTTTCACTACCAAGGCAAAACGCACACTCTCACCGCCTGGGGAGATGCTTTTCCCTGAAACTTCGTGTAATTAAAAAATAACAACACAGGGATTTCTCCAAAGAGTAAACACTTGCTCACACGCCAAGAAAAACAAACTGGATGACCTCCTAAACCATGCTGCCTTCTGTCATCTGCTGTAGGACAGAAAACACACACTTGGGCTCAGAGACATTGTAGAAGCGTGGGAACAACCTCGGCCCTCTGAGATCACAGGTTTTCCTTGGCCATGTTCATGCAGGTGGAAAAAGAGTTTCTGTAAATTCCAGGACAAGGAGACAGTTGCCGGTGTGACGGCAGTCATGTGCATGTCATGGAAAAATGGATGCTGGGATCTAAGTGATCTTAAGTCAGAACAGCCAAAACTGCCTCTCTTTAACTCAAGAGTGATGATGGGAAAATGGAAATTTGAAATGTTTCCAGCTATTAAGTGCTTTTGCATTTATTTTTGGCCAATGAGATGTTCAGCTTGCATGTGGGGGTTGTGTTCTGTAACTCTTCCAGGAAAATAAGCATGAGGAGAAGGTCCAGGTTCCTGACAGAGTGGACGACGAGACCGGGGCAGAGATGGGGAGCAAAACCTGGTCAGACCTGGCTGGGGAGATGAAGATGTTCCTGTGGAACCCAGAGGAGAGAACATGCCTGGGGAGAACAGCCAAGAGCTGGGGTAGGTCCTTGCTCAAGCCCTGCTTTCAGGGATCATTGCCTTTTCTGCTTCACAGTAGACACACTTGCCTGTGAATGTCCTTGGTAGCTTGGAGTGACCATCCCCATCCCAGATTTGCAGGGTAGATGTTTCGAACTGGTGCAATAAAGAACTAGTGAGGAGGACAACAAAACCTGGGGAAAGTTACCCTCGGTCTGGATGTTAATGCTTACTGAGAATGTGAAAGTAAGAGAGCCAGAACATAAAGCCAGAGATTTCAGGCTGCCCAGAGCAGATACTGGGAAGAAATTTAAGAGCCTGGGCAAGCTGGGGACTACAGGTCTGTCTGCTGCAGCCATGCACCTCGGCTGCTGCCAGTGACCTGGCTCCTGCCTCTGTCACTCAGGAGCCCATGGGGAGGTGGCCTTGGGGACATCGGTGTCCGTGAGGGATGAACACCCAAGCCATGGGCCAGCTGTTTTGGGGAGGGTGCAGCCCTCCTTGCCTGTGTATGCCATGGCTGTGGGGTGGGAAGGGCTGGTCATCACTGTCACCCTGCAGCTCCCCAGGGCACGAGACAGTGCCCACAGGAGAGCCCACCTGTGCTGTCAGGGCTGGCAGGCTGGGACATGCTGGTGAGGGTTCTTAGTGCCCCATCTATTTTATCCCTATTCATGTGGCCTTCAAAAATTATCTCTGAGCCTGGAGGTGCCCTGGCTGGTTAGGAACAGCCCATGGCTGCGGGGCAAGCACTGCTGCAGGCTCAGTCTGAGACCAAGGTGCCACAGCACAGGCGACGCCGTCCCTGTTTGCAGCTCTGTCCTGACAGCACATGGTGGAGTGAAAATCCCCAACCTCAGCCCAGCGGCGTGTGCGCATCCGCACGGGAGTGATGCTGTGAATTACCAGGGGATGCTGCTCAGTGCTGGCACCAGCTGCATGCTCGCCAGCCCCACAGCCTGTCCGTGCTCTGGGTCTCCTGCAAAGCCTGTGGGGACAGATAGGACAAACAAAGGAAACTGCCCCCAAGCACCGTAGGAGTGTGAAAACCAGCCAGCATGAGCCTGGGGCAGGTCTTGAAATCCACGTCTGCCCCCCTGCGCCCTTTGCAGCCCGGTTCTGCTGCTCCTTTCCTGGATGGGAAAGTGCAGACCTTGTGGGAGCACTATGGGGGTGACAGTCCTTAGGGACGTGGGTTTGGGTTTTGGAAGCTCTGCCAGGTGCTGAGAAAAGCCCTGTGAGAGGGTTCCTCAGGCTGGTGTGCGTGTTGCATTGCTGGCTACTGCTGAAAGTTCTTTACTGGCAGCCTTGGGGATGGTGCAGTGTCCTCCTCGTCCCGGGAGCATCACGGCTGTGCAGCCCCACTGCCCTATGGACACACATCTCTGGCTGCACACAGGTGTGGACTCACACGCCCCTACAGGGCAACAGCAGAGAGGCAGCAAAGCTACTGTGAAAATCAAATCTTCTTTCAAACTGAGAGCATTGGGAGGTGAATGGAGGCTGAACTTTCCTGTGCTCATCTCATGGGAGAGGAGGGCAGCACCGTGTCCCAACAGGCATTGGCTTGGCACCCCAGCAGCAGCTCCAGGCCTGCCAGGCTGGTGCAGGGCCACCATCCCAGAACAGTTGTGGCAGGGCTGGACATTGTCTCTGCTGTGCCATGAGCAGCAGTGATGGTCCCACCTGCCCTGGCTCGGCCCACAGCAGGACACAGCCCCACAGTGGTTCCCAGCACTGTGGCCCCAGCAGAAGCACGGCAGGAGCACACATCTGCGTTCCCAGGGCTCGCTCCGAGCTGCCGGCACGTTTCTCCTGGGAAATGTTTGGGTTAGGGCTTCGCTTTGCTTTCTGAGCCACTGGGTTTTATTCATAGGCTGTGGCCTCTTGAGACATCCTCAGCCATCAGCCTGGTCCCGAGGAAAAACAAACCCATTCCCTGGATGTCAGGGCTATGGAACAGCCAGTGGTGCCACAGCCCCCAGGCGATGCTGCTCACTTGGGAGCCAGCACTGGGGTCCCTGCCACACAGGTGACAGGAGTCAGGGCAGGAGCATCACCCCGCAGCCCCCATCAGGAATTTGGGTGTGCTGGAGCCACTGGGTACCCTCACGTGTTACCACGCCATGGGAGGGTGGGAAGGGCAAGAGCCGAGGTCATTGTCTGTTGGAGAGAGCTGAGACAGGTGGACACACGGACCTCTGGGGAGGGTCATAGAGCAGAAGGGGTGCAGAGCCAAACCGGAGCTGCCCCAGCCCCGGGGCTGTGCGGGGAGTGTCTGGGTGAGAGTGCTGCACCCCAAAATGCCAGGGGCTGTGCGGAGGGGGTTGTGGTCTCCAACCTCCACGATGGGCTCGGAGCTGCAGAGGACTGACCACGCTGCGCACGGCTGTGCATCCCTGGGGGACACAGCCCATGGGATGTGTTCTGCATTAACAGCAACACGGCCTCTCTCCTTTGCAGGCTTGATCTTCCTGTTTTACTTTGTTTTCTACACGTGCCTGGCGGGAATGTTTGCCTTCTGCCTGTATGTGATGCTGCTCACGCTGAGCCCCTACACGCCCACGTACCGGGACCGCGTGTCTCCACCAGGTATGAACCCCAGTCCTGCCAGCACTCACCTAGCAAAGTGCTCCTGAAATGGGGTGACAGGGACCTTGAGTAAGGCTCTGCTGGGGCTGGACACCCCGACAGCCAACCAGCCCTCCATAACACCGGGTGTTGTCACCTACCTCAGGGCAGTGACAGCGCTGCAGGTTCTCTGCAGAAGATCAGGCATCTTCAACAGCCCCATGTGAAGCACTTGTTCTAATTATACTAACTGTTATTCTAATTATGCTAATTATTAGGCTAATTATCCTCAAGGTAAATGAACACGTTTAGACGTTTCATAGGTGATGCCCATTCATCTCAGTTGCTGCCCCTGATATCTTCAAGATAAAATGCAAATCAAGAGTAGCTTTTATGCATTATTATTTACAGGAGTCCTGGCAAGATAATGTTCAAGAACTCCTTTCTCTACGACAGAAGCAGCATGTTTTGTGTTTTTGTGCCAGTGGGGAGCATGAGGCCCTCTTGCCCTGCTCCCTGCCCAGAGCTGGATGCGTGCTGGGACCCCTCAGCCCCTCTGTGCAGCCCCAAGCCCATCTCTGCCCTGCAGCGCTGCTGACATCCTCCAGGTTTCCCATGTTTCCCCAGATATTTTGGTGTGCATGGGGTTCTCTGGGTGTGAAATGGAGGAGAGGGATCAGCAGGTTGAGGAGACAGTTTATTTGTGAGCTGGTGCTGCTGCTTTCATGCCTGTGTCCATCCCCAAGCCTAGTCATGTGCAACCAGCCCCTGCAACGCGTGCCCCAGGCCTGTGGCCAGTCCACCCATGTCTGCTCCAACAAGGTCCATTTCCTTCTCCAGGAGTAATGATCAGACCGTACTTGAATGGGTTCACCATTGCCTTCAACGTCTCTCAGCCCAGCACGTGGCAGCCCTATGTGGACAGCATGCACCACTTCCTAGCAGGTAAGGCCTTAGGCACCCCAGGAGCCTTGTTGGTGAGGTGTTTGCACCCATGCACACAGTGCAAGGGTTTCCCCCTGGGATGCAGGTCAGCTCTTGGCATCTCACAACCCTCCTCTGGAAAGGGAGGCTCAGAAGGTGGTCACAGGATCTCCTGTGGGAGGGAGCTTTGCCTTTCTAGGAGGGGTTTCCCTTGACATATGGATGTACCATAAAAGTGTGGGTCTGTGCAGGTCTTGAGAAATGTTAACCAGCCTCTTGGTCCCCACCAGCTTATGATGACCGAGTTCAAGAGGAGAAGAATATTGAGTGTGTCCCTGGACAATACTTCATCCAAAAGGGCAATGAAAGTGAGGAGAAGAAGGCCTGCCAGTTCAAGCGCTCACTGCTGCAGAACTGCTCTGGCATTGAGGACCCAACGTTTGGCTACTCCAAAGGCCAGCCCTGCATCCTGCTGAAGATGAACCGGGTACAGAGGAAGCTGGTGGTCTTAGTTCCTTCCTTCAGTGCACCCCAGTGTGATAAAGACTGTGCAGGGACTGAAAATCCTCCACTTCCCAGGCCCAAGGAAAAAGGGAACTAGAATCCCCAAACCTGCTGGCTCATACCTGCTAGAAAACATAAAAAAGAAACACTACAAAACTTGCTGGGTTTCATTTGCTGAGCTCTTGGGGGCTCTTGTGCCAGGCCCCTGTGTGGGGAACTGAGCTTTAGGATTACACCTCAGACCCAGCCTCTTTATGATGGGAATTTTCAGAGAATCGAGTTTATTTGGAATCTCCTAATAGCACGGTGGTGTAGGGCACACTGCTGGGAAAATAAATCGGGGGTGTGAGCTGTGTGGGGAAGTGGCTGATGCTCTGGGGATTTCATACAAGCATGGATGTCTTTTGTTCTTGCAGATCATAGGCTACCGCCCTGGTGCTGGGGTCCCGGTGAGCGTGGACTGCAAAGTGCAGGTACTGCTTCCATTGCTCAGCAGCATGGTGTCTGAGGCCAAATGTCTCCTTCTGATGGATCCCACCAATATCTGTCCTTTCAGACCCAAACACTTACAGGCCCCAGCACTGCTGATGCCTCTGGGCACAAGTGGGGACTATACTGGCAACGACAGTGGCCACCAGTGTCCTGCTTCCCACCCTGCCCAGCCCCTGAGAGCAGGCCCGCAGGGCTGGGTGCTGGGGTGCCAGCTAGAGCCTGGAGCTGGGGGGGAAAGGCAGGAGCTGCTCACACCCATCCTCACCCACTCCGCGGGACCCTCGGTGCTGGGGAGCACCCTGCACGCCAACAGCAACAGGGTGAAGGAAGGGCTCCTGCTGCCCGGGCAGCACCTGGATCATTCCCTTAGAGAGCAGCCAAGCAGTAGGCAAGCACAGGGAGGGATCCAGGGGCAGCAAATTGTGTAACCTGTGCCTTCACAGCTCTCTGCAGCAGCAGCAAACACCCTGCGTGCAGGCAGACGGATGCAGCTGAGCCCTAACCTGGGCTGAGAGATGTCGGTGTTAAAGCTCCTTCACCTTGTGCTGAAGGGAGCTGTGCTTTATGTCCCATGTGCTGTGTGTGTACTTCTGTTTTGTTTTCCAACCACAGAAAGGCAACGAGAGTGATCTCGGGTCAGTGGACTTCTACCCTGGCAACGGGACGTTTGATCTCATGTACTATCCCTACTATGGCAAGTTCACTCACGTAAGTCAGGGCTCTGGCATCTTTGCTACATCTCCTTGGGAAGAAGAGGGCAGGAGCTGCTGCATACAGTACAGATGTGTTTTCTGGCTATTTTGGGCAGATGCAGGCAGGAGGGAGGCCATGGGCACTGGGATTACAGAGCTCTATTTCTGTCTCTGACAAACTGCAGGAAATCCTTGGGGACTCCGGTTCCCCCTTGGCAGCAATGGGAACGATTACATTTATCATCTGGAGACTAAGACTGGCTTTGCCAACTCCCAAAGAAGGTCTCAACACCAGCATTTTCCCAGGGCATTAGGGGAGTCAGGGGTTAGGTGACACAAGAAGGAAGGGATGGGGCTTCTGTCAAAGCTGTGACAAAACCACTCCAGACGGGGTGGCTCAAAACAGAGCAGTCCAACATTGGTGGCTATTTCTGAACACATGGCCCAGCACTGCTGTGCTCTGCACTGGGCTGTGTAGGTTTAGGAGGTAACACACCTGCACAAAAAAAGCTGAAACAGAAGATGAGGCAGGCAGCAGACCCCTATTGTCATACTGCTGCTGGCCAAGGATGTGTGACAGCCCCAGACACCAGGTCTGGTGTCCTTCGAGCACACGGATCCGAGGAACACCACGGATTTCTTATTACAAGCCATAGCCTGGTTTTTAGAACAGCAGAAAGTATTTGAGAGTCCCATTATCCAGTGTTACTTGTCCTGACTAATCAGCCCAAGAGGCATGGTGCAGTGCAAAACTCCAACATGATCCCATCCCCCTGAGGCACAGAAAGGCTCAGCTTCAGCATCCCAAGGGACCATGATCCTGGACATCAGGCAAATGCACTCGGATGCCCTGGAACCATGACCTGATTACCAAAGATTTTCACTGAACATTAAAGCAATGCCAGTTTTCCTGCTCCCTCAAAAATCACACTTAAATCTCCCTTCTTTTCAGGTCAACTACACGTCCCCACTGGTGGCGATGCACTTTACAGATGTGAAGAGGAATTATTTGGTCCCTATTCAGTGCAGTCTGAATGGGAAAGGTATCATCAATGACCTTAACAGTGATCGCTTCCTGGGCCGAATCATCTTTGCACTCAGCATTGGGAAGTAGCCACTGCCAACACTGGGCACTTAGGTTAACTCAATCAGAGGCTTTTTCCTTTCAAAGCATAAAGCCAGACTTTTTTCTTCTAGGAAAAACAGGCACATGGAGATTTTCGTTAATTTATTTTTGTTCATAGTTAGAAAACAAATGAGATGCAATGGAGTGTGGAACCATATTTTTCATTATCTGATGTAAATCATTATTAGTAAAAATTAAAAGTTACCTCCTGGGCAGAGAACCCACAAAAGCATTTCAGTTTTGATTAAAAAAAATCTCTGGTATGTGAACACTATTTTCATAAGGTCTTTTATGAGTGACCCCTGTGGAAGGGGTTATTCCTGGCTTTAAATTTCAGTCTTTACCATAGTTTTATGTGCATTTCTCAGACAAAAGCTAACAAGAGGGTAGTTTATTAGTGCTATTCTTGTTAAAATAATAAACAGCAAAAATTCTGGATTATGCCTGCAATGCCACAGTTAAAAAGTGGAAATGGCAGATCTCAGAATGCCTCCTAGGATCTTCAGCACCTGGAGCACCTTGACTGCAGCACTTTACACAGCTTGCTCAGCACACCCAAGGTGTTGGAGCAAAGGCCATGTAGAAAACAATTTGTCCCTGAACCTTTCCAACTGTTCCCTTCTGCATTTCTCCCTCCTCTTCCTTCTCACTCCAGTACTTCTCTCTGCCCCAGGAATCAGGCAGGGACAGTGAAAGCAGCTCTTCTCTCCCCATCACTATCTGCAGGTTGACGGCTCCTCTTTCCCCCACTCAGGCACAGAAGTGCCAGTGAAATGTGTTAGACCCCCCCACATATTTCAGGCCCATTCTTCCCTGTTCCAGAGAGGTCACAGCCATAGCACTGCACAAAACAGCAGGCACCAGCTTAGTCGTTGCATCGTGAAGGAGTCAATGCTGGTGTCAGTGAAGGCATGGATTTATCATCCTCTTAGACCTCTGAAGCACACGCACCCTTGTGGGAGTGGGGTGCTGCTAACCTGAGCCACCTCTGCTGCATGGGCAGCCTGACCCCCCCCCATGCCTGCGAGCACAGAGCTGTCGTGTTTGACAGAGATGAACCACACTCTGTGTGTTACAGTGATGAGAGCACAGCAGGACAGGACACCTTAGGATAATGTACTAGTTGGAAAGCACACTTACTAAAATTACTGCCTGAACAAGAGTATTATGGTATGTTTGTCCTACATCTTAGTCCAGGTGCTTAATCTGCCATCGTTTCCTGATCTATATAAGTCTCTAAGAAGTAATTTTTTTGTATTAAAAATAAAGTAACTACAGTAAAATTAACCCTGTGGTACCATTCTTAAAACACTGGTGTAAGACATGCGGTTTGTGACTCCAGCTCCCTGTGCTGGCCAGTTAGGGACTGAATTTCAAAGCAGTGTGTAATGTGATCCTTGAGTTTTCAGCACTTGATTAACTTTCTAGGGCCAAAGAGTCCAGAAGCCCACTACAGTACAATCTCACTACACACTAAGTATCACAACCAAACATCAGGCAAAACCTATTTATTAAGAACTGTTAAAAACCTGAACCAGAGGTAGTTCAGGAACTAATTGTGCTCAGATGTGGTTATATATACGATGCTGATAGAGCTAGGGCAACACAGTCATTGTGCCTGCAAATGTACCTGGAAGGGCACGTTCTGATCAACACAAACTGGCTTTTGCCAAGGAAGATGCTGCCATGGTAGTGGCTCTTCCTTTGACATCAGAAATAAGTTCATCTCATAAACATTTCCCCACTTTCCTTTAGCTCTTTTAAAACATTTAGGACCCTGAAAGGAAACTAAACCCTTTATGCTTCAGGCCATGAAATTAACAGCTCTCCAGCCAGCAACAGGACAAAACTTTATTTGTATCTATTCCCTACCTGCCTGCTGGAAGGATTCATGAAGCAGCTGGTCCTTTAGCAGATGCTCAGCCCACGCTTTGATCCAATCAGCAAAGATCAGCTAATTGGGATGTACATGCGTGAACAGCTTAGAAGCAGAAGTTTGTTTCTTCCCCACCATCACCCAGGTCCAGGCACACTGACAATCCTGCTGGAAAAGCTCTCAGAGCATGCGTGTCTACTTACACTAAAACAAAGCTTTATAAACACCACGGTTAACTTTATTTTCCATACACATTCTGCTTTCAGCATATTTGTACAGTCATTTCAAGTTTTGGAGAATTGTATACACCACTCCTCATGCTACAACAACCTTGCTCAAGTTTTGACTTCTATTGAAGCCCCAAATAAAACTGTGTATGTATATATAATATATATATGCATCTAGGAAATTGCCACATCTTACTACAATAACCTAGCAAAAGTGATGCAAAATACTTTGATCTGTAATCTAAGCATGAAACCATGGATGGAATCCATCTGCTGGTAGCAGAGAAGCAACACACTCTAGCAGGCAGGTGCTGCTCAGAAATTGCCAGTCTCAAAATAATTCACCATTTACCACTCTGGCAGGGAAATAAAAGTATTACAAGAGCAAAGGTACGACACAAAACAACCAAAACCAAAGCACACAGTCCAACTCAGCAGCATAAAGTTACACTCCTAAAAAAAGACAACTTTGTTCAAGAGCCCATTTGCAGTACAAAAATCAGTTTTGTCAGATTTGGGTAAAGCTTGCCTTTGGTCACAGTGAGGACAAGAATAATTGGACTTACAGGTTTTTCTCAAACATCAAAACTAACTCTTTAGAAATCTCCCTTCCCTGAAAATATAGCTGTTGTGAGAGTTTCTTAAACACCAGTGCTGACTGTCTCCTTTGTGCATGTGAATCACTGAAGGTGCTTTCCCTACAAAGAGGCTCAATACACAAAGAGATTAAATATTAAAGTAGCTTTAATAAACACTTGCTGCAGGGGACAGAAGCTCTGTGTGCTGTAAGTAGCTCTCTGCAGACCTGGCAGCTCTAGAGCTGTCCCACAGTTGGAAACCAGGGTTCACCAGCCGCAAAAGGCTTTTACTAAGACAGACCAAAGAGGTTAAAAAAGTAAGAGGCTTCTTTCATCCCATCAACATGAACCTGATGGGAATGAAGCAGATCACCACCACAAATGACTAGCTTCTATTTTGGTACAGGTTAGATATGGCATTAATAACAAAGAAAGCATCTTCAAACAAGTCAGATGCTCTTATTCCTTCAGAAGTCACTCTCTTCACTGTATATGCATTAATTTCTGCTTTATGTCCAGCATTCCTCACACTAGAAACATTGTGCTCTTACACTATCCCGCTGTTGTTTGAGAGAGCAATAATTAGAAGGGTAAAAGCAGATTAATCCTACAAAACCAGACTGTTTTAATATCTTCACTTGCATTCCTAGATCACAGCTTTTCAGTGATCCCCTCTTAACTCATGCAAGCTGTCCAAAGGATCTGCAGGAATCTCTGAACAGTGTGTTCTTCGTCAGGCTTTGAGAGCTCTCAAAATACTCCCGACCCTCACATGGCCCAGTGCTGAAATGCTGTGTGGTTTCCTTTCTGTGCACAGAACCAAAGCTGAGTCAAACTGCAGCCAGGGACATTCCAGCCTCCCACCCTCGTATCACAATTGAGCTCAGAACAAAAGGGAAAACACAGTCAAACAAAATAGCACAGGACACATCTCTGTTAGTGGGCTGTTGGCTTTTCTGAGTAGTGAAAGTTCTCCAGGACTGAGCCTTATCTTAGTGAACAAAGACATTAAAGACATCGTGCTAGTGCAAAGCTATTTAACACATTAGCAGTCAATTTCTCCATACTGATGTTAAACAAATTAATTTATTAGAAGAATCAGATGTTCTTCCCATATTATGTCAGTTTATTAGTGAGATCAGGTACCAGCTTTACATTCAGGAATAGGAAATTCAAACCGATTCACAGGAATAAGCTGCTGATGAAAAAAGAAAACAGCCATATGCCAAGTTCCCAACAGAAGTCTGGTAAGAGCCTGGTATTAATTTTCCCACAGCATGTACAGTCCCTTTCAACACAGCATTCACACCTTTAATTATGGTTTTAGCTTTATCTGAGAAGCTGTACACAACTAGAAATTTTCTTGTATAAAAAGATTAAATAACAGAAATGAAGTTTTGGAGATGTCTTCCTTACTCAAAATACATTTCTCACGTGGACATACTACTCAATTCTATGGTTCTCAGAACACTTATTTTCTCCAAAATCCTCCAGTAGTTTCAAGTAATTCTGCAACTCATCTTCAGACTCATGGCAGATTATTCTGTCGTGGTTTTATTTTTTGTTTTAAATAAAGAAACTACGAATTAATTTGTGAATTTTTAATTAACTTGCTTTTCTTCTAGGAAAAGGAGAAGAGCAGGGAAGGTGGCAACAGACATGGAATTAGGAGATTATACAGACTGATAGCCAGTACGACTTTTTCTTCTTCCAATGAGATAAGATATAAAGACAAGAATGATAAGGAAGCCAAGTGCCACACCCACTGCGATGGGAATAAGAAAGTTCAGGTCAGAATCAGCAAGGCATTCTTCTGCTGCAGAAAGAAGAAAAACAAAAAAAGCAAGGGAGAATAAATTAGTAAAGGAAATCAAGCATTAGAAACCAAAGAAAGCAAGGAGCAAACAGACCTGCTTGAGAACTCACACTGCATTAGATACAATAATAAATCTAAAGTAAAATCAGTATTGAGGAAAGAATTGATAGAAAGGTTGATTTCTTTAAACATACACATATACCACACACAATTTCTATTCGCAATGTACTTCTTCAGACTTGTATGTTTGAGTTCATCTTCCTGCAGCGAGCGGTCCACTCAGCTAGATCAGAAATGTGAGGACAACACAGAAGCCTGAGCACGCATTAGGTGACCACACCTCAGTGTTAACAGCAATACAACACAGAAAGACAGACTGGGATGTTACTGCCTTGTCCAAGTGACTTCCCAAACCCTCCAGTCACCACTTCCTTAGGTTCTAGGTATGAAGAGAAATAACGGGCAGCAAACCAAGTAACAAAGTAGAAACTTATGAAAACTGTAAAACAGAGTAAAGACACATATGCTGAGAGCACTGGATAGAAAAGAGAGAACTATTTCCCTTCAATCCAAATCCAATAGAAGAGTTATCAGTTTCAGCTGAGAACTGTGTGCACCTTACTGAAATCAGCGTTGGGAATAAAACCAGAAGAAACAGCGGTAATGCTACTGTGGTTTTTAACATACGGGTTGTAATATATGTGATGAACTTGCTGATGGCAAACACTCCTGCACGGATTAGCAAACAACACTGGGAAGTGATCTCAAACCCAGGGATACTCCTTAGAGACAGAGGCAGGGCTTGGCATCGTTCCTGTTTGTACAGAGCAGAGCTCCATCTGCGTGGGGCCGAGATGTTGAGCAAGGTATGATACAGTGCTCGTGTGCTGCTGCAGCATGGGGAGGGTGCTTGACTTACAGGCTGTTAATAAAGCAGAGCTCCTCATAAAGCTTTTGGGTTGAGTTTATACTAGAGCAGAGTGTCACGCACACATTCAATGCTTTGTCACAAGTTAGAGATTGTTTTAAATGAATATTTTGAGCCTCCAACTAAATCAGCCTTAGTTACAGGAAATCACTGTCCTGATTTAGCTCACTACAGCCCAGCACACACTCACCACTACCCCTTCACAAAAGGCTGTGCAAAGCCTTTGGCTAAGAGAAAAGAAAACAACACATGGAGATTCAGCACCTGAAAATACTAAACTCAGACGATCTGAAGGCACCCACTGCCAAGCAGAGCAACACTTGGAAGGGAAAAAAGGAGGAAAGAAAACATGTGCTTTCTACAGCGAGGGATTTGAAAATATTCTGACTATGGAGAAAGTATTTAAGCACCTTAAAAAGAGAACTGCATTTGATGTTTCATCACTGAAGATCAACATACACAATTTCACTACTCCATGCTGGATAACGGGTGATTATCACTAAACATGGATGAATTTAAAGATGAAAGGTGCCCAGCAGGCAGCGACAGAAATCCCCTTTCTTCTTTAAAGGAAGGAGATTGCTGCAACACCATCAGAATATGGCAGTACAACAAACTCCCAGCACAAGAAGGGTTTAAAGTTTCATGCCAGGAACATTCCATCCTTTACTTCTCTCCAGTTTCTCACTGTTGTTGGCACACATCTACCCATGTACTGTTACTGTATAATGGGTTAGAAGCTCCAGAGAAGTGTCTTCAAATGCAGAGCCTGGTACCTGTGCCCCACGAGAAGCAGACCCCATGTTCATGTCGGGAGGAATTGCTTTTCTGAAATACTCGGGTCAATGTGTCTCCCTTCAAAATAATCAGAAATTTTGGCCCCAAACATTTTTAGCCCCAGTATGAAAGCTACCTTTCCTTTGAATTCCAGTCACGAGATGCAACTAATAGCCCAAAATTTTGTGGTTTTATTGGTATACGCTATGCAATAGAGAACACTGTGGTAAATTTATTTTTTTAAAAAAAGCAGCATTCATTGGCTGGAAAAGCTTCTTTTGAGGAGTACCAGCATGGCATCATTAAGCTAAAACATCAAAAATTTTGGTATCCTAGAACACAATTTTAATATTTAGTAAACTGTATATAAGGCAGAGCCAATAGTAATGAAACCAAACCACAGTCTGTGATAGACTATATACATTAATATTCAACATCCACAAGTCATATGCTTTTTCCACAGACCAGAACAAAATTATTTTTACCCACATAAAACCACTGCGTGTAATGTTTTGGAAGCACTTAAATTAATTCATCAATTGATTATGACCTAGAACACATTCTGTCTAAATCGTTGGGTTCAAACATAAACCACGACAATACAGAACCAGGTTTGTTTTTAAGGACTGGTTTGCTTGACCCTGCAAGCAAGCTGCCTTTTGAGTTCAGATTTAGGTGGGGTTTTTTAAATGAAGTTAAACTTAGTAATTGTAAAACTACTCACACCCAGCATTACAGCATTTCTTGTAACCAACAAAGTAAGCCAGTAAGTACTAGGACAACTAATCCCCCCAAAGCTGCTTCTACTGCTCTGAGTACCATGAAGCCGTCCACCTCTGGGCTAGAGTCTTCAGCTAACTAGAAAAAAGGCCAGTCTAAAAAGAAATGCATTTAAATAGAAGTATTTAACACTATAATCAATTCTTTAAAAGTTATGCCTTTCCCCAAAAGGACGTCAGCCAGCCAGCCATAAAGCCCCAACCTCCCCCTCCCCAAAATACAACAGCAATAGTTCTCCTTCCCAAACACCAGAACTTGTAATTCCATGGTTTATTTTCTTGAAAAGCGAGTATCTGCATACTAATGGAGATTTACCATTACTGTACACCACAAAGTCCAGTCTTCCAGTGCCCAGATACTCACTGCAAGTCTCCACGAGAGACAACAATGCTGGAGTTAGAATTACAGTAAAAGTACTAATGCTTTGACAAAAAAACCCAACCAAACAGAAAAGTCTTTACACTCACTACAGGACAGCAGTAACTCCTGCTTGTTCCAAGCTTTGTCACACTCTCACAGACTACTTGTACTGAGCATTTGATGGAAATTTGATGCCTGTAATCCCATTGTAGTTTAAATTCACTTTGATTCACATCCTTAGGAACCCCACCACTAAGCTCTTCATCAGGAGCCTATTAAAATATTTGTGTTTTTCTTCACATTAAAAAAGCTTCAGCTGACTTCAGCTGACACTTCAGAAAGGCTCTAACGTTATTTGGACTTCGTGTAGCAGATAAGAAGGCAGCTTTAACATAATGATTATACGAATCAAAAAGAAAGGGCATAGGATTAGACTGCACTTTTTCCTCTTGTCATATGCCCACAGAGCTCACAAGATAGGCCAGAAAGAGGTGTGCTAAAGGGAAGCCTAGTGTCTCTCGATGCAGAAAAAAGGATACAGTAGTACTGTTACACAAGAACTGGAAGCACAGACGGGATCAACATGGCTTCTGCCACAGAGGACGAAGCTACTAACCAGTTCCCAGAAGGCTCCCTAATGCTTTTGCTGAATGTAGAGACCGATTCCATTCTCTGGAACAACCGCAGGAAGGAACCGAACTGTTCACAGCTGCACAGCTATTTGAGCTGGTGAGCAAAATCAGTCATAAAAGCATCCTGTCTGGATGGAGCTACAATTGACAAAAGAGTTTACAAGCAACTTTCTAATGATGAGCTAAACGTACAGTGGCTCAAACAGCTCCCAAGCTGACTTCTGCTAGTGGATTGCACCCAGGCACACTTCTGGATGTGCTGCAGAACAAAGCATCAAGGCACAGACAACAGAGGACTCTTCGAGGAGCACCTTCACCAGCTACGTAACAGAATCTCAGATATAGACTGATTGAAGTTGACCTTACTCATTTAGTTTATTTTCTTTTAAAAAAGACAGTACAAGATGTCTGTTTTCAAATCAGTTAAAAAATGTGAACAAGTTTCCTTAAGAAATAGAACAATCTTTATTATTTAGAGCACATGTTGAACAGGTTGACAGTTCCCTATGGAGCAATACATACAGGAAAACTAGTGGTTTTGTAAGAACAGGCAGGCAGGTGAAACTCAGATGTTTTTTGAACCAGTTATCTGCACATCAGTCTAGGAGTACTCTAATCTCTGAGCCAATATTCTTGCAAAGGAAGATTAAGTTGCAGGTTTTTTGCAAAGATACTTCCAGTATTGTTGAATTTTGGGAGCAGTTTGCACTAATTTTCTACATTGTCACTTGGAAACTGTGCACAGTTCAAAAATTTGAAAGGTCAGATGAATACAGTGTGGTAACTACTCCTTAACAGAAATGTACTTATAACTGGTGCTACTGAACATCAGTCACAAAAATGCGAAAAATCTTTATGAACTTCAGCATTTGAGAATATATTAATACGAAAGTCATTAGATCTACTTTTTTTAATTAAAATTAAAAGTCTTGAAGCCTGTTTCAGGATTAAACTTATAGTAGTTCCCCACTTTCATTAAAATGAATTTCAGTAACCGATGCAAAATTCAAGCTGTAGACTACAAGCTAATAAGCATTACCCACCCATACTTGCTTCCTTGGCTAGTGTCAAGAGTAAACTGCTTTTACAAAAAAAAAAATTACTGAAAAGTATATTGTATGATCTGTATACAAACATGCCACAGACATCTCTACAACCCTAGAAAACACCAATAAAACACTAAACCAACTTTGATGCAGGCTAAACTCATTCTAAAGGGGGAGACAACATTATGTTCATTAAATAACTAGTTTAGGCAGCTCATGGTATGACATATGCAAAAAAGCCATACTTACCTAAGAGTCTAAAAGACCTTTTTTTTTCCCATGCAGTAAAAACTATGTATTACAGCACATGGAGGCCAGAGAAAAGTTGTGGAGCAAGGGTTAGTCTCTACAGAGCTGCAGTTTAAGAACAATGCAGTTGCACTGCATTTTTTAAGCTAGTTATCCTTTCCATACAGCAAGGAAAAACAGGTGTTGTGGGTCCATCTCAGACTCGTTTGACTTTTGCATTCTTAACATTAATAAATGCTACACAGCAAAAAAACACAAAGTATATGAAACATTCAGAATGCCAATGGCAGGCAGTTATAATGTGAATTCTGATTGGCAGAGAACCATTCAAGATGAAGATTTAAAGACAGCTCAAGCTGCAACAACAGATACTGGCTCTTTAAATGAAAGCATCTTTAAACAACAGTCATTCAAAGCAACAAAACAGACCAGTTCTGTGCAGAGTAGGATATAAAGTTAAGTGCACTTTAAAGTTCTGGAATATTTAGAAAGGTTATTCCCTTTAAACTGATGCCAGCAAGAAAGCTTGCATTAATTTAGCAGAACTCTGCCTCAGTTGAGTATTTTAGATGGTTTGCCAAGGTAAAATAAGGTGAAGAATTCAGTGCCTAACAACGATGTTTGTTTGTTTGTTTTAAATGCATTTTGAAATGGCACTGAAGTCTTCCTATATATCTGCTGGGCAAGTATAGGTTACCCATTTTGTTTGTACAGCCAGGGCACAGGAATGATTCCTGAAACTACACCAAGGCAGGAGTAAACTACTCTAATTCTGTCAAAGTAAGTTACTGCTGCCATTTCACAAGACCACTTAATCACCAGCCTGAAGTTCAGTTCTATGAAAAACAAAGTTGTTACTGGGCATTGTACAATCCTTGTTAAATATTGTATGAGTCAACGCAGTGACGAATGCTGCCAGCTTAACCCACAATTACAACAACGAAGGAATGCAGAGGAGAAGCAAGTACAAATTCTATGCTATTTGGGGAGTTGCCCTATGCACATCAGTTTAGAATACGTTCTTGTTTCAGGCTATAATTTGTAAAAAGCAGAAATAAATCCTGAACACTTTAGGGTTTTTGCAAGATAAGATCCTTAGCCTAGCAATTCATCCAATATTTGACATCTTCAAAACAGCTACGAAACGCACGTCGTCTTCTTAGAGCAGGAGAACTAAAAATGTAGTTCTGCTTCATCTGAGTTAAACATCCTCTCTTTGTTTCTCAACTCCAATTAGCTGTGGCTAGTAATTACTCCTAAGTTTCGGGTCTTTTTTGGACTTCAGAACTTGCACTTGCTGTGTTTAGAGTGAAACCAGAACACGAGCCACCTTTAGATTCACAAAGTTTGATATCCAGCATAGCTTTTTCTTCTGCCAATTATGTAAGCAACCACTATAATGGCAATCAAGCCAGCAAGTGCAGCACCAACTACAACTGGGATTAGAATGCTGTCATCATCCAATGAACACTCCTGGGCTGTAGATGAGAAAAAGGTTGCAACAAGGAATAAATAAAGACAGAATACTTGCCAAGTGTGGTATTAAAAATCTGTTTTCCTTAATATGAAGGTGTTTAAAAATAAAGTATTATTACATCTTTAAACTAAGAGAGAAAACTGCAGAGGTCTCATGGGTAACACCTAGCATATATTAACCATTACAATCACTTGGAAGGTTTGATAAACCATAGTAAGCTAACGGAAGTGCCCCTGGTGCACAAGTTTTCATGTGCTCAAGATATGTATTAGACAACCGAGTAGCCGTTCTTCTACTTTTAAGATAGAACCAGGCTAATCTATTTCATGCTTAATTCAAGTCTGATGCTCGTACTCATTAAGTGATTTAGATTTGGTGTCGAGAAACTATCCAGAACAGAGGCACATTACAGAGAGATAACTACAACTAGGAGAGATGGAAGCTAGCTGCAACTGGAACTACAGAGTGAAGTGGGACCTAACTTTTTAGAATGCATTACGATAAATACTGTTCACTTTGCACATATTTAACTTACCTCTGCCTAAAAAGAGTTCAAAAATCTGCACCCAATCTATCTGCCTATAAATTAGTCCAGTCTAATAAGACTGTGCTGCAAGTATAAAGACCAGCTTACACTAAAGATTAAGAAAGAGGTCATTTAAGGCATTCCAGTTTTTCCCAGACAAGACCAGGACAATGTGGCAAACATTTTAGAACTTTTCTTTAGTCTGGGTATTCAAGACTGCTTCTGAAAGGAGCTCTTTCAGTTCATTTTTTCCCCCAACACTCCTATTCCTTAGCCTGACAGGTAAAAAGAAACAAACACCTAATGGTAATAACGAAGTCTGCCTCTGCTGAAGTTTTGTCCTGTTTTCTTATATATCCAAGCTACAAAAAGCTGTGTCAAGATGATGTCAGATAACTTCTAACCTATTCTGCAAGGCAATGCTTAAGCATTCAGTGCCTCCAGCTCCTTCGAGAACCAACATACCTAGCAGACTTTTTTAAAGTGAGAACAAAGCTTTCCTTGAACCTGAGTGTCAGTCTCAAAAAAATGGACCAAGAGCTTCAAAAATAAAGTGCTTGTACCCAACGCTGGTGCTTTTTATCAAGTAAGAATTTTGCAGACATTGCAAGAATTAACAAAAAAAACTCTTACCTGCAGAGAATTTATTTGCCTTCACAAGGAACGGCTGAATCCATAGATCAAAAGTATGTACTTGAAGATCTTCATTGATCTCCAGAGTTTGCTCTCT
Organism: Aegotheles bennettii; assembly: GCA_013398125.1. NCBI lineage: Eukaryota > Metazoa > Chordata > Aves > Caprimulgiformes > Aegothelidae > Aegotheles > Aegotheles bennettii. Next base: position 177,734 of record VZRW01002458.1, on the reverse strand, counting down.
TCGGCACATGTAAGAGCTACCAAGGAAAGCATCCCACTGGCTGAAATTGCTGTTATCTGCACTTGAAATGACTGAACGAAGGGGGGAAAGAAAAAAAAAAGAAGGAAATTTGCATGCCCATTTTAAATGCAAGAGAACTGCTAATACAATCATAAGACAAGGAGCTGAACCTAGAGGGGCCAACTTTTCAACACTGACTACTCTGAAAAACAAGGCAGTCTGAAGCATGTTTGATCTGCTTAAACAAAGGAAGCCAGGCACTAACGTTATTGCAGTACTCAGCAGTAACCTATCCTCCATACAGACATGACATTAGGCCTTGTACCTCCACTCATTCCAATACTGCAGAGTTGTGAGCGTTTTAGCTTTAGTGCCCTTTTAACTGCAGGAGCCAGTTAAAAACATTTGTAAAAAAGTACGTGTTAGTTTTTGAGGAACTGGTCTCTTTTTCCAGTGAGAGTTCGGTAGAAGCGATTGGAAGACACAGCAGCATCTTTAATCAAAGAAAACAACAGCTGGTTTAACAAAAACAAAAAGCTTCAGACTAGGTACAAATGTATCACAAACCTCAAAAACTATGTTACTGAAAATAGTTATAAAGAAGCCCTCTTAATGTTTATCACAAGTAAGAGATCCCATTAACAGAAGTTTCAGCAAAAGAGAATGATCCCACACTGCCGTTTGAAGTAACTCTTATAGCCATTTCTGCTTATTGCTTTTGTTCCTACCAACTTAAAGACTTCAAGTAGGAAATAAGAGTAAGCATGAACAGCATGGAAAAAAAAGTCAGAAGCATTTGATAAACACAGACATTGAAAAAAAGCTTGTATTTTCTATAAGGCAGACACTATTCCTTACCGGAACCATTCAGGTGGTTGAGCAGAGTAACATTCACCTCTTTCAGATAAAATTTCTGTACACTTGCACTTGTGTTTTTCTGTTTAAGAAGCAAGAACCAACTGTCAGTGTGCAATTCTGCATTTTTAACTTTCAGAACACAGGCCTTACAGAGGCTAACACACTTACCAGTCTTACATTTTCTACAACTTTAACCCAATTCTCCACTTGCCTTGTGGCAGTCAGCCAGCCAGTCCCACTCCCCATGTGGAACAGCCCACTGCCAGCAAGCGACAGAAGGGTTTTACTGCGAGCGATCACCACGCAATGCTGTGAAAGTGGAAACTTAGTTTAAAATAAAAGAAGTTACTTACAACGACAAATGTGAAAGCAATCAACGTGCTATTTCCATCATTTAATTTCAGAGTAGCTGTTGTGTTGCCACATGCTCCATCTGCGCTCGTTGTCTTGGGATTGATGTTGATGAGATGAGGCTGAAACACAGACACACCACGACAAAGACATTCAGCTGCCATTAGGAACAGTTTCAGTCAGTAGCAGTCTTAGGCTAGAAGAGATTGTCATGAAGATGATGGCAGGGAGATCGAGCCTGGCTACCTGAGCTAGCTTACACACTGGTAGTACTGATAACTAACAAATTGCCCAGTGAAGCCTTACTTTGCTGACCTAATACAAGTCAGCTTTGGCTCCCTCTGTGGGGAAAGGCAGTATCTACAGGGACCAACGGCCTTTAAGAAAGTTCCAGGCTTTTAATGATGTTAGAGGTACTCCCAGTAAACAGTTATGCTGAATCCACCTAAGGTTTTGAAGCAAGCTATTAGGCCACAAAACTATGCTGATGTCGGAGAGGCACTATGTACAATACTTAGCAGTTCTGGACAGCCAGCAGTGTACAAAGCAAATTCCCTGCACTCACATTTCATACCAAGTAACTACAGCAACCTTTTACTCTTCTAAAATATAAGCACCTTGTCTTGGGAAATGTTCAGCTGCAGCCCCACGGTAGCCAGAAGACATGTTGTATTCCCACTTTTAAGAGAATAGTTTCCTGTGACTGGATTCTCCACGGGTTTGGGAGCAGTGGTTGGAGCAGGTGATAACGTGGTGGTAGATGCAGTAGTTGCATTGGCAGTACTAGGCGGAACAGTAGGTGTATCAGCAGGACATCTCGACTCTGAAGAGAGATTTTAACCCATTTCAGTGCTGAAATTTTATTAAAGTCCTGTGACTCAGAGGTCAGTTCAACACAGATACCAATGCCTCTGCTGAAATCTAGGGTCAGTGGGATTCTGCTCATCACCAAGTCAGGAGTCTCACACTCACTACCATGTCACAGTAACACAAACAACGTACAGCTACGATTTATTCTCAAATGGTGATGCTCACAGTTTTAAATCCACATAGTATATGCAGTACCACTTATCTCCGACACATGGAAGTGAAACACATGGACAAGGTTGGCTAAGTGGATATAAAAGCGTGGTATGTATTTGCTGTAGGTGAACTAAGCAATCCTATTAAGCTGTACTCAGCAGGACAATGTGCTCATCTCTTGAGTAGCTGAGCTATGAGATGATCCAACAGGCTCTGGACTATTTAAATGAAAAAGCAGAGGCTACCACTGAAAATGGTTTGAAAACTTGAAGCTCAGACGGTGTAGTCAGCAACAGTAGTTCTGAAGTGCTTATTTTTAATACCCCAGTTACTGGAATACACACTTTGTTAGACTACCACCTCAGCATGGGAACAATCTATATCACTATATACACTAATAAACCTGTTCTATTCCTCTTTTTCCAGGAAAAAGGGAAGACGTACTAAAGGATATTTACATGGATATTATTCAACACAGCACATCTTAGAACTGGTCAATTTTTTTGTTATGGGACACTCCCTCCACTAAGGTGCAATACAAAAGAGCTCATTCACCAATTGAAATGCTCACCTTTTTTACTGACTGTGCCATTCTGAACAAAAGCCTGCACAGTAACATTCCAGTAAATCTGTGTTACGTTTCCTGCTTCAAAAGACTCAGTACTCCGACACACGAAGACGTTATTCAGGTGAATTTGACCCGCAGTATCCTTTACAACAACAGTAATTGGTCCTACAAGCAAACACAAATATTTTAATGCCTTATGAACTACAAGAACACTCATAGGCAGCGTTATGTTTTATGTAATTCCAGAAGACAACGAGTAAGAGAGAATTTAACAATCTTAACCTCTCTTGAATGTTTTACCTATGTGTCCTGACCTGAAATGCTAAGCAATGCAGAGAAGCAACCAAGCTCCCAGAACTAGACAAGTCATTAGAAAGGTGAACCCTCTTATTTCAGTTTTCATTTGAGGAAAAAAAAAATCCCATTATTAGTAGGCATTAGTGCATGGAAAGCCTAACACTGGATTGCTTTGCTAGGTGCAAGGCCAAGTAGTGCACACTAAAATGAACCTTCCATATGCCTACTGTCTATTAGCAGCAGTGACTGAGGCTACTCACACAGTTTACCTCCCCCTCCCTTTTCCACTTAAAGAATTCTGCATTCAGTGATGCTAGCCAGCCTGTATTCTTACTCAGCAGGCAGCACGATGAACAGGCAACATGTGGCACAGCAGTCATGAGATACATCATTAGTCCTAGCTTTGGAAAAGCCAGCCAAGGTCAGGTACACGAGATGTGACACGTGTGTGACCAAGCTGCCAAGACTGTTTTGTAAGCAGGATTCTGCACTGAACGTACCTTTTCTCTTAGCATCAGGAAACAGAGAGGTATCATTGGTGTTGTAGGTAAATGTGATGAAGTCCCCGCTGTAAGTTTCGTTGGTTTTTGTAAAATTAATGCTCCAAGAGTGACCTTCCCCAAACTGTACTGCCAGAAGTGCAGCTTGTGTGTCATTGCCACAGACACTGCCATTGTGTGTCACGTTGGATGGCAAATTCAAGGTTGTGTTTCTCTAGAAGAAAAGGGCCATTTTAAGTGTCTTCAGAGATAGGAGTTCTTCCCCACAACAATATTATAAACCTGCTGGAGTTACATGGACCCTTGCACAAGATCAACAAGATTATTTTAAGTCATTCTACAAAACTATGAAAAAGGCTCCCTGACACCCAACTGAGAAGGGATCCAGATCAGGTTCAAGTACAAAAGTACAAATATCTACCTTGGCTCTAAATCTTAACTGTGCTGAGCTGCAGGTTACATTTAATATTTGGGCTAAGAGCGCTACTACACTGATACACAAAACCCACCAAGTTTGAGCAGGTTGCTGTTTAATTAAGTGCAACAGGACACTTCCAGTTACTTGTATTATTAATTAAGAACTTTGGTTTTGCTTTGAAATTAATATTTAGGAATATTCTTAACAACTGTCTTAGTAAAAAACCCAAAAAGTAAAAAAACAAACACCCTAGGCAAAAAAATGTCCTTAAACTTTTACCCAGGCCAAAACACAGCTCCCAGCAGCAGTCACTGCCAAATACTTACATAATCACTACTGTTTGTTTCATATTTTATCAAGAATTTCATCATCCATTTTGCATACAGGCACGTGGCATTAGAGGCATCCTTTAGGTCTACTTCCACTGCATAGGACTGGAAGAAACCTACAAGACACAACCCCTGGCTGTCAGAGCCTGGCTTTCACGCTGTTTTCTAGCGCTGCCCAGAGCCAGCTCATGACGAAGCAGTAAATCACCTCGGGACTGGACTCAACTTGCCAGACACTGACAGAGCAGCTGGGCTTCCAAGCATTAAGGCTGGGAGGGAGGCACCCCATGGAGTCACCAGAGCCGGGCAGAGCCTGGAGCGCGTTCACACTGTGCTCACCCGGCACACACCGGTGACCTGCGAGCACCCGGTGTCACGGCACCGACCGGGGGCCTCCCCTGCGCGCCCGCCGTTCCTGGCTCCCAACACCCGGTGTCACAT
>VZRW01002458.1:140891-171893 GCA_013398125.1 Aegotheles bennettii | reverse complement strand
GGGGAGAGAACCGCCGGGGGAGGGGACACGGGAGAGGCGAGAAACCTGATGGGTTTGAGGCTGGAAGGGGGTGTAAAATGTGATGGATGTTGGATGGCAGCCTGGAGAGCATCGGCTGGGGACAGGGGAGGGGACAGACTGGCTTTGCCCGGGGGGGGGGGGGGGGGGAGANGAGGAGGTGGGGAAGGGGAGATCGGGGCTGGGAGGCAGCCAGGGGAAAGGCGGGTGGGTGCTCAGCTGGGAGGAGACAGGCGCTTGCCTAGGCTGGGCGAGGAAAAGCCCTCCTGGAATGGCGTGTTCCTGTTCCTGGTGCTGCGGGAGAACTGCCAACAGCATTCTGGATAACCAGGCACTGGGAGACACGGCCTGTCACGGGGGGAGAGGGAAAGCTCTTGAGGAAGACAACACAACACTGACCTGGCACAGAGAGGGGTGGGCGTGTAGGCAGTGCTGACAGGAGAGCAGTGATGAAGTCTCGAGGAAGTTGAAATAATGCGATTTGTGATTAAATGTCTCTTGGTTGTGCATGTGCAATACTGTACTTCTCCAGAGAGCGTCACAAAACCAAACCTGGCAAGTCAGGGCCACCACTGCAACCCCTGCGTCATACACATGGGGGTTCCACACACAAGTGCTTGTGTGGACAGACACGTTCACTGCTTCTCTGTGTTTGCTTTGGTGCTTCATAATTACACCCAGAACCAACTCACCAGGCGTGTTACATACCTGGCCTGAGCATCGCTGCATGTGCATATCAAAATTCATGTCATTTCAAAACACTTAAAATAATTTTTTACTTAGCCCGTGGGCTTAATTTACCAAAGACCTACATGAAGAAATAAACTTTATATTTAATAACTGAGCCAGTGCTTGCTGTAGGCTGTGGGGAAGCACTTGGTAGCAGCAGCACAGACGAAACCGCGAACTCTGAAAGCAGCAAGTCTTGCGTCTCCACCATCTCCACCACAAAGAATGCAGCATTTGAGAGGCGAGGGAGAGCCCTGCTGCTGGGGTTTCACATTTCCTCAGGCTCCACTGTTTTGGTGCAAGGTCCTGTTTTTAAAAAGGGATCTCTCGGGGAGTTAGGAGCAATTACATTAAGAGGATTTGACTGTTAGGAGAGAGACTTTGAAGTAGGCTTTAGTTAATTGGAGGAGGAGAAAATGATTGGTGTGTTCCAGGCAGTTTGTGTGGTGGAATGTCACCTTTTGTATCAGCTGGCACAGGACATGTAGCTCATGTATAAACACTGCTAAGTGCAAACACCCCCTTGTTCTGAGTGGAGAATCCTGAATATCTCTTGCTTGCACGTAGGAAATAGACTGTAAAGTGATTAGATGTTCTGCATTAGATGTTCTGATACAACAGGAAGACTGATTACCTTGTTTCTTTTATACCAATTTAGTGAAGCTTGAAATGAAATAGTAGCTATCATAACAAACAAATCGGTTGCTGTTTAATAACAAAGGATAAAAGTAGCAACTGGTGTGAGATTAAAAGAACAGCATAGTTTATATAGTGTAGCATAATGAAAAATATTGTTTTGCTCCATAAATATTATCATTAATATCAGAACACAGATTATTCTCTTTCCTTGGTTGCACCTGGTTGCTTTGCCCTCCCTGTATCTCCATCCCTGCCATGTAACTGTGGGCTCTTTGTGGTAGTATATAGTTTCACTGCCATCTTAGCAGATGCACTTTTTATTCAGAGGCTTCTTGCTTGCTGCATCAGCCAAGATAGATGAGAGGACAGTTCCTCCCTTGGAGCTAAGGAAACACATTTGGTAGCTGCTGATGGATGGCAAAGAGGGTCCTGGTTTTCTAAGACATTCCTCGTGTTTATTGCTGGGAGTGAAAATGAGGACTGTACTGTTCCTGTGCAACATCACATTTTTACTGCATGTTATACACTAAAATATATGTATATAAAACTGTATGTATTAAAACTATATATACAGTTTTGAGAGGGTATTGACATCTACTGAGAACAAATACGCAAAACCTTATGATTTTTTTAAATGCATAGGCTGCTCTGTGTCCTTCATTCACATCATATTCTTGACGTCCAGCGTATGCTGAATCCCTTGTGAATCCTTGAGCAGTTTCAGCTGGTTAGATATTGTATCTGTAATCAACTTTCCTTAACCCTGGGACTTGCAAAAATTGATGGATGTGTGTGGTCAGAAGCAAAGTGCCCAGTGTTTAATGAAGCACTGAGTAACTTAATGTTTCTGATCTCTGGTGCAGCTTGTGATAAAAAGAAGGAAGAGATAATACCTAGAACACGCAGTAATCACTACTTTATTCTAATGTGGGTTTTTTTTATTAATTTATTTAGATGTCTCTTTAAATAACAGGGCATTTTCTGTAGTTTTTCCAGGGACAAGATTATGGCAGAACCAATTATTTGTTTCCAGGAGGCTGAGGGAGGATTTGGCACCATTTTACAAGGGAAAGAGGAAGAGATTAACACTGACCAGAGAGGTCAGCAGGGAATGAACCACAGGGACCTTCTCGGGACTGTACCAGCAACTGTGAGCATTGCAGCTCTTCACCAAAGTTCTCCTCGCGCAGCCCTGGGTTGTAGCTTGGACAGTAGGAATTTGCTGTGCTCTGGACACCACAACAAAGACCACACTGGTGGGATTTCATGCGGTGTGTGCCAAAACCACTTCTACAAGTGGTTCTCTGACGTGGAGGAAACTTATTTGGCTGACAACAGATTCCTTGGGCTTGTAACAGGGAGGCAGAAAAATGAATGCTCTCAGAATTCTGTGTTTTTACCGACATACGTTACTGACTTGCTGGAGATGCAGCTGTTGGCTTCAGAGCAGAAATCATTTGGTGAAAATGTCTGGCTCTGCACAAGGCACCTCCCACTTCCAACTCTTACGAAAGATGTGCTGGCTGTAACTTCTTCTGAGAAATTTCAGCAGGCAGTTATATCTAAAATACAGGGTTGGAGGGGAGGCTGTTTGTTATACAGCCATTTTCATCTTTGGATATTTTAACTGCTACAGGATCCCTCGTGGCCTAGAATAACATTACATCCCTTTTACAGAGAACACATCAGGGCAGATGATATATCTAATAATGATACGTGGCACTAGTCCACAGTTTCCAGTTCTGACAGAGGTAGGAAATCAGGTCTGGCAAAGCCTGAGCTAATGTCTGTTTACTGCGTTGACCTGAGCAACAAAACTCTTGTGGGGGATGATCTCTCTCCAGTTTGAGGTTACTTGTCTGCTTCGTGCTTTTAGAGCCAGGATATGAAGCAGCAGCCACTGCTGTAGGAGTAAAAAGGGAAGAAACTGAAGGGATGAGCAGACCGTGCCAGTTCTGTGAGCGGCAGAGTCACAGCCCTTTGGCTGCAGAACCGGTTCTGGGGAGAAGTGAGCCTGACCCACCCCCAGCCTACAAGCAAGCTTTACCTGCATGGTGACAAGGTTCCAGCTCACCCCTGCAGAGGCTGTGTTTTGTAACCTTTATTCCCATCTCATGCCTGAAAGCCGTGCCTCCTCCCCAGCACAGCCTGGCAGAACTCAGTCTGCACACTCCTGCCCAGCCTTCAGTGAAAATTAGCAGAGCAGCCTTACTTTGAGACTCAAAGTAGCACCAAATGAAAGATTTTTTTTGCTATAATTAAGGGACAGCTTTTGTAGAAGGTATCCATTTCTGACCGTGGTGACAAATCATTCTCAGATATATTTCAAGCTTCAGAGACTACACAAGTAAAACAGAATGTGCATTATAGTGATTTCATATGAGGTTTGGTCTGGGAGGGGAAACCATCTACAGGCTAAACGAACATCTTGCTAATAATCCAGTACTAATATTTAATGCTGTATTAAAACTTCTTACCGTTCCAAATAGCAGAAAGAAATCCATTCCGTGTAATCTTAGATGCAATTTACTTGCATACTCGCTCCTCTCTGTTTGCAAAGTCATAGTGACTAAGCTTTGCAGAGCAGCATTGCAACCCTCAAGCCCTGCAATGGCCCAGGCACTACCGGTCTGATGCCTGATCCTCTGCATGCCTTGCACCTAAACGTTGGACCTACTGGAAAAGCAATTACTGCAACATCCTTATTACTGAAAATATCATTAGGTGGAGCAGAACCCCTAGATTGATACTTTTTTGAAAAGACAATTTCATAGCAAAAGCAAGTTAAGATTACTTAGGCATTTAAACACAGAAGTACCAAGTGACATCTTTATTTTCCTCCAGCTCTAAAATACAAGTATTTCAAGCTGACAAACAATTGATTGTTTTAAGGAGTAAGCTAAAGAACTATCATCAATGTTATAGAAGAAAATCTAACTCTGTTCTTCTCTCTGAATAGTCTCATTGAGCATTAGTGGCTTAGCATTAGCAGCTGAAGTAGCCAAAGCCTCAGGATTCATGGGCTGACCAAGCGTAAACTTTTGCTAAAACTGATGCTGCTTAACACAGAACTCACTGGATCCGGTGGATACGAGCGGAATGGAGAAGATAAGGACCAAGGAGATGATTCTGAGAGAATGAAGCCAGGAGAAGGCCAGCCCAGTGACAGTGAACACCAGTAACAAATCAAGAGACCACTGACCAGAATTACATTATGAGACTTAGGGACGGGGTGCTGGGTGGAACAGTGTAACTGAGAGGCATGAATTGGGATGGGGTCCCTCTCTGGAGACACCCAGCTCGAGCTGTAACCCAAGAACTAATAAAAGACTAATTGGAAACCTTCCCTCGGACTTGGCATTCTCAGTGGGACCCAAGGATCAGACTTTAGGGCCACCTCTGTTATGGTGGCTGGTATCTGTAAATCTGTAACAATAAAAAATTAGTATTTGCTGGATATAAACTACTTTTCCTAAGCTAAATATCCTCTAAATATCCATCTGCTTCTGTAGGATTTTTTTTCTTTTTACAACAAAATTCTGTAGGATTGTGCACAACATAGGAAGTAGGAAATGTTCTCAGGAGAAAGTTAGTAAAAAAAAAAGCCATCCCATGCGTTTAGATACCTGGGTGCTGTAACAGAGAAAGCACCAAGCAGTATTAGTGGCAGACATCAACCATACCCATTTTGAACCACAATGCACTGGAACATTTTGGGATTAAGCAAATGCCTGTCTGCACTCCATGCAAGCCTCCAACAGAGATCACTTTGGAGGATCAGCCCTTGCTTTGCTACAGCTATCCAAGTTTCTACACTGCTGTAACAGAGCCCAGAAAGTGAAATTGAAACTCTCTGCCTCCCCTCTGCACCAAGCCCTCAGGGCGCCTGCACTGGGAAAGGCTGGGCTGAAGATACTCCTGACAAATTCTGCTCAGATTTAGTCCAGTGGTTCCAGATTGGCTGGAGAAAAATTAAGAACTGGCCCCACTGGCCATCATCAGTAACAGAGGCAAGTTCCCTGTCCAGCCCTGTCCTTTGTACTTCAGTAATTGTACCAGAGCCATGAAAAAATTTAGTCACTGTACAGGGAGACAAGGAATAATCACACAGCAGGAGCGTAGCCTCCTCCACTAGCAACAAGCCATCACCTGTGGTATTTTTGTACCATTTCTGGCACTTCTACACATTATAATCCTGATTAAGAGCCTGTGAGGATACTTATTACCTTCCCCTCCAATAACACTGTAGAAGACTTAGTAAAAAAAAATAATAATTCAGGAATGGAAGCCACTTAGAAAACTCAAGGGATTTTAATGACTGAATGAAGAAGGAACTACTTATTATTATATTTAAGTAGCAAACAGGTATTTTGCTATCAAAGCACAAGCTAAAGAATTTAAAGAAGCCACAAACATTAGTAAGCCCAACATACAGAACTTTGAGTAAGAAGGCATTTTACACACAAGTTTATCAACACAAAACTGTTTAATATTTATTAAATGACACAAAATACCTAGATAACAGACTCACTCTCTGAAAGGACATGTATTTACATTATTTACCAACTTAAGAAAGACTCTCTGTACCCATATCAGACTTATGAAACATAAAAAAGGTTTTGTTGCTTTTTGCATCGAAGGATGCAACGGTGATACATGCCCTGCTTGCAAGTCTGCATAAACTATAACTTTCTGATGCAGTGAAAAAGCACAATTTTATATTCTGGTAGCCGAGTGAAGAGGCTTCTGAAAAGTAACAGGGTTAGTTTTTTCCCCCACTCCAGACATACTCTGAAGAACTGTTATACAAAAAGTATATTACATTTTTGAATGCTGCTGTACTCTTACAATTTTAGTGTAACGTTTCAAAGAAAATATTCTTCCTACTATATGAAATCACTAAAAAAAGTGGTATTTGAACATTTCTTTAGATGCGTTTTTTTTTAAAGAAAGCATTAGGGCAAATGATATGTCTAGGAAAAATGAAAGACTGACAAAAAATAAAAGCAGAGACCAAAATATGAAGAACGGCTAAAAGCAACTTAACAATTTGCTAGGGTTTGTGTTTTTTTATTAACTATTTACTTTGGCACCTTTGTGTAAACTATAGAACAAAACAATGTTTACAACACATTTGCAATTACAGCATTTGAACAAAATGGTCACTTTTTAAACCAGCCAAGACAAAAAAATAGTCCATTTATGGGTATAAAGATTAAAAAACCTAAAATATATATTTCTAAGAATAAACTGCAATTTCTTATGAACAAGGTGCTATAAACTGCATGCAAGAGTCAAGATTAAAAATGTGTGGCCAAACAGACAAGCTGTGTTATAGCCAGATGCGTTGTGGTCCAAGCCCACTTTAATTTTGTTTCTTACAGAGATATATATGGCTCAATAGGCAGGCACATGATCCCAGCAAGAAGTTGCAGAGTTGTACGGCTGGACGATAAATCTTGGCTGCAGCTTTGTCATTAACCAGGAATGAGCAAGACCTTAGCAGAAGAGATGAACAAGATCTTGGGGAAAACCCATGAAGATACATGGAGGAGAAGCCTTCTTTTCCCCCTTGCCCTCTCTCACCCCCTCTCTCGGCCTAACCAGGGTTCTCAAAGTCTGTTCTTTGGGTTGCTTTAACTAGATTGCTGCTTAGGGTCTGCCTCAGATCATGGAAGTCTGATGAGATTTGAGGACATTTTCTATATAGTATTTTCTGCATTTAGGTTACTGAAACGGATGGGGTAACAATTAAATAAACCTTCAGACCTTGCTGGTTAGTTTGACTGAATGCAACACACTTGTTTAATGAGGGAGGATTTTACCAGAACAGGTATTTTAAACATGTAGTGGTGTTAGATTTATATGCTACAACAGACTGAATGGAACCAGTTCAATACTGATACTCATCATCTCCGTCTCTCAAAAAGTTCAGTTTTATGCTCCTTCTCCAAAACACCTTTTTAAAAGGAATCTTTTATTGGCTAAAGATACAAAACACATACAAGAAAAAGGAACATTGAATGCAAAATACAGAAAGTTTTTTCGGGCGGGGGAAATGGGGGAGCATTCTTTCCTCCCCAGTGGATCTCTATTTAAACTAATACTTATAGATTTGCAGGAGCAGTCTTCAAGTTTCTTACCAGAAAACTCTACTGATAGCATTTTTCTTACAGAGGCAAGGGTGGTCCTGGATGTCTACCAGTGGTTATGCTGCAATAGTGTCAAAGAGTAAGGTAGATTTTCTGCAGATCACAAAGAGCTGTATGACAGTTAGTAGAGGGTGACAGCAAATAATTTAGTAGGAGAAAAAAAACCCCATTGCTTCATCTGTCAGCTGAGGACTGCATATAAAAGAGCTTGAGAGAAAACACAGCTGGAGAAAATATGGAATTAAACAGTAGATCAAAAAAGCAATAAGGATGGGATGTGTCAGATACAAAATACACATACACACACACACACTCTTCCCTCTCTCACACATGCACACCCCTGAATGTGGGATCACAGTGATAAAAGTTATAGTTCATAGAGAGCTAAGTTACACTGCCATTAAACGAAAGTAACATCTTGCTTTCAACAAGTATCTGGTATTCCCCAGGACTATCAGTGCCTGAAAGAGGATGAGGTTTTTCATTGTGCTCTGCAACACAGCTGATCATAGGTCTAAAGCCTGGCTGGGTAAGGAAGAACTTATGTGGAGGAGTTACCTTTTCTGCTGACACTTTTTTTCCCATATATTCCTGGCACATGCTGCTATAGCAATAAAAAAATGCATTTTGTTGAAACAAAGCTCTACATTCAAGTGACTTATTCTCCCATGTCTTATAAAGATGCAAAGAATGCTCTCTGGTCATCTAAGAAAATACAGTTTAGATGCCTTGTAGCAATACTTAACTTTCTATATGAGAGGTAGGCTTCTGGGTTCTAGGAGGCCTGCCACATCTAGGGCTGAGTTCTTAAAGCTTTAAGTTAAAGCAATCCAAAGCAGGGCAGTCTTAAAAGAGCTGCCCTGTCTAAACCTTGAGGTTAGTTCAAGTTTAGAATGTTGCAAAGCAAAACAAGTATTAAAATCCATTTGTAATTTTTGTTCTTACAGCTTTACCACAAGAACAGTGTGGCTTTTCATAGTTATCTGTAAATAGATTCTCTTTTCTAGAGTATTGCTGCCAAGAGGTGAAGGCCTCCTACCCATGACTAGTAAAAACTGTCACTTCTTCCATTATGGCTGTTTTATGCTTAAAATTCCCAAAGGTGAACACTAAGTCTTATAGGCAAGCCATATAAATCTAATCTGAACTTGTTTTGTTGTAGCAGTTATTTAAGAATGGTGTTTGTATATACAGTATATATGCCCACACCACAAACTTTATACATCACTTTATATTGGTACCATTTTGTCTTAATTGCAACCAAGAATATTTTCCATTAGATCAGCAATAAGCATAGCTTGGCTTATTCCCCATTTTCCCTCCCTCAAGGAAAAAATCCAAGTGTGGGCATCAACCAAACCAATGGTATGTTACTAACTGAAATGCATTCTGTACAGTAAATTAAAAGTTTGCATGCAGTTTAAGCATTTTAAAGGCTATTTTCTTACATTAATTAACCTTCTGTTTCCATTTAAAGGTGTGAAAGACATCTGTCATATATCAAGGGATTCCTCTTCAGACCCAGAGACAAATGGAATCACAAAGACCAGGTACTTTCTTTCAGCTTTCTGCACATCTTACTAAATAACATGCAAAGAGTTCAACAGCATTCTTCTTAAAATGTAAATAGTACTCTTTAAATGGGCATGTTAACCACTGAAAGAAGTCCACTCTACTATACTTTTCTGTTACACTGCTTTGATTCAATCATCGGTAGTATAAAAAGTCAATTAATGGGATCAACAGGCTAGTTTATCCACTGGCAACTGTGTAGGACACCAAGTGTGCAGTAAAACAAAGGCCAACATATGTTTATGCAATATAGTTGTACTGATTCGGGTTTTCTTTATCTCTTTCCATGTAGTCCCTGTCAATTAAGGATTCTATTCTCTTCTTAAGGTCAGCAGGCTGCAAAATAAAGCAGATGTCAGTGTTATTACTTTGCAGGCAAAGTCCTCAGGTCTTTCTTTCTACTTTTGGCAAATATTCAAACGGTTTAACAGAAATCACTGTTTAAATAAATGCAAAAAATAAACAATATCCTCTAAAGCAGAGCTTCTAAAGTTGCAATGTATAATTGATTGAAGAGAAAGTTACAAAATTAGCTTGTCACGCACAGACTCTTTACTGTAGGGAAAGATATTTGCTGTTGATTAAACTGAACTCTACAGACTGCAATTCATGCATTATGTAGCAAAGTGTTTCTATTTCTGACTTTTCCCTGGTAAGAGATGGTACAAGTTAATTTTACCTGGATACAAGTGAGTTTTGCAACAGTTTGGGTGCACTTTGATTTTTTTGGGTGAAGGACTTCATAAAAATGGCTCATGATACAGAGTGAGGAAAAGCATTTAAATCATGTTACACACCTGCAAAGCCCAACTGCAGATTATGCAATACTTACAGGCCTACAGGAACTTAATATGGTAACAAAACAGAATGAGATACCAGTACCTTTTATTTTAAATTTCCCATGATAGAAAGCACTGCATATTTGACCTCAAACAGATGCATCACACTCTACTTGAAAATCCATTTCCATTTGTACATGGTAAGTTATTTTTTATTGCAACTGTCGGCTTCTTTAACTTTGAAACATTTACCAATATCTAAATTTAATTCCATAAGGGGGTGTGTGTGCATATATATTGCACACTAATATAATCTGTATGGAAAAAACACTGTACATTTATTGGTTAATAATTTATTAAAAAGTATCAACCGAATTAAGAATCAAAAACAACTCTGCATTTCACATCTGAGTAACTTCCCCCTGGTCCCCAAGAAGGCATTGCCACAACACTTAAATGCAAGAACAGCAGCACAGGAGAGCTAGCTTCACAGTTATTACTAACAGACCCTGGTTCTGAATGCCTTTGGTAATAGGTTTTATTAACTTACTAAAAGCCTTGGTAATATTCAGGTAAATGAATGCAACTGGCACTCCTGAAACTCCTGAAAGTGAGTATTTGTACATACAAAAAATGCAAGTTCTGACAGAAGCACTGTTTAACTGAGGACAGGCCAGGGAATGTAAAAAGAATACAGTTTTAGAAGAAGAAAAGTGACTACTGCACCTTTACTGGGAATTTAAGCTGGTTGTAGACCTCTGACACAAGCAGGTTATGACTCAGTGTCTTGCGCATCTTCATGATTCGTACAATTGCAGCGTCAATCTGGTATTGCCGGTCCTGGAATACTCTCTCTGTAGTGCTTGCCTGTTCCTCTACCTGAAGGATCCATTTAGAAAAGTTTTAATGAGATCACTAGAACTGTTGAAACAATTCTTCATATCTTTAAGCCAATTCTCAGTGTAAGACAGTAAAACGTCTGCTGTCAAATATTTCACATAAATCTTTACAAATATGAAGACCAATTGTCTTAAAGTGTACAAGCAATTAAAATCTTCACACAGATTTTGCATTGGACAGCTGTCGGGGAAAATTCACTGTGAACTTGTTTCTATTTTCACAAACCATTCCGTTAAGCTCCCGGGAATGATCAAGGGTGAAAAATAACATTCACTAATTGCAACTTCTCTTAAACAACCTTATTTAGAGACATCTAGCATCACTGGTGTTTAAGTTAATATGGAAAGACACATTTAAATCTGTATTGTTAGGTATGTGCTATCATCCAAATTATACACGTAACTTCTACAAAGTTACCAGTATGTATGTTAGAACCAAGAGGAAAAAAGATTGTAAACAGGCACGCAGCAAGATACTTAACCCAAGGACCTAAACCCCAGAGGATTACAAAGAATATACCGTTTCTTTCATCTGAATTTGGTTGATCTTTATCCTGAAGAGCTTATGTCTGAAATCATCATTACATGTGAACTTATCACCATCTTCCACATCTTTGCCTTTGGGGCTTTTAGTCAGTACTCTGGCTTTGCCACAAGCCAGAGACTGAAGTGTCCTTCTCAGCTCTCCGTCCTCTAAAGCAGAAACAAGATGTTTAGGGTTTTTTTTTAGTAAGAACACTTGGAAGTAGTCAGCTGTTTTCAATACCAACCTATCCCAGTGGCTTGCTTTATCTCCTCTAAACTGAACTCCTCTCCTTCATTAAACATTAGCAGCACCAGTGTCTGGAACAAGGAGACCTGAAGTTCTTTTTTGCCCTGTCACAAGGGAAATTAACAGAAATCACTAGGCTGTTGTTTGGTTATTTTTTAAGGTTTTTTTGGGGAGGGGTGAGGGGGTGGGGGGAAGAGGAAAGAACAAGTCATTCTTGTATGTCAATTATTTCATGTAAAGGATGTGATTGGTTTTTGTTCATTTGGGAATAATGAAAGAAAAAGTTCATAGCATTTACTATGAAATGCAGAATAAACTAGAAGTCAGAAGGCTAAACTATTATATCCAGTGACAAAACTCACCCAAGGTACGAATAAATTTGAGACAAATCTCAAAGCACCGAGCACTTAAAATTACAATTTGAAAGAACTTGAAGTCAAAGTGTAACACAAACATTAGTTTAAGAAACACAGTATTAGGAACTACAGGATCTTTGACAAAAGCAAGTTCGATAATACTTGTTTTATCATTAATGTTTTTCTGAAAAACTGGTAAGCATTCATACTCCAAGACAAAATTTTCTGTAAGTATATTTGTGCCCATGAAGAAATGCTGAAGGGGAAGTAATTGGAAGCCCTTTAAAAACAGTTGTGTTCTTGTACAATCCAAGACTTGTCTTTATTTCAGTAGTGAAAAGCTCACTGTAAAGATGCTTAATGCTGTCAGATGAAGTAAAGTCATCTACAGAACACAGTCATTTATTTTCCCCCCAGTATAAAAATTAGTGCCATTTTTAATATGGAACTAAACCCACTGAATATTTACCCCAAGCAGTAACCAAAGCCTTTTTTTTCCACCAATACAGAAATCAGATGAATCATCTTAGACCTTAATACAGCTATTTCAAATGGAAATGATAGCAAGAGGTCAAAAGTAGTTGTAAAAAAGTAATTGCAAAAACAGTGCTAAGTTTTCCATCACAGCACAGAGAAGCTTCCCCATATATCCCTAAGGTATAACCCCAACTTGGAATCTGCAAAGCAACAGGAATAAAAGAAGCAATAGACTCACCTCTTTAAATTCTGCTTTTAGTACACAGTGTCCTAGTGTTGACTGCCACTGAAGTTTCCTACCACTGTGTTTTCCTAAATAAAACGTCTTGAAAATCTCCTGCAGTTTTACCATCTAAAAAAAGAAAAACCCCAAAGCACTAAAACACATTTTCTAATTTAAAAGCATCCTTCCTTCCTCCACAGTCAAATAAGCCTTAAATAGTCTCAGAAAGATGAAGGGAATTGCAAGGAAAGACGACAAATTTTACTTTAAAAAGGTACTTCTGTATTTCTTTCTAGAGATTATACATGTATTTAAAAGCAAGTTGTACTTTACATCAAGCTGAATTACTGATAGGCTGATACTTTGTATAATGCATCTACATTCATTACCTCTGGGGGCAAGTGGACCTCCATAGGCACGTAGGTTGGCCAGTAACCCATAGTCAGTATATTCACTGTTAGTTCAATGTTGCCAGGTACATTCTGATTTTGCATATACTGAAGAAAGAAACAAATTGAGATACAGCAATGTTTATTAAACACATTTCAAGTAGAAATAAAAAAGTAAGAAGAGGCATTATGAAAGCACAGAATTGACCTTAGGATGTCTTTGCTATATAAACTATGAGTTACATACAGGAAAAGTAGGACAAGTAAAAGCACTTTTCTGAAGTTCTAAAGGCACTTCCATACTGGAAGAAAACAGCAAAAAAACCTGTTGTAGCAGGTTGATGTGAAGATGTACCTAATTATGTGTGGATGGAAGAAAAAATGTTAACATTCGCTTGCAATCAATCATTACAGAACCTCTAGAACTAACAGGCAAAAACTTAACAAGCCAGTCCATCAGAATATAGTGGTGTTAAAATGTTTTATAACTGGTGTTAAATTCTTTTATTACTGTTTTTTTTCTTGGGAGGTTGGTTTGGTTTTGTTTTAGTTTTGTTGGTTTTTTTTTTCATGAGCTTCTTGTTTCAGGTTTTTTGCGGTGTTGTTCAAGAAAACCACTAATAAATTCAAAAGCACAGAATTAAAAAATAGATTCTGACTGACTTTCAGTAGAGATTGTTTTCCCAGTTGGGCTTTTGCCCACTTCTTTCGAAAGCAATCACCTGCAAAGTTCTTCTCTCTGTAGTGAAAGAATGTTGCAGACAACTGGAATAATTCAAGTTTGACTCAATTACAATGGAAATGTTCACAACTCAAGATATCTTGCACCCCTTCGTTAGGCTTTCTGAGAATAACTCATTCAAAAAGCAAGTAAACAAAGGAGCTTTCCTGCAGTACCTGTTTAAATTGTATCATTATGTCTTTTGAAAGCTCCATATCTTTAAACATTCCTTCAAGTTTGCTGGTGAAAGCAGCTCCACATTCTATAAAAGAGAAAGTATTAGTCTTAAAAATTGATCTTGTTTATTTTCAACACCATGAAGTAGTTACTCTAAATATCAGAATGTACTTGGTTGCAAGATGACCTATTTCAGCATATGTTCTTACATAAAGACTTGGATTCTAATTAAGATACAGAATAAGGTTGTAAACAAGAAAGGGGGAAGCATTTTAACGTGGCAGCTATTTTGCAACCCAATTGTTTTTTCACGTGGACATGACTGTTTGTCCTAGGCTCCCAGTCACTCAGAAAACAATTGTAATCCCTGTCAGCTGTCTGCCAAATTGTCCCTTGATGGTAGAACAAGAATAAGTTTTAAAAATCTTACTCCTACCACCCAAAGACTCCATCCTATGAAACAATGAAGACCAGACTAGAAGACTGCTAGCTGACAGCTTCATATTTCAGACTTTATATGGAGTGATCAACAAGCAGAAGCCATCCTCAGGTTCTCTGAGCACATCACCAATTTATTCAGCAGGGAACCTCAACTCTGTCCCACAGGTCAAATACACCATGGGCTTTATGCTCCTGTTTTAGGCTATTGCTGCTATAATTACAAGACTAAAACCAGATAAATCTCCTCAAAACCCACCAGTCATTCAAGACTTGCACACAAGTTTTTGTTCTTATGTAAGGGGCAAATACAAAGAGCACTTCTGGAAAAGCCTGTTGTAACGACTGCTTTTGAAAGAAAGCAAGCTGGCTAATAGATACTTACCATGCTTGAGTTTGGAGAGCATAGATTTTTCAGCATCTACTGATGCACTCTTCCCAACTAATAGTCTCTTTGCTAGATCTTTTTTATAAAAGGCCTCAAAGACATCTTTTCCTGTAAGAGATGAGATTTGACAGTGACCACAGATCATTACCTACAAGAGGCCCTACAAAGCTCAGTAAAGCTAACAAGGGCCTCCACATTAAGATTTCCACAGATTTTGAGTCAGGTCTTGTTATTGGCATTTTAATCCACAAACTAGTTAAACAGCACTACACCAGCAAACTGCATCTACAGAGATGAAAATACAGACAGACTGCAAAAATTGTTTCAGAGTACCTTTATGTTACTGATTAAACAACTGTATCCCCACAAAAACCCCAAGACTTACCATATATGAATCTAAATATGATCATAATTTTATCCAGCATTTTTTCAAGTTCTTCATCAGTAGCTTCTTTGTTGCCTGCACGAAGCTTTGAATCTACATATTTAGCTAAAAGAGTGTTGAGGTATAAGAAGTTTAGCATACGCTTAGTATCACAATAAAACAATAATTTAGTTTTTAAATTTTTCAAAATATCTAATACTGTGAAATCTTTTGGAAATATAAAGGATCCTGAAATTACCTTCAATTACCTTCAGTTTCATCACAGCTAGCTTGATAAAAATTTCATAGAGGCTATAAAGTTATAAAACCATTACAGCCTAATCTTTTTTTTTCCTTCAGATAAGCAACTACTGCATCTTAACTTTATTAGTACACATAATGTTAAAAAAGATTTTTGCGTATGTAAAAAAATCCTGGTCCATATTATGATCTAAAAGTAAAAAGTCACTATTGCTATAGGTTGACAAGGCTATAATAGAAGCAAAAAGATCAGAAGAAAAATATGTAAGCCAGTTATTTAAACGTGTTGACTCTAGTGCTGATTTCTCCAGCAGAGTACTGTTTGTTTTAATTTCAAATGGTTTGGTAAGCACATTACAGTTAGTTAATTAATTTAAAAAAAAGAAGGGCAGAAAGCATTATTCCACAAGCCTAGCAGCACAACAGATTGCAAAGCAGGTATTATTCACTGCGTGGGGAAATGATTAAGGTATTCAAAAGTGCAGAGAGTCACACTTGTGATGCACAAATCTGTAAATAATGTTCTTTGCAAACTGCAAAGGCTCTGTCCCCGTAACGTGGGAGATAGAGTGAATGCTCATCTCTCAACTTTCATAGATTAACACATGAGTTTTGTGTAGAGCCCCTAATAGCTCTGTGCTCAAGTGCTGGTGGCACAGTTATGTAAGCTTCTGAAAAAGTCCAATTCTTAGCAGGATCCTCACATCTGCACACCAGTCAGTTGCTGGAGTGCCCACGTTCTAATGTTCTTCACTTCTCTTTAGCCTAGCCAGTGAACTGACGAACAGAGGTTGTTCTTAATGTTTAATGCTATCCTATCAAATAATTTACTTGCATAATAAGGCACAGTAGATCCCCAGTTGGACAACACATTGTGCATAATGTCTTTTAACACACAGTTCCATCACATCCCATCTGTAAGCTGCATCAGCAACTCCCTCTTGTCCCCCACCCTAATTCTCACATGGGAAGAAACTGAAGAAAAATACCTATGAGTTCAGCTGGCTTATTTGGTCTTTTGTTAATGAATGTTTCAAAGGCTTCTTTCATGGCATTTACAAACTTCTCATTCTTGAGAAAGCAAACATCAATAATATGGTCAACTTTGTCTTTAAAATCAAGTAGTTCTTGGACCATGGTTTTGTCTTTTTCTGGATTAATTACTATGGTGCTACCAAATGCCTGCAAAATAAAACATATCTTTCAATTAGCCTGAGTAATGAATTTAAATTATAATACTTCTAAAAGCCTAAGTTATCTTTGAAATGTCTTGTTTCTGGTATTCATAATACTTCCACTAACACAACAGAAGTAATAGCTTTATGAAGTATTTACTACATAATCATTCCTGGACCTTGAATGTTGATTCAAAAGCAATCTATGAATAAGTGAGCAGATTCAGAACTTTTGTCTGAAGAAATAAATTTAAGCATGACAAAATTAACACACTCTTTTAAAAATCTGTATCCTCAGGTTTTACACAGGTAAAGCTCCCAATAAACTCAATTTATTTAACAGTACTCCTATGCCATTACAAAGCCTTCCTTCACAACAACCATACTTTCTGGGACAACATTTTCTCTGAGTAATAAGATGAAACATCTTATGCGATATTTAAGTGCTTTTTTGAACTTCTATTGGTTGGTGACTTAAGCCACCACTTATTTTGACACAAAATTTTAGCAGGGAGACAGAAATGTCCTGCCATTACCAAAATGTCTATTAGAGACATATAGTTGTCCCCTACAACTCTTAAGAAAGATAAAAGCTCCGCATTAATTTGGATTTCAGTAATACAACTGAACCATCAATATTTTCTTTAACAGGGCTAGAACAGTTACTGTACTTTCTCTAGTGAGCTTCAAAAGCTGGCCATTAAATATATGCTTATAAGCAAGTAGTCTTTAATTCTTATAAAAATGCAATAGTTTACAAAGATGACTCAAATATCTGTGTATAAACCCCGTTGATCCCACAGTGGTATCTGTTCCAGGGTTCTACAAACAGTACCTTTATGTACTCAATCCAGTGTTGCAAGAGAACCTGCACTCCGCCTCTCACACGACTGAACAACTGATACAGAAGAGACAGGTCTTGAATTCGATTTTCGTCAAGAAGGTGGTTTAAACCTGCAAATGAGAGAATTTCAATAGAAATTAAACCCAAAGTAATCCAGAACATTATTACAGTAAGGGACCTCTTCAAAGCTAGTATATTTTATCAAGCAATTAGTGGTGGTTTGCCCCTTTTTTTTTTAAGCTACCTAATTTAACAGTGAAACACAGTCATTTTCTTTTATTATTCAACTCTTGCTGCACACATATCTATTCCCAGACTACTCCTCAGAGCAACAGAGGGTCACTTGACTCCAGACCATTGCAGAAATGATGCAACTTGCTTCATTGGTCAAATCATACTAAATTTTTTAAAAAAGCTGCTTTTTGTGAGCAGCAAGTAATGAATGTTTCCCCTTTCTGGCACAGCCAGAATTCACAGGCTACTCCTTTACCTCCAAGTCTTCAAAATGCTATTTAACACACTGAACTCAAGAGTCTCGTGTTCTATTTCCCCGTTTGCTTTGCTGTGTACCTGCAGACAGCATTGCATCTCCTTACCTCTGACAAGGAGAATGATACCTGCCCACTTGCAAAACAGTCAATGCTGTTTCATGAATTGAGCAGCAAAGGGCATTAAAGAATGATGTAGCTCATGTCCTTCCCCAGCACCTGAATCTCTCACTTTCTCTTTCAGCACAGGAATTGAAAGCCCCAAAGCAGTAATTAGAAACATTTCTATAAAGAATAAAGATTACCTTTCTGAAGAATGGCTGTTAAATGTTCACCTAGAAGTTGCTTTTCTACAGTAGCAATTAGTGGCTTCCTACAGAAAAAACGTTCAGAATTACTTTTTCTTTTGCCATTATTGACATTTTTAAATTATTTTTTTGAGATTATAACTACCCTTGTCATTGGGAGTGCTCCAATTATCTGTGGCCAAGGACCTAGAATGATTATACACACATTTATCCTTTTTCCTCCCCAGTAAGCAATCTTTTTTTCTGCTTACTGACTGAGGATTTAATTCACACAGTAAGCCTTTTGCACATGACCTCTAGGCAGCTGGACAGGGATTCAGTGAAGAAACTGGGCAAAAGTTTGTCAAAAAATATACCTTCTCCCACCTTTCTGGGAGGAGAGTCATGGCTTGGGACACAAACCCAGGAGAAAAAAAAATACACCTCAAAAGTCAAGAGATATTGAAACAAAATAGGGAGTTGGCCACTAATAATGGTGTGGAAAAAGGAAGCCACTAAACAAACTGAATGCTTTTAACAGCTGAAGGAGGAAGGAAATAAAAATGTATGATGGATAGGAGGATAAAACACCTTCCTCTCAGAGAGATCCTCTGTACCTGCTCTTTAAGAAGTTGCTACCACTTGCTCGAAGAGTTTTGTTGTACTGGAGACCTACATTTTCTCTCAGATACAACACTTGAGGCTTTATGTTAGGAGAATAGTTCTCCTGTCCTACCAGTCATGACCTCCACTTGATTGTATTTGAGGAAATCCTGTCTCTAAGTAGAAAAGATTGAAGAGTGACGTTATGCAGTTCCCAGACTCCATAAAGAATATGCAAATATTTTAATGTAAATATTCAGAGCCCTTAGACTGAGAAGTCTCTGTCTCCAGCCTTAGATTTTTCAGGTAGGACGACAGGTGATTAAATGCATTTCAGCAAGAAAGAGACGTTTGGACTGGGGGTGGCAGCCTATTTTTCTCCAACCAAATGCCCAACAACGTTTATGTCAAAACAACTAGTAGCTTAGAAGAAAAGGTTATTAGCTGTGTGAGCCAAGACTTCATTGTAAACAAGGAATTGTGGGAAGTGAGAAGCATTTGATGGTCAGTCAATAACTGAAGTAAATTGTAGCTTTTAGATGGCCCTCAACAGAAGAAAAGCCGAACAGCTAACAACAACAAGCAGAGAGAGACTGCACTTACTGTGTGCTCTGATCTAAGTAAGTGATTATTCTGTCTGCTTCTTCTTCCAAGCGCTTGTTGACATGGTGAAGATATTCTGGAACCTGAAAATGCCAGAGTAGTTTTGTATGGTTTTTTTAAAAAAATAAATCAAGAGGGAACAAACACACACACCTCCCTTCCTCCCCAAAAAAAGACAGTAAGACAGTACTGGTCTGACAGCAGCAGCTCCAGTTTTAAGTAGAAATCAGTAGCCCTGTGACTGAAGGCAATTGCATGTGAATTTGCTTTTTTGGAGTACTATAAAACATAAAGGTCATGTTATTGCCCTGTATGCTGGCTAAGGCAGCAGAATAGTTCCTCTCCCTGACAAATTCTTCATCATTAGGCACAACAAATATTGTTAAACATTCAAAATACCTCTCGTTCCTGCATAAGCCTCTGTCCCTCTGCTGCATACAGGCGGTTGGTCTCTTCCAAGAATCTATGTTCGAAAGAGTCCTGATAAATCTAGGGAAACAACACAATAGTAATCCAAGGTAAAGCTTTCTGAGCATTAAGAAAGAATCTGAGCTGTTTATTGGTTTAAAGGTGAAACAAGTTTACTCACCTGCAAGTCAGAAAGCATGCTTAGAAGGCTTCGCAGTAAACTCCTATCAATAGCTTCACCATTTCTTTCTCTCTCAATCAGAAGAAGAATGCCATCAATAGTTTTGTTCTGAACCTTCTGATCACTGATTATATGGGTTCTGAACAATTCTAGCCCCATATCCCTAAAAACAAAATAAAGACTGTTCAATAAATTGTGTAAGAATCAATCCCAAATATTCTCTATTAATAAAATTTGATGTAGAACAAATAGAGAGGACAATAAATACTAGCATTCTTCAAATTCCTCACTCCTCTGCCCCCAGATCATTCGAGATGAACAAACACAAACACTAAAATAAGCCAGGACAAAGCATCAACAGTAAGCTACAGATTTAAAGACCAAAGCCCATATTTTTTTCCCTAATAACCACCTAACTTTTGCAGCATCTTTATTTTTCACTTAGTTGGCAGGATGATGGAAACTGAACAAACAGCAGCCTTCACGAGAAAAGAAAAGTATCATCCTGGGTCCCAATTCCATGCTCAAGCTGTTAGACCTTTTGTCTTTTTTGTCCATCACTTTTTAATCTAATTCTTAGGCAGAGCTTAGAAGAACTGTGATATGAAAGCCAAGGATCTCTGCTTTGGGCATCCCAGTTAAAACCTTCCATGAATTTGAAACTGTGGGTCTGAACACTTTTAGGAAAAGCCAGGCCCTCCATCCACCACTTCTTCAATCTCCGGCTATGTCATTCAGGTAGTGCCAAAGGCACTGTAGGGCATTTGCTAACTACTAAAATATTGGCGGGGGGGGGGGGGGGGATGGGATGGTGCTGAGGTCCAGGAGAGAGTAACTTGTTTTTATTTTAGGTAACTTTTTCCTTCAAAAATACTTACAGAACTTTGAATACCATGCATGTTAAAGCCAGTAACTGGGTAACCCAAACCCTTGCACTTCAGTTGTTGAGCAGGCCCTTTCTTTTTACTGTGCATACCAGAGGTTGAGACCTACCTAGCTGAAATTTGCTATCACAGCTATTGTAGAAGAATCCAGTAATTCACGGCAAATAAAAGTGAAATCTGTTTGCAACAGGCATGTATCCAGTCACCATCTAATTTACAAGTCACTATAAAGTTTATATTTAAAAAACCACCTGAAAATCAGCAAGATATATGCAGTAATTTAAATATACGCCCTAATAATTTTTTTTCTTTGTGCCCTTACCAAATAGATGGCAGCATTGAATTCTGAAGCACGTAAGTTCGATCCAGGAACAAAAAGATACTTCTAATCATTATCTGTTATGAGAAGGAATGAAAAAACACATTTATTTTACTCTTGAGATTGAAAAGCAACACAAATTATGGTCAACAACAACAAAAAAATCCACTGATAGGTTTCAGGCAGTGCTTTCTTAGGCAGTGTTGACTTGTTTGAAATATTCTGCCAATCTCAGTGAGATGATCAACACGACATTTAGGATGTTCCTGTATAAAAGAACGGGTCCTTTTATAATAGGTATAAAAGGAGGAAGGTTTGCACAGAAACAAGTCAGAAGTTGGATATGTGTGTGTGTGGGGGGCATCTAAGATCAGACCAAGGTGTCAAGAAACACATTACAAACATATTTTCAAGGCTTGATTTCTAACAAACTTTAATACAGTTGTATTTCACAACAAAGCCTCATATAAATTTAAAACAACATTTCAGAAGCACAGCGTGTTTGTAAAGGAACAAAGTTAAGCAAAACATAGGCTGAGTAGGTAACTGGTCTTCTTTAAAAAGATAAAAAGCTTACCATTTGTCTGCAGTGATCTTGCCAACATTTGTCTATTTTCTTTAGAAAAAGGACACTATCCAATGAATCCGTGAAGAAATCATTAAGAAAATTATGATTAATGGTAGTGTTAGCAATGAAATGAACCAACATCATTTTTTTTAAAGGCACTTAACAGAGAGCACAACAAACTCACCTACTCCCAAAAAGAGCCAGTTTACTTCTTGCAACATGTTTACTTTTATTTTTAATGAGGGTCCTTGCGTTAATAACAAGAAACCAAAATTATTTGAACAAGTAAAAAAAAAGGATCCAAATACTTTTGAACATTCTGTCTAATTCCCCTTCCTTCAGGAGTGAAGCAAACATACTTATCCCCATACCACAAAAGCCAACAAGCCACAATACATGTAAGAGCCCACCACTACACAGATACTATAATTACAGCTCATTAAAGAGATAACATTAAGAGATAAAGCTCTTGAAATTTAACTTGTATTCAGTTCACTGCATAGTTTTGGTACTAATTAATGTCCACTTAACAGGAAAACTGAAAATAATTTTGAAAATAAACCATTTTGATCCTCAGAACCACTAACATTGTATGCTGTCTCATTAAGAAAACAAGAACCACTTTTTGGAAGACTTTTCTGTTTACCTGAGCATGGCAAGATCAGCATATAAAAAAGCCTGAAGTGATTCAGCCAATACAGCCTTTTCATTAAACCTTACTGTAAGGCCAATATAAGCTTTTGTAAGATGTCAAAGTGTTTCATAAGTATCAGTGAAACTTTCTCACAAACCTTTCAGTTGGTTACAGGCATAAAGGAACCTGTAGTATTCTCTGAGGTCCCATGAAAAAATGAAAACAGACTGAATTATGCAAAAACTAGGAATTCAGATTACCATGGCCTACTGTCATGAACTAGTCAAAGGAAACCATCACCACATACTGGCAGGTAAAAACGTTTTAGCTCATCAACAGCTAAAAAAAGGATATTCTCTGAATTGGTGGATTTGTGCTTTAATGTGGTCTTCACAGATCTGTCTCAATTGTTTGTACAAGTTTGCAGAAATCTTGTAGGAGCAGAGATTTTCAACAGCCTGAAGTAAACAGAAAGAGATACTAAAAAGTCTGTTTATATTCTTACATGTGGTTTTACAAGGAAAGGGGGAAAGCCCCACCAAAACAACCATGGAATTCTTCTGCTTCTCACTCAAAAATCTACCAGTTTTTAATTGTAACATAGTTGAAAGCTGCATGCAAAACACCAGAGACATGGCACTATATATGGCACTACAATGGTGCTAAGAGAGAAAGGAAGGCCATACCCTGACCAGCTTACAGTTTATCAATTTCAGCTGGCGTACCGATATCTCATGAGGAACTGCAGGAGCTCCATCTCTAAGAACAAGGATGTTAGTTCAGTATGTTCCAGCAGCTTGCTGGGTTTCACACTTCAAAGCAGACACTTGAGGACTTAATTTTATTATCTGCTGTGCACTGCAAGTCACACTGATATTAAAAAAGCACGGCTAGTGTTATTTCCTTTTGCAGCCCTTTCCTTGATTAAGCTTCCCTCATCCCCCAAAATACATACATATATCTATGTAATATACACACACACACACATCTCCATCCATCAAACCCTTGCCCAAATAACTTTAGCTACAATCCTGAAAAATTTTTAGCAGTACGACTACATTCCAAATGATTACAGTGACAAATCTCAGATTTCTGGATCATAATGAAGTATTAGTATTGTTGCTGTGCTTCACAGCAAGAAGCAAGAAGTAGTTTAATGGGGACATGTCTTGGAAATCCATTAAGCAAACCAGCATTCTTAAATCCATAAGTGCAACTCAAGACTTTTCCAAAATTTACACCAATTACCCAGATTTGGAAAGCAACTGAGGAACTTTAACTCCTTGCCACGTGGTGAAGACATAATATGTGATAATTCTGTAAACACCTGTAGAAGCTAGAGAGAAGAGATGGATATGATTCTGAACTAATACCTATCGATTTTAATATTTTTTTTAATGGAAAACACTCCAGTTGCCAGTACAACCAACTCATAGGAAAAAAGAACTGGAAGATCAAGTTTGTTCTCCAGCAATGGCAGGGGAGCATGCAGGGACGGCGCAGCTCAGAAGCATACAGAGCAGATCTACCCCATTACACTGAAGTCTCCCAGAATATTTCCCAAGAGTCCAAACAGAATCCACCAGCAAACAGTAAGCAGCCACTACTAAAAGCACAAGAAACATAAGCAGCCATTACTTAAAAGCACAGCAACAATCAGAACAGCTAAACAAGGAGCTCCTCAGTTTATCACAGACTATTAACAGTAATCATTCTCAGTGCCAACAGTAAACAAGTTCTAGAGCAAGTGCACTATGGCTAACACAGGCTCTAGGACACAGAGGCATTAAAAAAAACAACACACACCACCACAAAACCCCAAACCCCACAACAACACCATCCCACACAACAACAAAGGAAAACAAACCTGCATAGCTTACTGTCAGAAACAAACAGGCGTAGCAAGAAAGTGAATGTGCCAGTTTAGACTAAAGCAGGTCTGAATGATGATTATTAGGAAAGCCAGCATTATCACTGAAGTATGTATCTTAACACTTGGGAATACCAACGTATTTAACTCTGACTTAACACCTAAGAAACCCCAAATACAGTGATGTGATAGGAAGATATATTCTGCACTTTGCTCTTCAGAGCAGGTTATGGACACGGCTCAACTCTGTTCTGTTATTGTACCCAGAGGGTCAGGCTCTAAAGGAAAGGGCAGCAGAACAGGAAATAACCACTACCCTGATTTCAGGAGAAAAAGGGGATGGAAAACATGAAGCTTGAAGAGCCTGATTAGACCTTCAGCTAGTTCAATAAATAGGTTTCTTCTTTTCTCCCACTTATTTTGGAGAAGCCAACTGAGAGCTAGGAAGATGAATGTTTTAGATAGAACTTGCTAGTCACCTGCATAACCACAGTCAGACTTGCCTCCACCCACTGGCTCAGGCCACCAGTGGCCATTTTCCTGTCCTTTTGGTCAGCTCAACCATCTCAGCTACCAACATTTTCATAACTGCTGTCTATCAAAACAAGCACTATCTAATGACGCTGCTCCAAATCCTTAAAAGAATTTGCCTCTGCACTGTAGCTGGCCAACTGCATACCATTAGCTCTTAGTGGAGTAAGTTAAAGTGTATTAATATACACTTACTTTTATGTAGTGTTCGTACAAAGCTGTGCTTCTGCATTTTTGTACCAGAAATTCTAAACTGTTAAAAAACGTCTGCTAACATTGAGTGTTTGAACATCAAGTGCAAAACTGCTGCATCTTCATTGATAACATCCATAGAAATGCTGCAATTTTAACTTGTGAATTCTCAATTGAACTTTCAAAGCACACAAATACAAAACCTTTCACTAAGATCTGCTCTGTGCAAAACACCACTACTGCAATATTCTGCTTTGCAAATTCAATTGCTGGTGCTACACAATAATAGTTGTATCAAAAATTCCCAATGACTTTAGGGGCTTTAGTTCACAAAATTATCTTGTTCTGAATTAGCAGAATAAAACTTTCTGATTAGAGAATCCGAGCCCTGCAGATGGTCAGAACATCCAAAGGCAAAGTATCACATTTCCCTCGTGTAACATATATTCTCAGTTTTTGGTTTTTTGTTAACTGCAGCATCCGCACTTGGGTTTGTGTGCTGGTGAAAAGCAGGAAAAAACTGAACACAGCTCTGGTGTAAGAAAATCAGAACTTCCCAGAAGTAGTTAACTCTGCCATTGATTAAAAAAAACCCCAAACTTAACTAGGGATCTTGTATCAAAGATCTCAATCTCTATTTTTTGGTACTAATCTAAGGAAAATTATTTTAATAAAGAAGCTTTCAATTCTGTAGCACTTGAGCTACTCAAAAATCTTGCTGAGAAGGATCAAAGCAAGTACAGAGCTGGTGTGTCACAAAGAAATAAAGCCTCAAAATGTTTGCTCAGTGGGATTTTCCAACAAAGACAGGAGTTAAACCAAGCTCGGGAAGTTTAGCTCCATTAAAAAAGGAAGCATCGTATTTTGAGGTGGGCAGCAGAACATTTGCAGACTCTTTTGCAATTCCCCTCTATGCTTGGATAATGGTGTCTGCCAAGGCATATTTGGCATCAGACCAATTTATTAAGCAGCTGTTCAGAAAGTTTAGTTAGCATTTAAAAACACTAGTGATTCCTATTACTATTTTTAAATCAAGACACTTATTTTTAGATTTATTAAAAAAAAGAAAAATTTCATACTTGATTGTGCTCTATTTCATTGAAAAATACCTAAGCTATTACAATGTTAAAACTGAGATTTAAAAGAAAAAAACATATTTGGTTTTTTTTTTTGAGCACAAGCAATATTAAATTAAGTCTGTGGTAAAAGTGAGCAGAAATTTAAGCCGTAACTGTGAAGCAGAAGCAAGGCTTTCAGTAGAACTTCATATTTTTAAACAATTTTGGGTATCCTTCAAGTATTTAATTAACAGTTATTTGCTCTGTTGTTCAGCCTAAAGTGATTTACAACACCAGCCAACAGAGTGGATTGTAATTTGTTTAGTTTCACCAAGTTTTGCAAAAGTAACAATGCTATTGTTACTTTAACAATACTATATATTACCATGACAAACTGTGAAAAAAAACCCCTATTTTTAGATTATTTGAACATTATAAAAGGTTATAATGAGCTTAAAAATGCACTGGACTGGGGAACTTGGCCCATGAGATTCTTGGTTCCACAAGGAATGGCAATTTATCCTTCCCTGAATCTCTCCCCAAACTTGTGCAAACAAGACTTTTCTCCCCAACTTCTCACAGAAATCAGTCATATCCAAATGCAACTTTTATTGAGAAGGGGAGAGCAGTGGAAGAAGAGACAGTAAAAACAGATGAAGAGAAGGCTATATACACACAGAGGAACAAATCAAACCACTAACCAGGTAATAAAAGCTTCAAAAGCAGGGTAAAAAGTGTAAGTGATTATTAATACCTTGCTAAAGCAGTACTGCTGCTAGGCTGCTAAAACCACAAGTTAGTTGGGAAAAGATGAGGAGGGGGAGAAGCCTCCCTAACACATTCAGCTGAAAATCAGAAGTGGAACTTATAAAAAAAAGTTAGGAAATGCAGTACAGTCTGATCACTTCCTGAAACATTTAGGGCAAGACAATCAGAGCTGTTCCTGGGAATAAACCCCGATTCTCAGTTCTTAGAATAGACTGAATGCTGAATGATAAAAAAAAACCCAGTCACACCAAAATTATACCTCAGTTCCTGAGGAGAAATGGTATTTATTTACTTTTAAGAAGTCAAAAAGTTTCAGTTTTTAAATGATTTATGATCCTCAATCATGAACAGATACTGTCTTCAGAAAAAGGATTATATTTTAATATAAATAGTCTTTTTCTTACCTAAACACCTTTAGCAGCTTACTTTTAGCAGCTACACACCATAAACCCCAAAACAGTAAAGGAAATAAAGCTCCTTGCCTTATTTAATTCATGTGAAACCATACCTTAGGTTATGTTGTGGCAAGTAAAAAAACTTCCGAGGTCAACGTTCGGTAAGCAAAAA
The DNA here is from genome assembly GCA_013398125.1 of Aegotheles bennettii. NCBI lineage: Eukaryota > Metazoa > Chordata > Aves > Caprimulgiformes > Aegothelidae > Aegotheles > Aegotheles bennettii. The sequence goes on along the minus strand of VZRW01002458.1, from coordinate 144,559 downwards.
AAAAATCCTAACAAGGAAATAAAAAACCTGAGCCCAGCACTTTTGCTTCAAGAACTTACCTGATAGAGCTCCTCTAAATTGTACTTAATTGAAGTACTGTTCTGGATAGCTTCTACAGCTTCTTTCAGTTTTTGCCAGGTTTCATCTGTGTAGTTTTCAGGCAATTTGGGTTTATCTTTAAAAGAAAAGACAGAGTTTGAGAAAGGATTTAGTAAAAACAAAACACTGACTTCTACAGAAATTAAAAATGTAGTTTGAGAAGAAAGAGGTATGGGCTGATGATCTAGATTTTAATTTATACTTCTATGAAAGGAAAGCATTAGTGTAAAAGCAGTGTTTTATTACATCTGAAATAGTGATGCACTGTAAAAGTTCAGCATTGCTCTTCACAAATCCATCAGAGCATCTGTAGCCCAAGCAGTTACGTGTGGTTTGTAAAAATCACAATACTGTGTCTGAAAGCTCAAGAAAAGATAAAAGGCTAAAAAACAAGAATGATCTACATCTTCATTACACTCCTTTTCACTACCAGAACAGCACAGCTAAAAGAAAGTGCATGTAAAAGCCAAAAATGATGGATTAAAAGATACAGAGTTGTGTATAGCTTATTTTTTTAATTTACTACTTGTTAATGCTAGTCTGTATTAACAGTTGGAAAGAAACCCTCAAGAAACATGCATGGAAATAATTATAATACAGGCTTTATTGCTGCAAGGAAAACCTTCCTATTTTAAAGTAATCCATTTATGTCTCTCTTGGGCTTGGCCAGTGGATATTTGTTAAGAGTTAAGCCCTCTTTTTAAACATGATCAAATAGCTCAAGCTTTGCAGATTTGACTCTATTATTTTTTTCAGCCCCTTGTCTCCAGATGCCCCTGCTTTGCAGCGTCTGCATTTAGAACAGGCCGAGAGAGATTCCCCAAGTCACATCCTCAGAATTCCAGGACTTCTTAAAAATTCTGTGTTCTCATAACCAGCTAAAATCACCGTTTGTGCTCTGATAACCACACTCCCAAACAGAGAAGGAAGGAGGAGAAAACTTAGGAAGTCACATGCACATCCATGCCACCAACAGGTGACATTGGCCAAGAGTTTACACCCTATTAAAACTGACTTTTATATACCTAAAGGTAAAAGACAAATTGTAAAGCTTTATGATTACTCTAGAAATAAGAGTATTTTTTTGTCCTTCCAAGCATTCCCCTTCAATATTGGCAATATCCCAACATCAGCTGTATTGTAAGAATCTAGAGAGAGATCAAAGGAGAAGTGAGACTTGACTATTTTCAGTAGCAACGCAGGAGTAAGCTACTCAGCAGTAAACACCAGGATTCTGGATTTGAGGAAGTTATTTAAGTTGTAAAGGATGTTATTGCTATCACACTAAGATAAAGACAATACTCTTTAGATTATTATCCAGTTTAGCGTCTGAGAAAACAAAAAGCAAAGCTGGCAGATTCTTGAGACATCCTTTTGAAGCAATTCAAATACCAACTCACAAGCAATGAAGATCACAGCACCAAGCAGTCCGTGACATTTAACAAATATTTGAACCACGAAAAGTTGACCTCCCTTCAAGATAACAGTGTACAAGCAACACAAGAGTGGCATTTACTTCTTATTATCAGGCATCGTAAGTAGAAACTTTAAAATAATCAATTTAAATGATGGCTTGATGGGTGGAGAACATTTTTGAGAACTAGGAGGACCTTAAAGCAAAAAGTTACACTGTGATCATGAACTGCTGTAAAACATTAGTGGCTGAAATAATCCCAATCTTTACCTTACTTCTATAGAAGATGGGTATCAATCGTGTATTTAGAAATTAATTTTAATGTCAGTAATATATTTTACCCCCCCAAATACATAGGGAAAAAAACAACCTAAGGAAGCAAGCTGACTATTTTAGAAGACAGCAAGAGGTGGGGGAAATAAGAATGATTTTCCACCTTTATTGGGGGCGAGAGGAAGACGGAATTTTAGCTAAGCTTTCTGCCTACACCTACTTGTACTTTTGCTTACTAGAAAATGAAGCAGCATCACGACTGAAAAGCTTTCTCTGCTTCAGTTGGTCTACGGTAAAAATACTGAAGAATCTCAAACACACCTTTTGAGAGAATCTATAAAATAATGTAAGCTTGTAAAGTGAGAGTATGTTATGACAGAGAAAAGACATTGAAGAGTTAAATAATAATTACAGCAAGGATATTGCAAGGAAAACACTCAGCAGAAATCTGAACTACCCACTTTAAAGACAAGTGGGAAAACCAGAAAGAAAATCCACCATAATAGCCTGATAATCACCTTAGTTTCAACATTAAAACTAAGCACAGGCAGATTAACCTACAAACAGACAACATGGATAGAGGCAGGACGTATAGATTCAGGCCCAATTTAAAAAAAAACAACTCATTCTATGCAAAGACTTATCATAAACTGGGCTAAAATATATACCAGGCCCTGAACCACGATTACCAGAAGAGACAGCAAATGTTAAAAAGTTTGAAGAAAGGCAATTCACACACTTATGACATAAAACCTTTCATCTAGCATGAAAGTTAAAACCTTCTCAACAGCCAGAGCAAAGGGAGCCTGAAAAACAATCCCAGGCAGCAGAGTGTAGCTCAGGATCTCTACCCGACTGGGCACGCACACAGCAGAACACATCACTCCCCTTTACACAAGTACAGAAACGTTCACCACAGAACAGCATTTCCTGTAAAACCTGGAGCTATTTGAAAGCCAACCGGTTTCTTGTCGACAACAAAACACAGAGTCGAGCGCCAGCTCCGCACAGGCTGTGACAAATCATGGTCTGTTACCTTTAAAGTTCTTGATCACTAATTTCTTAGCAGAGCCAGGTTTACTGTTGGCGAAACTGGAAACAGTAGAGGAGGCAGCTTTGGTCAGGCCATTTGCATGGTGCCCCACAGCCACTGACGAAATTAAAAGGCTTTTATTTTTGAGCTGTTGTTGGTGCTGCTGTTGAGAAGAGGCAGCAGGAGAGGAGGAAGAAGACTCTTCAGCCATCTTCACATCGAGTCCAATAAAATCCACGGAGTCCTCAAAGCGCAGCTTCTTCTGGAGGTGATGGTTGGAGGAGGCAACCCCTGAGGAGGAGCACGAGGAGGTGGTGATGATGGAGGAAGATGACGAGGAGGCGTTTTTGGAAGGAGAAGAGGCGCAGGAAGAAATGGAATCAAATTCTTCTCTTTCAGAATTGCTGTTGCTGCTGTTATTTAACTTTCTCTTCTTGCAGGAGGAGCTGCTGCTGGTATTACCATCAGTGGCAGGTCTGACCTCCTGGGCTGCAGCTGGGGGGTTGGGGGAAGAGAAACCTGTGGGAAACATGAACACACAGAAGTGAACAGGCTGAGGGGCATCAAATCCTTGTGGTGTGACCAAGCGAGAGAGAGAGTTCCAGTCTGTTTCTGTTCGGTGCCTCTCGGGGGGGGTCTCTCAACTCCTCTCTCTCATCAGGGGAGTCCTTCTGTAGTCCCTCTCCTCCGCGTTCTTCTTCCTCGGAGGGATCACTTCACCTCCTCTCGTCCCCTTCTCTTTATTACTTTCTTTCTTCCCGTAGTTGGTCTCTGCTCTCCCGCTTTCACTCCCTCCTCAGCACGGCGCCTCCGTTCCTGCCCCTCGCTACCCACCGGCCTCTCTCAGTC
>VZRW01002458.1:126259-136719 GCA_013398125.1 Aegotheles bennettii | reverse complement strand
CTCCCCGGGGCGCAGGACGCGCCTCGCCCCCTGCCTCAGCCCCCGGCCGGGCCGCCCCGCCGCCTCAGCTTTGCCTTGGGGCGCGCTGGCCCGGGCTGCTGGGCGCCTGCTGGTTCAAAGAGAGAGAGCGGATCTGTAAGCCGAGTCACTGCCTCGGCTGAACCGCGGGGTAGCACAGAGCGCCGTTCGAACGGCTGTGCTAGGGGTGGGGGGCTCTTACAGACACACCGAACGGCGCTGGAGGTGTAATAGGGGCGTGAGGTGAAACAGCGCTGTGTGCCAGGGCGTGCTTGTGGGACTACGAGCGTGTTTCAGGGGTGTACCCAGAGTTAAGGGACAGAGCCTGCCAGTGGGACCCGCCGTGCCTTCCCCCGGCCGAGTGTTCCCAATTTCAGCCTCGTGAGATCCCAGGTGTGAAAGCTGGGCAAACTCGGTACTGCTGGGGTGTTCCAGAGAGTTTATAAACACCTCTGAAGGATGCTGCTGAGCTGCAGCATCTTTGGGACAGCAAATTGTGCATCTCTGAAATACTTCCACTCATTTGGCAGATTTGATGAAAAGGAGAATGTATCAAACTGCATCCAGCTGAAGACTTCAGTTATTAAAGGCATTAAGAATCAGCTGATAGACCAGTTCCCTGTTATCGAACCATGGCTAAACCAGATTATGCCAAAGAAAGACCCAGTCAAAATAGTAAGATGGTAAGTTCCTTTTCACTTAACCTTTGCTTACGAGGTTATAGGATTGCTTCTGTTATGTGTGTATTTTGTGTAGTGGGTGAACCTAGTGTTCTTGAAAAGCATCTAATTTCTTACAGGTAATAGTCTGTGTTATGGCCAAACCAGAAGGTTTGCTTGTGCTCATTGTGCTCTTGAAAGTGTGCTGGGGGGATGCTTGAGGAGAATAAGACACTGCCTGCTAGTCACTGTGCAGCATGCCTGGGGTCTCTCCAGGGATCGGCCTGTTGTTGAGGGGAAGCATTCAGCTTTATGGATACAGAAGCTTAAACTTGTTCAGGTAGCTTCCAGTAGCATTTTTTTACTACTTTTTGGGCTTCCATATTTAGGTTTTTTTTTTAAATAGAGGGTAGTGTCTTTTTGCCCATTCCTCCTTCTTGTCCGCTCTTTGTTTTGCATTAAAAGAACCTCAGAAATGCAGTTTGATGAACAGCTGGATGTCTGTAGATCTTTTCTCTTTCTTTTCTTTCTTGTTTTCCAAGGGGAAGGAAGTGTGCAGGAGGCCAGTGTTGAAGAACAAGCTGTAAAAAAAGATAATAGTTTTAAATTTTCTTGCTAATTGACTGTCTTAATTCTCAGATGCCACACCAGACCAGACTGAAGTGAAATATTTAACTGAAGCTATGAAAGCATTAAGTAACTATTGAAATAGTTTTGGTTTTTTTAAATCTCGCAGCCATGAACATATAGAAATCCTCACTGTGAATGGGGAGTTGCTGTTCTTCAGACAAAGAGAAGGGATTTTTTACCCCACGCTAAGGTTGCTTCACAAATGTAAGTTTCCTGAGGGTGGTGGTGGGGAGGGAAGGGGGAGCGCATGATTCACAGCATTTCTTTCTGTAGAACCAAACTAAAAAGAACTTACTACTTACATGTGTATATATATTCCAGAATAGACCTCACAGTTTACCTTCTCAGCTGTAACTTAGTGCTTTCCTATTTCAGGTGCCTGTATGGATTGCTTTGATTTCTAAGAATTAAATTGTGCAAACCTCTGCAAAAAATCTTGAGAGAGGTCTCCCTAGAGCAGAGATGCAGATTTCCTGTTATTGGTCCTTATCTTTTTCTTTCAAGTTTTCCTTTAAATCCTTTTTGCTTCCTTCTAAATACTTGTAGGTTCTTACTAGAAAAATAGTCCTCAACCATGAGTTTAATGATGTAACGTACACGTGCCTCCTGTAAAAATTGACACTGTGTGCTTTTTACTTTTTACAATTTACTCCTGCTTTTTTTTTCTTCTGTTCTTGCTGTTCTGCTTGATTGTGTTACTCTGATTTGGGTGAGTGTAGGTGTCCCTAACAATGCTGCTCAGTCAATCTCAATGTTTGAAATACTCCCAGAAGCTGTGTGTGTTTGAGGGGTGGCTTGGAGAGCTGACAGCCTGAATGGATTCTGTCCCTCTTGGCATTGTTTTGTGCTGTTAACATTAAACTGTTTCTTTTTTATGTAAGAGGTGATACATGTAATTTGAGGGATTTAAGACCTCTTAGTCCGTGGGCACTTGTGTGATTGTTTTCACTGGGGGAACTCGTTAACATTTTTCCTCAAATTACGGGTATGTGGGTGTGCAGCAGGTATAGGCCTGGTGTTGGGTTACCCTTTGGTTTGGATAAAAGATGTGGTCTGGGAGAACAGTGCTTGTGTCCTTCCAGGACAGTGCAGCCCTCCAGGAGCTCAGGTCACTGTTTCCCAAGCTCCGTGCCCTCGCAGCACACTATATATCTAACTGCCCTATCTAAGCTGACTTGATAATGAATAATTCATGTTGCCATCTTACTGTATTAATCGTAATGCTGTATTTTTCCCCTCCTAGACCCATTTATTCTACCACATCAGCAGGTTGATAAAGGCGCCATTAAGTTTGTACTAAGTGGAGCTAATATAATGTGCCCTGGCCTGACGTCTCCTGGAGCAAAACTTTACCCTGCTGCCGTTGATACTGTTGTTGTATCCTTCTTTAACTATGAATTACTGCTTGCTGTGAGATGAGTTAAATTTCTGTTCTTGTGTTCTCATCTGATCATAATCTGAATTACTTCTGATTTTAATGGAATTTCATGGAATAATTAGTAATCTGAAAAGAGCTGCAGAGAGTTGGATGTTATTTGTTGGCAAGGTTAAAATTGTTCTGAATCTTTTTTTTTAATCCATTGTGATGTTCCAAACCAAATAACAATTCCTGCTGTGCTGTTGAGTAGGATACAGTTCCGTTAATCTAATTGATAAGTGGAGTTCCTTTTGGATTTTATGCAGAACTGTAAAAATAGATGCAGTAGGGTGTAATTTGTCTCCTGTCTCCTTAACCAATCTTCTGTCTCCTTTAGTTATAGAGGACTTTGCTCCTGTTCCTAGGGAATTTGGAAAGATGTTTAGGATCAGCTTTGCTGTAGTCAGGACTTGCTCTGTGTGTCTGAGGAAGTTAGCATATGTAAAATGAGGAAAGTATGCTAATTCACTCTGGCTCATTGAGTTACTGAGACAGGAACCCTGAGCAAACTCAGCATTAATATCACCAAGCTGTGCTGCTTTTGTTGTTAGTCGGATGCAATAGGAAGAGATCAGCAGTTGGCATCATCACATGTTGCTGAGCTTTGAAAGGGACACGTCTGATTTCAGTACTTCTGTTTTTTATTTCTTTTAGATTTGTGTCTCAATTCTTCTGTACCTTGGAATCTAAAATGGCCCCACAATCGTATGATTTTGTTATAGGAAGGGTGAGACCGTCATGTCTCAGCATTAGGCACAAAGGAAGAAATGGAGTGCAGAGCTGGGAGCTCTTTCTCCAATTGCTGTTCCAAGTTCATAAATACATGCTTTGTTCTACACACTGTGGTTAAATTGTTAAATGCAGTGCATTGTTTTGCTTATCTTTAATAAGAGCTAGAGCTCTAGAATTACTGAAAGGGTAGAAGTTCAACACAGGATTTTGAAAGTTTTGTCCTCACACTGCTTTTACTTTTCTGAAGTAGTTTTTTTTTTAAAAAAATCTGTTTTCCTTAGCAGTAATTTGTAGGCAATAATGGCAGAGGGAAAACAACATGCATTATGTGTGGGAGTAATGAAGATGTCAGCTGAGGACATGTAAGTGTTTTAAAAATTGAAATATAACCTGTCCCATGTCATTCCTCTGTTAATTTGGAATATAAGCACCACTGTCAAGGTTACTGCATCACTGATACAGTGTATGTCGTTCAAGGACAGCTTTTAAGATTTCATTTTGTTGATTAATATTCAGGGAAAGAAAAGGAGGCAGGGAATATCTTCCCAACTTACTTGTTTACCAAATGGAATCAAAATAATTCTTTTCATGTGAATACGGATTTTAAGAGGCAGAACATTAGTACTACCGCTGAATGTTAGTATTTCTTGCTCTCTGACCGTACTCTTAAAAGATCTTGCTGAGCAAAGAAATATTTGTATGGAGTACTTGCTACCTGGGCTGGGCAAGAGAAGTAATTTGGATTTGAGGGGGTTGAAAATGTTGAGGTAACTTTTGTTTGCAGGGACAGCAGAGGCTTGAGTCCTGCTGGTGCTTGGTTGACTGGCTGGGCTTTCCTCTGTGGCATTCTCTTTCTTTACCTTGTAGCCACAGGCAGTGTTCTTGCTTGATGTGCTCAATAGCTTAGCTGAGCTTCTTGTGAGATGCAGAGGTCTGCTCAGGGGATAAACATCAACTGAAAGCTGTTTGAGAAGGAAGAGAGGCAGAAAATGCAAATGCATGTTAGTTGTTCTTAGCATTCAGATAGTCCTGAATCATAAGTACCTAAACCCCTTTGTCATTTTTTCATGACGCCTTGCAGGAGGATGTAAGATGCACCCAGCAGGTTTGGGTTGTGTTGGTAGCAGCCCCATCTAGTGCTCGTGTGGGTGAGGGAGCCAGTTTTGGTGAAAACAAGTCACTCTCTCCTGTGGGGATAATTCTCAGCAGCATCATCTGTACTGGGCTACTCTGCAGTCCCAGGTCATAATGGTAACACGAGGGAGAGAGGTGGGAATGTGTTAGAGAGGACAGAGGGACTGCAGCAACCTGGATTTACACCTGCTGTAGCTGTTGAGGAATTAATTCCTCAGTATCTTTTATAGTGCCTACAGACTAGGAGAGTAGGCAGAAAGAACAGCTACTCTTGTCCCTGATCTGAGCACTGCAAACCACGATTATCTGTGTTCCTAATCCCAACTTGAGCAGCCTCGCAGCTGAGTCTGCTCTTCCTGTGAGAAGCAACATGAACCAGAAAGTGAAATGATACTGATCCGTGCAGCCTTTTAGCATGATTTTATTTTTGTGTGTGATATTGTTTAAAACAAAGTAGTGAAGCAGTATGATTTCAGTCACTCAGTGTTATTATAATACACGATGTGCTAATGCAATTAACATAGCAGTATTTTCCTTCCAGATTACTTTTGGACAAGTTGTGTAAGTAATGGCACACCAAGTATAAATACAATAAATTATATTTTCCAGGGGAATGAGACTTGTTCTCAGTCTTGGAATGATGGGATTTGCTTGTTTATTCTGACGAAACTAGATTTTTCCATGGAATAATATACTGGAAAAAAATGAACACAAATCCAATGCAGATGCACAAAACAACCATTTTTAAAAGACGATGTGAGTCAAAAGATAAGAAGGATAGTATATCTGTAACATGCTGCAAGTCCTTGGCACGTAAACTTTGCATTTATAATTCTTTACTGAGTAGCAGCGAAGCAGCTCGCCTGCATTTGATTGTGTCAGTGGCACACTGGGAATCAGAATTGTCAGATTCCACATTCCAGCCACATTACACCACCTCCTGTGCTAGGAGGGGGAGAGTCACAACTGCTGTGCCACTTTGATAGGGAAAGGCTAAAATTAAGAAGTGGCAGAAGTGTTGTCTGAAAAACTGCCTTCCACAAAGAAATAGTTAAAAATATTGTGGAAGGTTGTTGACAGAACGTGGAAGGCAAATATTGCCATCTTATCTCTCAGCAATGTGGGAATGTGTAATAACAAATATTGTTTCTTGTCCACCTGCTGTTGATTATGACTTTGTAGGTGATAGCTTCTCTCCTTCCAGCTGACAAACATTGCATTTGCCACTTTAAATATTGTATTTTGTACTGCTATAATATTTAACCTAGCTAATACTTCCGTACTTTTTTCCTCCTTCTGCAGTGAGAAGGTCAACAAAGGGATTGGTATCGAAAATATCCACTATTTAAATGATGGCCTTTGGCATATGAAGACATACAAATGAAACAAAAGGAACCGTGTTACTCCAAAGGAATGCACTTAGATTAAATGTGGACTGCTTTGTAATTCCTTGTTTTTAATGTGACTGAATGTACAAATTATTTTGTTCTGTGGCTATGCTTAATAAATCAAATGAATGCAGAAGTACTGCTAGGCTACAATAGTTTTCTAGATTTCTTCTTACTGCAGTTCTTTTGTTTTGTTTTTAAACCCAAGTCTTCAGTGACTGAAGATACCTGATGGAAAGATCCTGCATGGACTGTGAGTAGGCTGTTTGGAACAAAATGGAGGAAAAAGCCAAGGAATGTTTACATTTTATGCTCTTCTAAAAGAGTAATATAAAGCATACGTGAAATATAATTAATATGGTTTATAAAACCTCTGAAACATTTCAGACTTTTTTTCTTCTGATTAACATCTTGTTAGTCTACCTGCTTCTTGAACGTGGAGAAATCGGGTATTTTGACATTTATTTTTTAACTTAATTTATTAACAACATTAACTTCAGTATTTTACTTAAGGGTTTTCTCTTTTTAATATGCATTTATCTGTACAGGATTTACAAACTTAAACTGGTATGTGGACTAGAAATTTTCATGCTAGTTCATATCTGAAGAATATGTGTTTAGATTTCTACCTGCCAACACTGGTATCACTCTCCTTGTAGTGGAGTTGATAGTAATCGTGGGCATACTCCAAATGGAGCGTGTGCCATCTTGGTGCCTGATGCTCTATTCCCTGTTTGCCTTCATATTTTAGGAGCAGAAACAAAATCACTGTTTAACAAAGGCATGGTAGCAAAACGTGATTATCAGTGTAGCCAGAAGCAACTTCTTCAGGTGGAACATCAAAAGAGATCTCAGCTGGTGCACACTGCCACATGTATGCACACCTGCAGCACGGGTTAAAGAGCGCTGTGTCTGGATAAACCAACTCTTGTTCAGAAACTGCATATCCAAAGCTATGCCTATGGAAAACGGCCTGTGCCATGGAATCACGTAATAAACTAAGGAAACTTTAAGGTCTACCACTCGTAACTCTGTCTCTGGAAGCATTTCTTAATATTTCAGGTCTGTTTTAACACACTTTTATAATGGCAGAAGGTAATTTTATATGCAAGTGCCTTGCCTCGGTGCTGTTCTGTACGTTTGATTTCCCCACCCTGGGACTGTTACAGGATATAGTGGCAGAGATCTTCTCCATCTGCTTCTAAAGGCAAGACATGGGGACTGTTACTTAATTTTAAATTTTTCCTATAAAATTATTTACAAGATTGTACTTTTGAAAATGACAGGGCAAATCTGAAACTATTAATGTAGGAAAACAGAAGTTAAGGTGATGATTACAGATTGTAGAAAAGTCCCGTCCAACCTCAGGCCATCCTCCAGAATGCTAATGGACATTTTTATGCATCTTAAAGACTGCTATAAATGTACTAATTTATTGGTAGTGCCAAGGGGAATTGGTTTGTGCTTCAGTGGTTCTTTTTTGCATAAAATGAGCTAGTCTTGAGTTCTGTGGCTTGCTTTTTCCCCTTCCATCTTGTTTCCTCCTGTGACACAACAGTACCTCTCAAGGGCGTGATGAATGAGATTTATTCTGGTTTGGATTGTTAACTCCAAGTCTTTTTTCTTAACTGTTGCTGCAGTGAGGTCAGAACTTAATTTCAGAAACGCCACTGAAATAAATATTTTACCTTCTTCATCTGGCTTTGGCAAGAGTATTCCCAACTGTGGATCTGGCCTTTTAAAAGTGATTCTGTAAGAAGACAGAAGTTAAATCATGCTTAAGTTAACTTGTACACCAATTTAGCAAAATGTTGTTGAAAACACTACCTGAAGTTTTATCTAGGTTTCGGCACAACTGTGTACATGTTTGTCTTGCTGTGTCAGCTGAGCTCTGACTGACATGGGCGAGGAGAACGTGCAAAAGGTGAGACAGGGTGCACATTCTGAAGCAGCCGAGGTGTGGGAGCTCGACTGGGGATCTGAGCAGTTGTCTTCCCATTCCTGTCAAAAATGAAGAACCTGATGCTTAAAAAAAGGAGAAAGATGTGGATGTTCTCATCAGCTCTGGAGCAGCTGTTTGCCTTGCCCACCTACCCCGTTGTAGCTCAGGATAGGATGAGATACTATGAAGAAAGGTGAGATAACATACCATGTTCTCAGGTCTTTTATGGACACTGTAGTACCACCAAAGCCTGTGATGGTGCTGGATGTGGCACCTTCCTTAAGTCTTGAAGCACACTGTGAATTCTAAATGGAGTAAGTATCAAAGTGCTGTTTATTTCCACTTGCTGTGACTGGAAGGGAATGTGACCTGGTAATGTGTATAAAACTGATAAAAACAAAACCAAATAACACAACCAAAAACCACCATGTGCCACTCACCCTCCTCCCCCGCCAGTATTGGGAGTTCTGCACATCCCTTTGTCATGCATGTAATCTGTTTTGCATGGTAGCCAAAGAAAGATTGGGAGTGCAAGCATGTGCTGCTCTTTCTGTGTCTTGACATTAAGCACACCTGTAAATCTATCTGTGCTACGTTAGTAGTGACAGGTAACCAACTTCTCCCTTTTAAACACTCTTAGCACCACTTATGGGAGTGAAAATAACACAGAACCTTCATTCTAATAAGCTTCTATATGAAGTGAAAATTTCAATCAGTAATTACTCTTGTGCTGACAGGCTATCTGACTACGCTAATACTTACTCAAATATAGTTATCTCTTTCCTTTGTCTGCTGAAAAACAGGAGTCCAAAGGTCACTTAGTGTTACTCTGCTGCAACTTCCTGACAGATCTTTTTTCAGCTTGCTTCCTGCTGATCCCTCACTGCGTTAGGAGGCTGTACCTAGTGACAGGTGCTGCATGAACAACGGAGCTCAAGCTGTCGTGTCGTTCAGTGTGATGCAAGTAGCTCAAGGTTAGTCTGTCAGACTGTAGTCAGTTTTATTGGTACATCTTAGAAAGGTATAAAGACATTCTAGAACTTCCTGGAAGAATGGAAAGAATCAAAATCTTGCAAAAATATATTTGTAACATTTGAGTTTTCATTAATAAATATTTACATGTAAAAACCCCCCATATAAACTTAGCTTCCTTTTATCATAAACATTAACAACTTATCGTTTCATTCCAGTGCTGTCAAAAGCCAGAAGCATCTCTGTATAAAAGATTTAGAAAAAAAGTTCTCCTTCCACTTTTAAAAGAAGAGCTTTACCAAACCTCAATGTGCCAAAAAAAAGAGAAACTGTACACCAGTAACACTGGATACAAAAATCCCACGTGTCAGTACAAATGGTGTCAGAAGAAGAGCTGACTCCATGGTTCCAGGTCTTCTCTGAAGGGACATCAGTCATTGTCTGAGCCTTCAGGCGGGAGGAAGACCAGAGCATCGTTGTACGTGTGGCCGTAGGGTCGCAGCCTGTAGACACCGTACATCATCACGTGCATGTGGTTCGGGGCCAGGCCACTGAACGTGATGGCCGTGTCGGAGCAGCAGCCCTCCACCACCTGCTCAGGGTGACTCGACATCGCTTCCTTGATGAGAGCACCGACCGATTTTGTGTTAAAGACGTCTTTTCCTTCCGAGTCCTCTGCATTTTCGGCAAACACTCCGGTATACTTCAGGCAGATTGCCAGCTGTTTGTCCTCAGCCAGTTTCCAGATCATACCTCCCTGCTCTGGACACTTGTCAGTGTCCTCGAGAACACGGGAGAGTCGTCTTAGTGATTCAATGCTTAGGACGATTCCTCCCTCACCATCTACATACTCGAGATCACCCGATTTCGCAGTGTGGCCGATGTAGAAAGGCTGGGAGGGGTCTTTTTTCAGTAAGAAATACTTGAGATTTTCAATAATCGCAAACGTCGTTGGATACGCAAGGAAGAACCAGTTGAATTCATCTTTATAGCGATCATACGTTGTCTTGTAAGCTTTCCTCATCATCACCCACAGGTCGTTTGTGTTGAGGGCTATGGAGTCGAACACTTTGACCCTCTCGGAGCTGTAGAATTCCGCCCTGTCGCAGTGCTTGCTCCACGTCTCCTTCACTGCAGCCCAGTGCCCCAGATCTTTCGGTTTCACCAGGATGATGCAATAAACACGGATACTTTTGCTCAGCTCCAGGCGTTCGGCCTCCGAGAGGTTCAGGACATCCTCCTTGTTGGGCGCCTGGATGTGGTGGTGCTCGTGCTGATGGGCTTTGGTGCCCTGGCCCACCCTGATGTGTCCCAGCAGCGTCACCAGCACGCAGAAGGCTCCCCCGAGCACCAGCCCCTTCACGAAGGAGCTGCCCTCGGAGATCATTGTTCCTGGAGAGGAGACAGGGGCTGAGAGCCCGCGGGTGCCGCTGCGGGTCCCGCACGGCTCTGGTGCCCTCCCCGGTTCCCGGCCCAGAGCACCGGGGCGCTGCTCAGCAGCGGTGGCCAAACGCGCGTCTCGACTCTCCTCACCGCTCACGGCAACACCGACCCCGGTAACACCGACC
>VZRW01002458.1:0-125749 GCA_013398125.1 Aegotheles bennettii | reverse complement strand
TCGGCAGAGGGCGGCGGGGAAGGGCCGCTGGCAGCTCCCGCCCGGCGGAGCCCGCGGGCCCGCTCGGGGCCATGGGGGGCGGCTCCGGGGCCGAGCTGAGGAGAAGAGGCGCGGGCTGCCCCGGTGCCGTGCCCGGCCCGGCCTCCCCTGTGCGGACGCGTTCCCCTCCCGCGGGGGAAGCACTGAACTCTCTGGCCCGGACTCGCTGCTTTTGCATTCTCGCGGGGCCGGGGTGGCGGAGGAGAGGCAGAACCGCCCTGAGCCGTGCTGGGACCCCTCGGATTCCTGCCTGGAATCCCCGAACCAGCACAATAAACTGCTGGGAGCTGGTACATTTCCCTTGTTCTCCTTTGCCCTGGCATAGAGCAAAACATGCACACAACAGCCGTTAATATTTAAAGAGGAAAGCCAAAATATTTTTGTCCTAACAGCATTTTTTCTCTCCTTTAGTGCTAGTTACCCCTGAGCTCCAGACTGGAAGCAGGATGTCGGGATCCCTTTACACACCCCCTCTCAAGAGCTCAGAGCTGAATCTGATTTGAAGGACCATCACTGAACAAGTTTGCTCCCTTTTTCCACCAGCCTTTCAGGAAAAAAAAAAGGTTTTACACGTTTAATCTCATTATTAGCTGATTGTAGTGCACCCTTAGGCCACAGTGGTTAGGATAAAGTCCTCTCTAGGTTTTCCCTGTATTCCCTGATTGGCTGAACTTAGTGGGTTTTATTCAAGTCAATTCACAGCTGAGATTCTCTGGCATCTGGCATCTGGGTTCCTCAGGTGCCTCAGTTGTTCAGGTAAGTTTTTTTTAGGCTTGTGGCTGTACTGTAGACATCAAAGCTTAACAATGTTACCTTTGGCAAAAGGATCTGCAAGAATATGGATTGCTTGGTTCTTCTGGGCCTGGGGAGCCATGGCTTGTGGCTCAGGTAAATATGTTACAAAACAGGGATTTTGGTTGGATCAGTGCATGTTCAGAATGGCTCCATTCAGTGGAACTGAGCCCCAATTACACAGTGTGATAGGAAAATACTGTCAGTTGTTACGTTTGGGTAGTTCTGTTACTTCACTAAGGGAACATCACTCATCTTACCTTTTCCCACCTGGCTGCTTTTAAGGTATAAATAGGTGGACACTCAGGTTGTTATCACATCCCAGAGATTGGAGGTCAGTTTAGAGTTTGTATTGTGTATGTCCTATTTGCAGAATCAATTGTGGCTTTCAGGGCTTCAGCAGTTGCTCGATCATGTACTTTAGAGAGATTTGAATGAGTCTTGACTCACTGCTTCAGCTGTTGCTTCAACAGATTGTTTTCCTGCTTGACTTCAGTGAAGTTCTTCCCAGGGCTCTGACAGAATGACTAATGCAGCTGCAGATCTTGACTGTCACTTTAATATATTTTCAATGTTGCTTTTATCCAGCAGCAGATCAGTGAAGAGAAAAGTTTAAGCAGCATGTAAGGCATGTTATAAACCTGAAGAGACTCTTCTGGCTTCTGTGTTGCTTAGAATTGTTGCTTGGTGTTAAAGGACTAAAATAGCATAGCAGAAAAAAAACCCCCACCACGTTAGAGCTCATTTAGACACACGCGTGCCCCTGTAGACTATTAATCTCAAATTACTACAAGAAACTGTTTTTGAGAACTGCAGGAGATGGCTGTTTGAAGTCATTCCGCCATGGGCAGGTAACCAGTCACATGTCACACCCAAGGAAAGGCCAGATGGGAGGTAGGTGAGGAAGGCCAAGGGAGATGCTGAGTCACACAGCAGGAATGAACCAGAAGGGTTGGCTCCTCGTGAGATCACCACAAATGGCTGTGCATTAGTTTTGTATTAAAACATGAGTCGTGTATGCACACAGAATATTAGCCCGATTTCAACTTGAGTACTGACTTGCAGTCCATTGAGATGTTCTTCAACTGCAGCTTCACCCCTTACTTGCTGGTGATCATTTGTAGTATCTCTACCACACTCTCAAACAATGTCAGCTTTTGAAACATGTGCCAGGATCTTAACTGCTGCCAGAGCTGAAGAGCTCCTAGCTGTGTTGCTTGTCTTGACAGACAGCTGATCTCCTGCTGTGTTCCCTTTGTCTTTCCTTGCTGCCTCCAGCTGCATTTGCTCCTGCTGCTCTTTCTTGCCTCCAAGACATCAGACATTATGTTCTCATTGTGTGGTCCAAAATCTCCATGAAAGATTTGCTATTATCAAAACATATCTGATAGGAACTTTGTTCCAATTAATGCAGAATCTTCCAGCTGACACATGAGTTGTCGTCTTTTCCAGTGACTGCTTGTTGATGATCACAAATGACTGTCCACTCTTGTGGAAGGAAACAGACTCATCTGTCTCTCTGTTGCGTAAGTGTGCAGCAGAGTGGCTGGGCTAGAGCAGTGCAGTAGCACTCAGGATGGGTAACTGGAGCTGGAGGTGAGTTGTTGCAAACATTTCTGGGCAGTTTAAACACTAGTTATGCTATTGGCTGTATAGAAGGAGCCTCTGACCAGAAGATACTGTTCAGATGACAAATGTAGAGGTGTGATTGAACTGGACAGTTGACTTTGTTGTCATGTCACTCATGTATTTATAATGCTGAAGCTGCTGGAAACACACAAGTTCTGCTTGTTCATTTCACTGTCAGGAGGGGCATCAGGTGTGGTTATGATCTGAAAGTTACAAACTCTCATCTTGAGTAGCTGAACTCCCATTGAAGCCAACAGAGATGGTGCAGGAAAAGGGCTTTTATGAAGAGGCCAAATGCTACTGTTCTGTTACGTGCCTAATAATTCCATCATTTCATCTTCTGGAGGACGATGGATTCTGGAGCCCAAATTTAGCCCACTCTTCTGAAAATTTTGCCCTGCATCCTCTTCTTCACTTTAGTTTCACACTCAAAATCTGGAACCTGGAAAGATGTGGACTCTTTGTAGGTCATGTGCATCTTGGGCAAGAGTGCACAGCCACATATGACACCAAGACCTTGTCACAGGGGTGGGCACTGGACAAAGAAAGTTTAAAAGCCACCAAGAGAGTGTTTATTATTTTTTTTTTCAAAACTCAGGTTGAAGTATTTACCTCTGAAAAAGTGCTCCAGTTGTTGGACAAAACACTGGAATTACAGGATGAAATTATATAGCCCACGTTTTATAGGAGATAATGCATAATATGATCTTTTAGCCTCGAAATCTGTTAAATTGATTGACTATGTTAAGCGTTAGTTTTAAATCACTTTTCTCTCTTCTTTCATCCGTGAGCACTGTCAAGGCTCGGCGTTGAAATGGCCGTTATTTAAATGGTACCCTCAAGCACAGGAAGATATATGAGTAGCAAAAGCTGTGTGACTCCAAAAGAACTTACCAACTTTGGACTGCTTTATAATTTCTTCAGTTTTTAATGTGTGTAGCTGAATGCAAAACCCATCTTATTATCTGGGTATGGTAAATCAATCAAGTGAATGCTAATGTCTTGCTAGCTCCAGCAATTCAGCTGGAATTGAACTAGCAGAGACAATGCCCAGAGCTGAACTGACATCATTGTGAATGGCTCTGATGCACAAATACAACAGAAAGAGAATAGGAACTAGACATTTTAATGTCAGCTCTCTCAGAAACACAGGAAAAAAAGAATCATCATTGATCAGATAGAAACAGTCAGGAAAAAGAAAGGCAGAGAAATCTTATTTTTTGAGCTCCCAAATATAAAAAAAAAAAAAAGTGGAGATGAAAATCTATCAGAAAGAATGGGTTCTTAATAGTCCTTTAAAATAAACTGCATGAAATGAGCAAGCGATTTTGCTGCATCTTTAGGGCACTTCCTTTTGTCAGTCTGAGGTTATTTGAAAAAAGGCCCCCGCAGAAAATGATTGTCTCAAATTATGGTTTTCAGGCTCAGATTGCATAGGTAAGAAGCATCATTGCGAGCAGCAGTGACAGACAGCCCCCTGGCACAGAGACAAGCCAGAAGGGGAACCTTGCTCTTCAGGCACTGCCTTGACATGATTTACAGACAGTTTGTGGAGCCTGAGCGTAGGACTAGGTTTGTGCTTTGGTCTATACGAATTCTGGCCTAGTGTCTGAGAAAATCTTTAGATGTTGCCTCAGATTGGTTACCTGCAACCTGGAGGTACACAGAGGCTTCTGGCATGGTATTTATTGTTACTAGGTGGAAAGATCTGTGAAGTTCTGTTGTTGTTAGCCCACTAAGAGAAGAGGAGGAAGAGGAGGGAGGGAAATAGCAGAGCCTGAATGTCAGTAGCTTCCACAAGATGCTTTTTTGTACCAAATATTGATATCCCTTCATTTCGCCAGGGAAGGTGAGGTTTTGAAGCATGAGATTCTCCAAGCAGACATTTGCTTGCCTGTACTGATGTTGAAATAGGAGACTCCTGAGCTATATGTGCAGAGGCAAAACAAAAATACCAGCTAGATATGTGTTTGCAACAAACTGGAATTGTTAACGTTACCGCAGGAACTCCGAGCCCTGTACTGCAAGTGTAAAGCTGTGATTTAGCAGAGAGATGTACCATGAATATTATATGCCTGGTCCTGGGGTGGGGAAAGAACTGCTTCATCCTTATCTGAGGGCCCATGAAAGAGAGAGCTTGTTCTGTGTAGGAGGGGGTGCTGTCACCCTGGCACTGCGATCAGATGTAGAAGTTTTTTGCTTTCTGGTGAAGCAGGGATGCCAGGAGTGCTGACAGCATGCACTTGTGAGCCGGGAGTAGCACAGACTGCAGGCAAAGGAGGGGAGCACATAGGGTCTGAGATTGCTGCATTTGAGATCAGTTGTGTGTCAGATTTTAACCCCTTTCTCTTTCAAGCAGATGACAGTGTTGTGCTGTCTCACAGGGGCTCAGCTTGGCCAGTCTTAGCGTGCTGTCCGGTTTCTTTCACTTTGGTTTGTGAGTAACTGGCTGTATTTAGACTTGCACAGACTTTGGTTTGTAAGTAACTGGCTGTATTTAGACTTGCACAGCCTTCTGCTGCCGCAGCTGCTGCGCCACAGCCTTTAGCAGAGGCACTGCAGTCAACAACTAAACCACAGCACTCCTGAGCTCTGCCTTTTATTGGCCTTTACAGATCACTTTAACACATAGAAAAATGCAAGGGTGCCACTTCTCCTCAGCACTAATCTTCTGGGTGGGGGCACCAGGAGAAATGCACCTGGGGGATTCCTGACCATACAACACTCAGTGCTGCTCCTGGCTCCCTGCAGTGCTGGCTTCGAGGGTGGCAGTGGTGCGAAGCGAATATTGGTTCTGTTCACACCAGCTGCACCTCCCAGCAGTCCTTTGATAGCAGGGAGTCACTGTCACTGCTCCCTGAGGCAGCAGGTACAGATGAGATGTCACACTTCCCAATTCCCAAGGGAAAGAGGTCCCAGGTGGTAAATACAGTGGGATCTATTGAAGGGCAAGGGAGGGAATGCTACGTGCAGCAGTCTTCTCTGTTCTCCTCTCATTTCTATAGAGCTTCCTTGTACTTTATACTCTCAATGTGGGACTTTTTTTTTCTTAATATGTGCAATATCTAACAGGCTCATAATTCTGAGAGTACGCTCATAGCTTCAAATGTTGATAAGCTGATACACAGAGAATGGTCCCTAGTTCCTACTCATATCTAAACATCTACCTTAAGAATAAAGCAGTGGCTGATTGTTACACCTTCTTTCATCTGGGCTTAATTTTGCTCTCTCAACATTCTGAGGAATTTTTCTTGAGAAAAAAATTATACATGCTTGGGTCAGTTATATCAGTACAACAGGCTGTGAAGCTGCTGTGAAGGAACAGAAAAATCTCTTTAGGAGTGTGAATTGTCAATGGTGTACAGTATCTATTCACACTCCAAAAGATTGAATTGAAAGTGATAATTATGTGCTGTTTTTGCTGCTTAAGTGGTTTAATGCCATTATGACTGTGCTACTTAATGGAAAAGCTTAGAATCAGACTAGCATGGGAATACTCAAAATTTTAATGGATTTCTGCTCAAGTCATTCTTCCTATTATGAAACAAACCCACCAAAATATATAACTAGATCTTTGGATTCAATTATTAATCCTCTCTCCTAATTTGAAGAGCAAAATTACCACTTAACAGCAGTTCTCTGAAATAGAATTTTAATGATACTAGTCATCTCGTAGTCGAACATGATTTTTCCTGATCAGAACAAAGTTAGAAGATTCTCAGTGCCGAATCAGTCTTAATTATTAATCCTAAGCAGTTAAAAAAATATACTGTCAACAGTGTGTCTTGAGCATCTGTCAAAGAAGCTGTGAGAAATGTTTTCAAGGGGCTCTTATGCGTTACCTGGCTTCTCTGAATGAGGAAAAGGCTTTGGAACGTGGTAATTGGAATGGGATTGTAGGAATAATGTATAGGAAGGAACTATGCCATACACTTGGAAGGATTCTCATGGGCCGATCCTAACATTTTATAGTTCTAAAACAAATCTCATGGGCTTTATCATAATATGATCCTGTCTCCCCAAGAAAATTTGCAGTAATTTAGGTGAAGTTCTTGCTTTGACCATGCAATGAGAAAAGGAAGCAGTTAGAAGACTGAACAGTTATGGGTCATCCTTGTATGGCTTGGTGCTAAAGCAAATGGATTGAGGTATGGAGGTGGTATAACTCATGCTCCTTGAATGTGGATGGAGGTATTCATGTCTTATAGGGAGGTGTTGTTGGTTATAACTGCTACTGCAAATTCAAAATCAGAAATAATCCCTTGTAGAAGCTCTGTGTTATTTGTCTAGAAGGAATAAAGATAAAGGTGGGAAGATCCAGTTCAAAAAGCCCTTCTCTTTTCATAATTAGCCATATATTTCCAGCTGTTTGTGCACCTGATTATTCTGTGAGGTTTTGAAGACCATATAAACTCTGGGGAGAACTTTCCTCTGTGGTGTTAACTACTAAAGCTGCTTTGTTCCTGGTGTCTCATGGCAACTATTTGTGCTTTTTGATTCCTATCCTAGAAAACTAAAGTTAGCAAATGTTCTACAGAATGTGTATTATTTGGGACAACAGTAATTTGCCAGGAGCAACTTCCTGGCACATCTGAAAATCAAGTTACCTCTTTAGGCCAGCAGTATGTCAGTCCTTCCTCGCTGCTGGTGTTTTGGTGTTTTATACAACATAAGTCAAGTTGATACTGACCAAGAAGCTTGTTTGGCCTGATAGTAGTAGTAAACTTCTGGTCATTCATGACTGAATACCCAGTGTTACAGCTCGCCAATCTGTTTAGATTATTAAATATTTTTCCTTTTCCATGCATTTGTATTTTGTTTTGCCTCTTTCCATGCTTTTATGACAAATGAAAAAGTGTAATAAAATCGTGTGTTCTCAAGGTCTTTCTGATGGGAAGTTTTGGATCTTCTTTACAGTTGTACTCAGTTTTTCTGACTTACAGCAGGACAACAGAGCAGGGTCTTACAACTATGAACAAATACTGTGGAGCTGAATTTCTTTCCCTTTGAAATTGAGAAATCGATACAAGTTGGCAGAAATGCTCATATGCAAATGGAAATCTTGAAAGGCTGTCTCTGGGGTTTATGGGTGCTGTTTGGATCAAAGGAAATATTGCTGCTTCATTTTCTGCTGTGAGCCCAAATTGTCTGTCAGCAGTACGTGGGCTAATTGTGGGAGTTTTCTTTCCTGCTGGCTTTTCTGGTTGGAAGTCTGTCAGGAATGCCACCACGATCAGTATTAACATAGGTCTTAATACCATTCCCACTCCTCAACTTGAAATGAATGGGAAGTTGGAGTGCAGGATCAAGCCCTTAATTTGTTACTTACATTTGATTTGAAGCTTAGTGTCTAAGGCTGAGCTAGAAGGGTAACAGCATAACTCAGGCCTGTGAACAACTCATCATGTTAGACAGAAAGCAGTTTGGTCCAAGGCGCAGTGTGTTGGAAGATTGCCACTTCCTTTCTCTTTTGGTGCTGTTCTGCATTCTCACTCCTGTAAACAGTCTCTTCATCCCTTTCTGTGGGTAACTGGGCTTCCTTCCTGAAACCTTCCCAAATTCAAACTGCATTTGGCAATAATTTTGTATTTGTGTTTGATACAAAAGTTTTCAAAGGAGCTTCACAGACACTAATCAGGGCGAAAATGCAAATCTAAAATCTGTTTTATTCTAATGTTTCCTTTGGAAACCATTTAATTTCTTACAAGCACACTTTGGCAGATGATGTGGTCCTTGTAGTAGTAAATCACAGGAACATAAGACACTTCACTGCAGCTGCAATGTGGCTAGTTAGGATCCTATTCAAGAAAAAAGGCTTAGGCAGTGTATTTTCTTTCCTATACTCTGCTGTACCATTTCTCCCCGTTATAGATCAAGTGAAAAGACTCTCAGAATGCTCTTATAATTGTCTCCTTAGAGTTATAATCTGCAAGTGCTTTTTTTCTAAAAGATAAAAATACCCAAATCTTAATGGAGCCTTTTTAAATGGCACATCATTAACTCTCCAACCTCCTTCACGGTTTTGTAAATCTCTTTAATAAGGGCGAGAAGAAGCTTAGAGAGGTCTCTTTGATTAAAGGTTTGACCTGGAATTACTTTGAATTTGTATTGTGGAGTCAGCAGGTTTACTGGGGTAGTCTTAACAGAGAATCTTTTGAAGTACTTTGCAGGTGGAGCTGTAAAGAGAGTAAGTATTATATAAAACTTGCTAAAAACGCAGCAGAACCAGTTAAACATCAGGGCACTGTGTTGGAAAACCATATCCATAGAGCACGGGGAGCAAGTTACCTTGCTAGTTTAAAGCCTGAATTTGCAAGTCTTGTGAGTGAGATTATATGGCAGAATTTCAAGAAAAGGAGGCTGGATTCAGTGACCCATGCGGTCCCTTCAGCCCTATGCCCAAGGTTCCTGCAAGATTATAATTGCTAAAAGATAACAGTTCTAAGAAATCAATCAAATCAGCAAGAAATATAGCCAGGACAGTGAGTTTCATGGATCTTAACGTGCTCAATGCTTCATCACCATGCGTGACTTGGCTCAAAGGAAGTGACCAGGGACACAAAAGCCTGTGGGGCCTTTAAACCCCATTCATTTTGAGTCTTATGGGTACAAGTTTCTTAGAAGGTGATGTTCCCTTCAAAGTCACCTAAATATCTGCTAACAGATTTGCTGTATTTGTAGTGGTGGGCCTATAATTCTGATTTATGGAAATACTTCTCTGTAGGATGGGTAGCCTTGCTTCTCCCTGCTATAACTTTTTGTAGGATTTCTAAAGCTTAAGCAAAACTTTCAGTATGGGGCCGTGAGTCTACACTGGATTTATTGTACAATATTTAATGTCTGACCTCAGGAGTATTTAGGAGCAGAAATGTCCAACATCTACAGTACTCATGTTATGTCAGAGTCTCAGAAAGGTCAGATTTTCTTTGACAATGTCCTTTTTCTTTAGTTTTTGCTTTCATGATTGGACTTTTTGGCATGAATATACAACATTCCTATAATTGCCAACTAAGAACAGGAAATCACAGCTTAGAGAAATCAGCATTGCATAGAGGTAGCCTTTGCTTTGGAGAGTGTTTGCTAGGCCAATATGCCAAATGTTAGCACAATGGAGCATCCCTTGTATGTAGCTAAATTTGCAAGACCTGTAGCAGAGTGCTAATGTTGACAATACTGTTATGAAGTCAACAGGGGAGGTCAATCTTAATTTCCTTTGCTTGCCTGTTCTTCCTGGTGTCCGTACTCTGCAGAAATGCACACAGTGCACATAGAGCAATGAGCGTGTGCACATTGGAGCTCCCCACTCACTGCACGGGGACGGGTGCTGTCAGCTGAACTTCCCACAAAACCAACACCACCTCACTAGCAGTGATGATTTTTTTCAGCCTTTCAGACTGAAAGTGTCAGCACTTCTCCTCTCAGCTGCACCCAGCCGCTGCTGCTCTGCTTTTGCCAAGGTGTCAGGACATGTTTTTGGAGACACGTCGTGTGCTGGGGGTTGGTGTTTGAAGCAGCCCGAGGGGGTGCTGCTACTTCTATTGTCTCTCCCACCTACCCGTGGTACAGGACATGCCATCCAGAGCAGATCTTTCCCCAGACACACAGGGCAGCTCCACACTGACAATTTGCTGGACAGAGAGGGAAGCACTGCTGGTGGGAAAGGGAAAAAGCTAAGAAGAGGGGAGTGTGTTTGTCCTCTCCCAACAGCTAGAACAGAAAAGCTGTTCAAAGATGTGGAGAAAGGAATCAGGGAGGACCCCCAGAAGGAGTGGGCAGAGCAGAGATGGTGAAAAATAGAACATGAATGTGGCACTGCAGAAATCTCTTTTAGCCTTAAAGAAAACTGAAAGGTCTTTGTGGCTCCTGAAGGAAAGCCTTTTCAGTGGCTGTGGGTAGGGTTTTTTGTCAGTTTTCAGGCAATCTTAAAAAAAGATACTTCTGTTGCTCTGATAAAATGTTCTTCCCCCCTGCAATGACAGCATTAAAGACATTGCAAGTGAATTATTAGGCTCTTGTGTACGACACGTGCACATCCTACCCCAGAACTTGGTGGCTGAATGTAGACAGATTTCTCTGCAAGATGTTCAATGCTTTTAATCACTCCTGAGGCTGATGACAGAGGAGGCTTCAGCTCTTATTGGAAGCCCTTAGCATTCTCTTAGAATAAGCCCCATTTCTACAGACTCTGGGGAAACTGAGTGCTGATCTATTTAGTCTGATTAGGTGGCAGCAAAGCTGAAGTACTGTTGAGGGAAACATTGCTGCAGAGTTGCTTGAACAAGAAAAATATCTGAGGTGATCCCAGAAGTAGCAGGTATTCAAAGCACACCTCAGGTGAGTGCACCCAACACATCTGATGGGACAGGGTAGAGGAGGTGGTAGAGCACTAGCAGTGCTGCATTCAGAGAGCAGTGCCAGATGCTCTGTAGGCTTCCTGAATACCTCATAGCTTTTGGACGTTTGAAGTTTTGTTGTTGTTCATTTTGAAGAAAGATGGTAGATATAAATTCCTTAGAGAGCAGTAGCATAGCACCTGCCCCCATATGTGGCCAAACAGGATGGTTCAGCAGCACGTTGACCAAAGTAAAGCATTTCACTGATTTTGCTGTAGTTTTGGGATGCATTTACCCAGCAATCTGCATACATCCTCCTGGAGAGAGAAGTGGTTATTCCTGTTTGTGACAGCCTTGCCTTTTTTGGAGATGCTACTGCAGTATTTCAGTCTACTCAAACGCTGGATGACAGGAGCCAGGACAAAATCTTTGTACAGAGCTGATATAATTGGTGGGATGGTCTGATGGTAATGAGATGAAAGGGCTCCAGGTCACTGTTGCCCTTTTTTTCAGTAGGGAATGCTGTCCTTCATCCTGGGTTTGATTCAGCTCCAAATAGGATGCAAAAACACCCACAAACTTTTCTATTATAATACATTTCCATTATAATACAGGGAGTTTCAAAAAGATGGACCCAATTTCAATTGAAGGTCCATTTCAAATGGATCCAACCTTTTGAAACACTCTGTATATGTTTCTATAAAGAAATACATGCATGTTTGTTGCTGAAATATGCGGTGCTACTTGTGCATTGTCTTCACAGATGTCAGCAGGAGCAGATGATGGTCACATCTCATTAGGAAAACAACAATGTCTGGGGAAATGTATGTCCCGTGACTTATACTCCACACTCTCAACATATTTCTTGTGTGGACCAGCCAAAGGCTGCTTCAGCCATCCTGTAGTCCCCAGCTGCCTGTGAGATCCAGCCTTTGTAAGGAATACCTGGACCCATGGAAGTGACACTGCTGCAGAGCGTCACGAGTGTGTGGTGACAGGCTGGGGCTAAGCATGTGCTGCTTCTCCTGTGCTGCACAGAGGGGAGTTTGCTTGTACTAAGCTTTCTCTCATTTTTGTTACGGAGTTTCAAACAGTAGCAGAGTATTTATAGGTCTAGTGGTGAGGCAAATCCAGCTGCTTTCTGGCTGAGATTATTCACCCCTTCACTGTTTTAGGCACACAATCTTTTGGTCCTCAGAATCACCACCTCTGTTGAAAACACCCCCCTTTTTCACCTTGTTCTTCTGGGCAGAGTACAGGCTCTTATCTTTGGATACTGTGTGGAAAACCAAAGCAGGTTCCTGTGTGCCCCTTCATGCACACAAAGCTGGAATTGGAAAAATAAAAATATTACCTTCTATTCCTTGGAACTCTGACATCTGTCTCCTATTCTCTGATTTCCATACTGTGCCATTTCCTCATCTATTTTACTGGGTGTGTAAGAGCCTTTATTGCTTTCAGTATTTAGATACAATGAAAACTATTGCTTAAATGAATAGCTCCTGAAATTATTTCCTTGATGGGAATCATTAATATACCATATGGATTCAACTCCTGTATCTGAGCTAATACTGCACCCAGAATTGCTAAAACTATTTCTTGGGAACCCTTAACCCCTTATTGGATAGAAGAGGAGGAATTTTTTTTTTCTTTTGGTAGCTGAATTTTCAAATGCTGCAGTCATTCAAGATGTCATATTTGGGTATCTCCTCCTCCTGGAGTGTTATATGTCTTATTCTCTCACAAAGGGCCTCAGGATGTTTTGCAAAGTTATTCTCAAGTCAGATGTGAGGAGAAGGAGGCATAAGAAATGTCAAGATATCTCTTGCAGAGCTGAGAATAGAGCTGCCCTCTGGCTTCCTAGGACACGAGGCAAGCCTCGTCATTTCCCTATGGTGGTGGTCCAGAAAGGTGTACTGCTCAGGAATACATCTGTCTCTGGCACTCAGAGGTCAGTGGGAAATTCAGCAGGAACTGGCCAGATTAGCCAGTGTTGGGAGAGTTGGAAAAGGCTAAAATGAAAATGTGGAGTAAGGATAAGAGATGACAGATGACCAAGATTTGAATGCAAGTGGCTGTAAGTGGTTGACAGTGCTCTCTCAGCCTACTGCAAACGCAGAATTAAACATACTGGCTTTAATCACCTTCCTCAAGCCTTTCTGATCTTTAGCTCCTACATGCAAGGAAATAGTCACTCTGGCTCAGCTGACAAATAGTAATTCATTCGGGTATGGTAATTCAATTGATTGTGATTGCCTTTCTCTGCTCTTAGTATCTGTAAAGAAGAGTATTCTAAATTGTAAGGGAAATAATCTGTCCTGATTTATGCCACCAAAAAAAAATCCCAGAGGAAGATTAATTCCAAGAAACGAAAGTGTCTATTAACATAAATGACTGTTAGCTATAGTGAGTATTAAACTTAAACGTATCCATTCTCTCTATGTGGTGCCACAGTTTTTAGTGTAGGGGCTTGAGTGCTACATTAAGGTGAATGAGGAATAGTGGAAGCTTTATGGCTCAGCTAGGCATTGACATGGTGCCGGTTCAGAAAGCTTGAAGGATGAGACAGGCTTGAGAAAAATAGGTGAACCAAAGCTGTAGTTAGGAAACCAACTCAGCCCAATACACCCATTTCTCCTCTGGTTTAGTAACGATACTTCTGTTGATTTACTTGCCTCACCTTGTCTCAAGAGATGAGATCTATAACAATGATAGAGAGCTCCCTTTTGAACTTCTGTGAACTCACTCAACAAAGGGATTAAAATTGTATTTCAGTTTAGTAGCTCTCCTGTTGTCCAGCATCGGGCAGAGTGTTGCTAGCAGGACAGATATCTTGCCGGGTGTGTGCCTGTGTGTCCTTGAGTGCTACACAGATGCCTCCTGTTTTTAGGGCAGGGTTGCTCAGACTGCAGCTTGAAGGCCTGCTGTGGTTGAGACCATCCCTCAGTGAGCTGTTCTCAGACCCAATGGGTTGTGCTGGTACCGGCCCGCTCCTGTGCTTTGCCCTTGCTGTGTAACTCTGCCATCTCAGCCGTGGGAGGACAGTGCTGTGCATTTGCAGTCACTGTGCTGGCAGGCAGCCACAGGATTTGTGCCTGTCTGCACCACTTCAGCTCTGCAGTAAGCCCGGCGCAGTTTCTTCAGCTGAAGAAGCTCCTCTTCTGCACTTGCAGAGCAAAGCACGTTTGCTTCGGAGGTGTCAGGGCAGCTGTACAAGCATGGAGTCAACACCATCTCTTCTGAGCCAGCCCCAGGGGCTGTGCTAGTACACTGTTACAAGTCTTTACAACATACAGGCAAAGCAGATCCCAGGGGAGCTGACTGTGTTTTGGGAGAGAAAGAACTGCCTGAAAGCTTCATCCTTTGTTAAGGTGTGGGTTAATCTACTGCCTGTCACATTTTAACTCCAGTTGCCCTTCGAGCATATATCTAAACTCTTGCCAGTAAGAGATCTTGTAAGTAATTTCTTTCTGACTGCTTGATATCTGCTGTTGAAAGAGGGGTGATTAAATCCCATGCATTAGACTACATTGGAAAACTAGCAGCGTGATACAGAATAAACTGCAGCGTTGTATGCGAGTGGCTCTTGGCGTAATACTAGTCCTGGTCTGTGAGGAGGATTCCCACAAAGTAAATTAAAAAATGCACACAATTTCTCCATTCAAAGCATTTATTCTACCTCTGTCAGCTCTGCAGCACTTTCTAAAAGACCCCAAATAAGATCTGTACATGGCACAGCTGAACAAAAGCAACTGGGAGGAGACCTCTTGCTAAAGAGAACACTGGCTGTGTTAAGCCTTTGCTTTAGTGCTTGACTGCAGAATAGGTAAAAGGATTGGGAGTGAAAGGAGATGTTTTCCCATTTGTCTGCTTTTTCCTGTATGATCACTAGAGGCAGAAGTGCGTCCCAGATCCACCCTTCAGCATGGTGAGGCACAAATAGGGAAGTGCTGACTCCTAATTAGCACTTCTGTCCCTGCTGAAAGAGAAGACCACTACACTGCTGTACTGCAGGAAGGGAAGAACTCCTCCCATTTCCTAATCATGCAATTAGAAAGAGCTAATATTGGACTACAGTCCCTGAGCCTGGCCTCTTCTACATCTTGACACGATGGCCTGGAAGTGGAAAAGAACAGGGCTGGGCATTTCTCTTTAAGTCTAGAAGGCCGAGTTCCAAGTTGTGTGGATAGAGGGGTTGTGAGTGACAGAGGATGGCTGTATTGGTGGGGCAGTACAGGAGTTTGGCAAGCAGCTCCTGCAGCGATCAACCCAGGGCTCTGCTGGCTCCCACTGGTCTAGTTTGCTCTGGGTGGCTTGGGGAGGTAGTGGAAATCATCTCTATTCACAAGACACAGTGGAACACATTATCCTATTTTAAGAAACAAAGTCATAATGGACTGAATGTTTGATGTAAAGCCCACACAGGTCACTCAGTGAAATAACATCAAGAGCCTTAACCCTTAACAGCTTCCTGGTTCAATAATGATCCAGTACCAGAACAAGTGGGTTTTGCAGTGGGATGGGGTGTTAGGCAGTGAAAAGGATGGGTAAGAAACCTCTCTTGGCCCTTGCTTCCTTTCTTCTTGCCAGATCAAACTCTGAGGTTTCGGAAAACTGTACAGAGGATAGCAGGTGTGTATTGGTCAAGCCTAAATATTCTAGATAAAGTAGGGGCTATCGTGTTTGAATCAATTCCTCCCTCCCCTCCTACTCTTCCTTCCTTCTTCCCTTCCTTCTTCCCTCCCTCCCTTCTTCCTTTTCCTACAGATGGGTTGTTTCGACTCCAGTTGTATTCCCATCTGTTTCTGAACAGAGATGTTTGTTTTTATAGCTGAGAGCTGAGGCTTTTTGTAGAAGATGAGTTATAAAGTGCTTAATTAGGAGGGTGGAGAGCAGCTTGAAATGAAACCTACACCTTCCCAATGAAAGTGACATTGTGCTTCTTGGCTGTAGAGGCTGTGTTGATTAGTTCATGCTGCCTTGAAATGCTATTGTGCTAGTTACCTTAGCTCTGGCAAATGGTGTTTTTATAATGAAGCAGAAAGGGTTTGAAATAAAGAGACCCAAAAATAAGCACTGTGGTGAAGCAATAGAAAACTCCATCTTCTTAAAAAATGTACAAAGTGTCTTTTCCTGTGTGATTGTTCAGCACAATGGTAGGGTAGCACATAGAACCACAGAATGGTTTGGGTTGGGTGGGACCTTAAAGTCCATCCAGTCCCAACCCCCTGCCATGGGCAGGGACTCCTCCCACCACACCAGGTTGCTCCAAGCCCCATCCAACCTGGCCTTGAACACTGCCAGGGGGAGGGCAGCCACAGCTTCTCTGGGCAACCTGGGCCAGTGTCTCACCACCCTCTAATGTATCATCCTCTATTTTGTACCCACCATGGACTTCTACAAGCTCTGAGTAACTGGGAAAACACCAAAAAGAAGATAGTAATATTTGCTCCTTACAAGTGGGATGGTCTCAAGCCCAGTTAATTTTGAATTGTAATCCTCAGGGCTGTTGCCTTCTCACATTCCATTTGAAGACGGGTAGCTGGAGGAGCTTGTAAGAGAGTATACAACCAGGTTAGGTTGGGTTTGATGCTGTGCTACTGTTCCGCCTTCAGCAGTGGAGTTACTGAGCTGAGAGCAGGGGTAGGAGACTTTGCCTCTGTCTGCATCTACATTTTCCAGAAAGCCCTAAAATGACTTGCCAGGAATAGAAACCAGATCTGCGAGGTGGTAATGATCTTTCTGCTCTGTGTGTGTATTTTTGAGATGAATACGTGCTAAAACTAATCTAGTAGCCATAAAAATCAGTAAAAAGTACCTTGCTTGAAATAAAAATGTCAGACCCACTTGGGATTATTTAAGAGGAAAAAGTCATCATGTGCTTCATTAGAGATGAGGCCTGTGTGAAAGAGATTTTTAGGAGGTTCTCTGTATTCTTTCCCAGTGCATCATTGATGGCTACTCTGGAGCACAGCTATATAAAATAATAGTTTGATGACTCCATTAAACTGTAAGTTTCTCCAATACAAAGTATAGTCCAGAGAGGTTTTTTTCTAGTATACTCTTAGAAAGTCAAAAGTCCATCCCTTCCTGATGCATATCCTTGACTGCGGGAACAAATGGTGCTGTAACTAGTCTGAGTCCCATCGTCATTCAAAGAGGCAAAGTACTTCTCTAATTAAAAAAATTTGGATTATTTGTCTAAACTTTTCTGTGCAACCTGAATTAGAGAACTGTGGATTTGGGTCCCAATGTAATATGGATGCAATTGCAAAAATCAATGCATAAAACAGAGCCCAGAAGAGAATTATATTTAACGGGAGACAGAAAATCAAAACAGATTCCAAACAAATTAGAAATTAAGACTGCAGCAGCTGGAGCTGAGTTTGCCTTATGGGGAAAGCTTATTAATGCAGCTAAGGTGATTTTTTTTTTTCCAGAACCACCATCAGTAGTATTTGCCCATGTCATGTCTGCATTCTGTGACTCAATACAGCGATATGGGGAGCAGATCAACAGCGGTAAAATGACAAGAAGATAATTAAAGCTTTACTTTACAACATGTTGGAACTTTAAAGATATTGGAAGGTGCTGATACAAATTCTAAGCACCTGAGCTGTAGCAATATCACAGAACAAAAGCAATATAGCTTTTAGTCTAGAGAAATATCCTGTATTTCCCAGATCTAATAAAGCACATTGGATCCATAATTTGTTTTAGAAAAAGATCCAAGTGCGTTGCATTTGTTTAACCAAATCCAATCTCAACCATTGCTAAAGTGAAAGGGCTCTGTCTTGCATGTCACATGGAAAAAGATCAACCAAATATTTTGGAAGAGAATGGTCACTTGTGTTTACATTAGTAACCAAGGCAATGAGAAGACCACCCTCTTCCATATAGGCTCATGTAGTTTAAAAAGCACTGAAAGTCTTATAACTATTCACTAGCTAAAGTATTTGTAGGAAGAGAAGGTTCAGGGGAGATCATATTGCTGTCTGCAACTGCCTGGTCAGAGAACACGGCGGAGACAGAACCAAACTCTTCTCATAGGTGCGCAGGGACAGGACAGGAGGCAATTGGTGCATATTGGAACATAGGGAATTCTGGTTAATTACAAGGAAAATCTTTTACTGCAATGGTGCCTAGAGAGGTTGTGGGATCTCTGTTCTTGGAGGTGTTCAGCTAGACAAGGGCTCTGAGCAACCTGCTCTGAGCAGGACCTCAGGAGGACCCTTCCAACTCAAATTATTCTATGACAATATGATTTTTGAGACTGGAACTGGGCCTTTAACTTTTGAACTAATGTTTATTATCTCTAGTAGTACTAATATAGATATAACCTCTTGACTGTCTGTAGCAGCTGTAATGACTTGGAGGCATTTGACTTGACAGTATGTATAGCAGAATCATTTGCACCTTGGTCAGTATGTGTCAGATTGTTTTTCATGGAGTCTGGAAGTAAAACAACCACGGGTTTGTTTCTGTATTTCCTAACATCAACGTAGTTGAAAATAATGGGAGTTAGAACGCTGACTTGTGATGCTGACAAATGATAATTGGAAAGATAAATCAGTTTGAATTAAAACAAAAAGCTAAAGAAGAAGAAAAAAAAGAAACTAATTCAGGATATGGCAGCATAATATGAAGTTGTTTATGTGTCAGTGCTATGATAAGAATAAGAAAAACTTCTATGTTACAGATTGACAGTGCAATATATTGTACCCTGACTACATTGGATTCCAACACAGATCCAGGTGTTTCCCCCTTGTTTTTCCTTCAGGTAATCTGTGTTGTAATGACAAGTGTTTTATGGACTGTTCTGTTCCTATGCCCAGTTTTGCTGCTCACCTTCCTGATCCTGTGCCAGTTCTGGGTGCTAATGTCAATTACTGAGGAGCATGTGCTTTTTTATCTTTCCCGAGATTTTTTTCTGCCTGACACAGGTGAAGGAGCTGCTGGTCAGCTGGTTACTTACAGCTGCCCAGCAGTCCACTAAATGTTTGCTCTGGGTACCTGAGGTCCACGGGGCCATTTAGATGAATACTTTAGAATGTATTGAGGGCACTTAAGCACCACTGTCCCTTTTGTCCCTTGAATTACTGCAGTATTCATTATGCTTCCTATTTGCTTAATTCATCCAGCAAAAGAAAATGTTTAATGAGCCCCACTCATGATTTTCCAACTGTTTGCCTGGCTGCAAACTGTTGTTTCCAAGAGGATATATTAGTGGTGCTGTTATCTCTTGATCATGTCAATTTTAATGCCTGTGTGTGCTGGTTCTGCCTCGTTCCCACCTAATTACAAGCCTGTGTTTGGCAAATGAGGATATGTTTGCTTTCTTGATTAAGAGGGTTCTAAGCAATTTTTGCATGCTTGGTAGGACATAACTTATGAAAACAGCTAGTTTAGAAGAGAAGCTCAGCAGTAGAAGTTCTTAGCATTTCCTTAATACTTTCCTCTGCTGGGCAGAAAGCAGTTTGTGAATGCTAATGAAATCAGCTTTGCATTAGCCCAGTGAAGTAGCTGTGCATTATTGCTGTGAGAAGATGGAGGCACACCATGATTAATTGACTTGTCTGGGTTCGTGTAGCTGCTGGGATTTCAGCATTTGCTCAGGTGTTGGCTTTCAGCACTAGACCCAAGGGCCGAACTGGGATACAGTACCGGCTGGGTAAAGTGGTATTTTGTTTTCTTCTGGAAACTGCTATTTTGTGTATAAAAGCTAAACTCTTGTTTAAACTAAAATGTCTCTACTCTATGGTTGGGAAGTTAATATTAAAAACATGAACTGCATGTAATCAATGCCTTATTCCTGCAGTCAACCCAAGATAATAGATAGCAGAGGGAGATGGACTGCAGGTGTTTGTCCCATGATGGATTAGTTCAAAAGTTTGCCATGAAGACTCAAGTGATGCCAATGAACTGTTTCTCCTTCAGTCAAATGAGACAAGAAAGGAGCAGGGTGGGTGCATTGATGTGCTAGAAGAGACTGCACACCTCACAAAGTCCAGTAGCTTTTGCATGAAACCATGCCTGGAGCAGTCTGTCAATCACTGTTCTTCTAAAAATGGTATTAACAGGCAAGCATGTGCTTGTGTGTGTGTGTGTGCTGGGAACTGGACAGTAAACAGTCCAACACCAGCTTTTGATTTAGGCTTTGGGGATGTACAGCACTCCACAAAATGTGCTTTTTGTGATGGATAAGCAGTGAGGTGCATATATATGGCAACTGTTATGGTATGTGATAGAGACTGGGGACAGTCCTAAATTTTTTCCCTTGAAAGGCAGCAAGTTCTAAGTTGCACAGAAAGAGCTGTGTGAATAATCTCCTATGGGTGACAGTTTGTGGTGTAAGCGTCTCCTGCTGGTGCCTGGTCTGCTGACCTTAACATTTTAGGTCAGTTTCTGAAGCCTCAGCTAATGAGGACATGTGCACACATAAACATTGGACAGAAATTGGGTCATGTCAGTCTTCTCACTGGTGTAAAAAAGTACCCTAGGAGTAATAGTGAAAATTGCCCTTTTTTTTTTGTTGTTGTTGTTGTGGCAGAAGGGAGGCAAAGAGTACTTTGCTGTCTTAACAGCCTCACCCCTGGCAGAATCAGTTAAAATGGGAAGTTATTGCAGCGCGAAGATCAGAGCAAAGGCTCTGACAGAGTGCAGCTGGTTCAGATCAGCCTTGATTAATCTGTCATCTATGACTGAAGGTTGGTGATGTGAAGTTGTCAAGGTCACTGCATACAGGACAAGGCTGATGGTGGTTATTCCTTGAGGGGCTGGGCTTTCACCCACATTTACACCAAGGCTTAAATGAATAATACTTTAAAAATGAAGGGAGACAGTAGTGCCTAGCAAAGGCTTATTCCCTTCTTTCTGAATTTACTTGGGCTTAGAACCTCAAGAAGGCAGATACGGGACAAGCTACTACTTTTGAGACCTGCAAGGCCAAAGTTAAAATCCTTATAACTGCATTAACCTTGGAGGAGCCCATGTCTTCAGGTGTATTTGATTTTGTTACTGAAGTGCCACAGGTGCCTTAAATTCTGCTGCTTGGGTCTGAGAGATAAATCACACCTGTGCTGGGTGGCCCAGTCTCTAGCTGGGGTTGCAGTCTCCCTGGGCTTCCCCGAAGGAGATCTTCTTTGTGCTTCTCTTGGTTATGGCTACTGATCTAACAGGTATTTATTAGGGTCTGTGTAGGTGAGAAGGCTCTGTCACCCTGTAGAAGGGAAAAGTGATATTATGAGAGGACTAATATTGTTTTTTTCCTTTATTTAGGAAGATTTCACCCATTTTCTGGGTGAGTGCTCTGACAGCCAGACCACATGCCGTTTGGAGAGAGAAGCAACTGGCTGCTGAGAGTGAGTCAGTACAATGTTTTCATTTTGGGACATGGGGATATTGGGAGAGGGAGGAACTGGGACTCCTACGCAATAAATTGGGGGAGGGGAGAAAAACTGCAACCTGGGTTGTTTTCCTCTGCTAGTGTACCTTGGGTACTGTGCTCTTCTCTGGTCAGTGATGGTGTAACTATTCAACATGGAGTAGATCTGCCTTAGTTTGTAGGAGTGCAAGTGCTGCTCGCTCTCCTTTGTCTCAAGTAGGTTGTTGCCAGACCATTATCCTCCTTGGAGCAGTGTGCTTGAGTTTGCCCTGTCAAGGAGGAATCTGAACCTGTGACTTTCTGTGTACTAGATCCTGTGGTTAGGTAGGTTTCTTTACAGCAAAGCTTAAAGGCAGCGTGCTCCCAGTGAATCTGTAATTACTATTTCCTGGCCAAATCAACAGCTTTTGTGTGTCAGTAGAAAACATGGCAGGTAGCAAAGATAGCTGGGGGAAAGGTATTGGTCAGCACAGAGAAAGGGGGAGGGGGGGGAAGCAGGAGCGGTGGTTCAAAGAGACTTTTTTTGTTGTTCAAAAAGTTCAGGAGACTTTTCAAGGTATGTGTGTGGGGAGGTGCATCTCTGCAGCTGAAAGAGAAAGCGCTTTCTGTGCTCTCAGCACTTCCTGCTGACAAGGTCAGGAGGCTCCTGTTGTGTTCTTGGGATTGCCCATTAATTACCGCTGGGGTCAGGCTCATAACAGAGAACCTTGAACATCACAGATAACCATAAACCACAGAGGGAGGAACATGGGCGTGGGTGGTGGTGGTATTTCTCTTCTGGGCTCCACACTGGTCCTAGTGTGCATGACAACAATTGGGTTATGTTTCAGCTGAAGCTTTATAAAGGGCTTTGTGTTTAGTGAATGGGCCTTTGTGGTTCCCCTTCTGCAGTGCACTGCAGTGTTTGTGTGGTGCATGGGGACCCTGGGAAGGTAATTCAGATGCCACACGCTCCTTCACAAGGCGAAACAACACAAAGACATGGGGAGCTACAAAACTCTGCTGAGACATTTTGTGGCTGCAGCTTTCAGTTCTTTCAAATTGGTACACTGTGTTGAAAGAACACAGGATTGTAATTAGCTGAGCCCAATTTTTCTGATAACTGCTTAAACCTTAATATTCTGAAAAGCACGGTATTTTTCTATCAAAAAGGAAGGTTTATGGTCCATATATCCATAGAACCCCATCCCTAAGGAGAAATGGTCCATTATGTAGAATAAATTTCCTGAATGTTTTTCGAGTACTTATTTGCTTTAATAGACTCATTAGTACACATTAGTACACCACAATTACTTATAAAGAAAAATGCTAACTAACCAGAAAAATGCTCTGTGGGTTTTGGGCTGTTCATATGTATAATGCTGCTGTGTACTTCATAAGCAAGGCAATCTTTTTGTATTTATTTTGAAAACTGGTATCATGTTAATAAGCTGAAGGCTTCCTTAAAATAAGGCTTCAGGACAGTTAGATCCTACTGAACTTGTAATTGCTGTTTGCTGGCAGGGTCAACAACTTCCAGATCTCTGTAGAGTACTGAATGGTTACAAAACTATGCTATCCAAATACAGCTGCAAATATATCACCCTCTACCTCTCCTCCACCCGCACATCATAAATAGCTAAGGGAGGAAAACATCTACTGCTGAACAAGAAGTTTTCTAAATGATAGACATCAATAATTTAACCAATTATAATTTATTTATTCCTTCATTACTCATTGCACTATGGCTAAAATGAATGTTTTGGTATTTTGCTCTTTTCTAGCAGCATTACCATCAGGATGGGTTCCTTTTTTTATTCCTGCAGATTCAGTGCATCTACAGGCAGCAATTTATCACAGCAGAATGAGTTAGTGTAGACAAAGAACGACAGACTGAGAATTAGTCTGCTTACAGAAATCATGGGCAGATGATTTCTAGAGTGCTCAGGACACGGGGGGAAATGTGCTGTTAGTTAGATAAGTAATTACTCACAATGGCCGTCAGGAGTTTTATTGTGTTATTTTGCTTTTTAGTCTATAAAATAGCTGACCTACAGCTTGTACCTAATTCAGAACCTGTATAGTTTGCATAATTCACCTTGAAAGTGGCTGCTGCGCTCAAAACGTGTCATTGCAACAATTGCCATCAAGGAGAGGCTTTGTGGCTTGAGGAAGTTCTTGTGCCTATTAGACAGCTTAGTATTGAGTAAAATCTAATTTAGTTCATGTGGGAAGCTAAATGCTGATGACAAAAAAGAAACCTGGAGATAGGGGGTTATTCAGGATGTTCAGGTTTCCATAACCCGTTGTAGTAATCTTGCACAGGGAGTATACAAAAGCACAGGGCCCATTGTTGATAAGTTAACTAATGTTGTTTTAAAATAACCTGTGTTGGGAGTGACCTCTGGGGGTCATCTCTTCAGAGGTGCCCTGCTCAAAGCAGCGCCGGCTTGGATCAGGCTGCTCAAGAGTTTTCTCCAGTTGAGTTTTAAATATCTCTAAATCTTCCCCACCCACCCAGCCCCTGTTCTGGTGTTTGATCTCCTGCATGGNTGGATCAGTCTGCTCAAGAGTTTTCTCCGGTTGAGTTTTAAATATCTCTAAATCTTCCCCACCCACCCAGCCCCTGTTCTGGTGTTTGATCTCCTGCATGGTGAAAAAAAGCCTGGAGAATAGAAGGCTCTGGGGAGACCTTCTAGCAGCCTTCCAGCACCTGAAGGGGCTACAGGAAAGCTGGAGAGAGACTTTACAAGGGCATGGGGTGGTAGGACAAGGGGGAATGGTTTCAAAATAAAAGAGGGGAGATTTAGATTGAATATTAAGAGGAAATTCTTTCCTTTGAGGGTGGTGAGACACGGAGCCCAAGTTGCCCAGAGAAGCTGTGGCTGCCCCTCCCTGGCAGTGTTCAAGGCCAGGTTGGATGGGGCTTGGAGCAACCTGGTGTGGTGGGAGGTGTCCCTGCCCATGGCAGGGGGTGGGACTGGATGAGCTTTAAGGTTCCTTCCAAACCATTCTGTGATTCTATGAAATTAATGGAAATATCTAATCAGGATTTCAAACACTGGCCTCAATTTGGTGTTGTCTGCAAGCTTGCTGAGAATGTTCCTAGGTTGTTTAAAAGACTTCAGCATCAACTCTCATATCTGTCTGATATCAGTAACATCTGAGGGATGTTGTTAGCAGCACTAGCTGGACTTGGTGCTATTGATCACGCCACTGGGGTTTGCTGTTTAAGCCAGTGATGCTGTGTTCATAGGATCCGGGTAGTAGGCGATGACTTGGAGTTTCACTGTACTGTGCATGGTGTGCCTGGATGTACTTCCTCTCTTTTTGGCTAACATCCCCCATTCCCTCCCCATTTAAAAAAGAAAAGCAAAAGAAGTGTTGTGACCAGGGTGTCACTTCTGAGCCCCACAATCATAACTGATGTTGCCACATCTCACAGCAGCCTCTGGAGTTCAGCAGTGCTCTTTTTTTCCCCTCTTCTGGAGAGCACCCATGAGAACCCACCATTTTGTGCGTGGTGTGGCTTGTACTTCAGAAGCAGAGAACCCTCACCACTTCCAGACCCAAACTTTCATGGGTTTGGGAGTAAAGTGTCACTAGGCTGCTGCTTTGTTGTGTGTTCGGCACCAGTGGATGAAGGCGAGTGTTGGACGGGTGTGAGGCAGGCAGGATGCCCAGAGTATCAGCAGTAACATCCACCATAGCTCTTGTTCTGACTCATTGCCTTGACTGTTTTCTGCCCAAGTTCAACTACTAATGATGGCACTAGGGACAGTCCTGCTTGTAGAGCAGGGTTTGGGAATAGTTTGTATTAGCAGTAATGCACTTTAATTACAAACGAGCAGAGATTACTTAGCTGCTGTTAATGTGAAGCATAACTTTGGATGCCAGGTGCCCTTACCCTGGTGGTGGGTAAACAAGTTAGATGTTGGGGAGCAGCAAGGGCAGGCTGCTCTGCAAGGACAAGTGAGCTGGGAGCCAAGGGTGGTGCTGAGCCAGGAAGAGCAGTGACCTCCCTGAGCTTACAAACACCTCCTGAACCAAGGGTGAGAGACCCCAGCCAAGACCTCTCCTGTATCTTTCCCCCCAGTGGCTCTTCCCAGCAGTTGGATCCCAGGTCACCACTGTGCCAGGTCAGAGCAGGCCTTGAGCAGCTGTACCCTGCCACGGAGAGGTTACAGAGCATCTGGTGTGCTTGGACCCTTATGTTACAGCAGGAGATAGGAATCTCTCTAATCTGTACATCTGATACCTTGTAGGTGCTACAGTAAGGCTTG
The DNA here is from genome assembly GCA_013398125.1 of Aegotheles bennettii. Taxonomy (NCBI): domain Eukaryota; kingdom Metazoa; phylum Chordata; class Aves; order Caprimulgiformes; family Aegothelidae; genus Aegotheles; species Aegotheles bennettii. The sequence goes on along the minus strand of VZRW01002458.1, from coordinate 100,310 downwards.
TTATTTTATGGTGTGGAGTGTTTTCTTATAGGAATAAAGGGAATTATGACCTGAAACTAATGTGTGACTTCACTGTAAGACTGGCTGTGCAAAACAGACGACAGACTGTTAATGAAGGTTCCTCTGATACTTGTAAGACTTGGGATATATTGACAGCAAACAAAACTGAATGGAAAATTTGTATATTTCAGCTACAGACTTGACAGAAGGTGAATTAGAGAGCAGTCCAGTTAGCTTGAGTGTGATGCCTAGACTATATTCTGAGAACCTTATTTCCAGATTAATATAGTGCAAAAGGGGACAGTATTTACAAATCAAGAGGCTCAAACCCATAGCCATGTCTCCCTGGCTGAGAGCAGGACCATCTGTTTCTTGCTCGTGTTTGCAAGTGTCAGCTGTTATTGAATTTTGTCTTCCTTGCTGCTCAGAGAAAATCACTTGCTAATTAACAACATAAATCTCCCAGGATGTAATAAATAGAGACCTTTCTTTAAACCTTTTGGACTTTACTGAGATCTGTCTGGTCTTCAGGTGGCCAGCTCTTACCTCGTGATGGTACATTTCATAAATAGCTGTTATGTCCCCTGTGATCTTACCTACTCTGCTCAGGAGAATACTAACTTGTTTGGAAAACAGATGGCCTTAAGACATGATTCTGCTACTCTGCTGAACAAATGGCAAGGCACCTTTTTTTTGCTTTTACTACTTTACTACTAGTTTTCTTGCCATGGTGTTTCATCTGGTTAAAAATGCTCTGGGTTTGTTGCGTTGCAAGTGGCTGCATGGTCATACTCTCAATTCCAATCTCCTCTTTGTTCTATGAAATTTAATATTCACAATTTTAATGTGCTACTTATTTACTCTTCCAGATGCTTCAGTAGAAATGTTATATAAAATGGAGTCTAACGTTAACAATCCCTGTGGAAGCACACTTATAAATGCCTTTCTTGTTCAAAACACTCCTGCCCAACGTGGCTCTCTGCTTATGATTTCCAGTTAGCTTTCAACCTATCTGACGGTGCTCCTGTCCAAACCAATTTGATTCAAACAGTGATTTTTGTGAGGCACTGTAGTGGATGTCTGATGAAAGTGGAGATACTGCATCTCCTGTGCTCCCTTCGGCTACTGTTTTTTGTACTTTGATCAAACAAAGCAATCAATCTTCCTTGGCCCAATTTGTTTTATTTGCTATAGTGCCATTGCAAGCAACAGCACAGCATGGGATTTTCATCCTGGACTGAAGCAGGAATGTTTCGGTGACACTTAACCAGGGTTGCTCTCATTTCTGCCTAGACAGACAGGCATTGCCATGCAGGTGATGGAAACAGAAGAGACACACAGATGGTGGAAATGCAGCTCTCTGTGCTGTGTCAGGAGGAAAAGCGCTGTGTTGGTTCTGTTCCAGAGTAGCCATGCAGATGCTGAGGTGGTGGTAATGGTACTGCAGCTCAGCACGTGCCCCACACCTCCCTTATGCTGGGCTTGCCCATACAGGCTCTTTGTGCCCATTTCTCTTCTCTGGGCATTTCATACACCGGTCTCTGAGTCAATCTCTAGGTGCCACAGCCATGCATGTATTAAAGCACTTTTCCTAGGCAAAGGGGGCCAATGGGGCTCTTCAGAGCTGCCTGAAGGAGCTGTGCTTCTCCAGGACTAACAGGGATAGTCTGGCTGAAAACTAACAGCGTAACAAACTACTGACTACAATTGAAGATGCAGCAACTTTGCAAAGCCTACTCAAGGGAACTTGTTCTGCCTGGTTGGAATACAGCCAGAATTGAACCTTGGCAAATACAAACTCTCCAGTGCTCCTGCTCCTTGCTAGCACAGTATCATGCTGCAGCTGGCTCTGTACTGTGAACTGGCTCTCCTGCACGTGTAGCTTTGTATCTTCCCAGCCATTTTCCAGAGAAACCTGTAGCACTGGCAGTGCCCCCAAGACCTGCTCTGTATCCTTCACCTCTGCATGAATTCAGCATTAGCACGAGGGAAAGAGAGAAAATGAGTTTACAGTTGGCTAAATGCTCAAGCTAGGTAAGCCTTCCTGGGTGGAAATGCTGTGAGAGGAAAGCTCTCCCGGGTTATCTGCAGCTCCCAGACTGAGAATGGGTGAAAGGACAATTAGGCTGAGCCCAGCAGCTTTCTGCTGTGCAGCTGGGGTGGGCAGGGTGCTGCAGTGTCCGGTTGGTGCCGTGTGCCAGGGTGCTCCCTGCTTTCCTGACAGCACTGCCGTGCTGACCAAGCTTCCCTTCATGGCTCTTGCATTTGGAAATTTGTCAAAAAGTGCTTGCTGTTGTTCCATGTGCTGCTTTGCAGCGATGGCCAGGCTGGAACCCTCTGTGTGTGCCTGCAATGTCTCCTGCAAATTGCTTTTAGTGTTGCAATGCCCTGACTTTGTGGGAAATCACAGCACTACTGAGGTGCTGTGCTAAAAGCAGGTGTATGTATCTTTTTTTCCTCAGTGTCTCTTGAAACAGAAGGATTTCTGCGTGTGTCTTGTGTGTGTGCTGCATAAGGACCTGTCTGTCTGCAGCTGGCAATTTGCTGCAAGAGGACCTACATCAGGTGCAGGATTTGTGGCTGCAGTTGAGGGGTGTATTGATTTTGTGTATTGTTCTGCTCGTCATCTCTTTGGGGGTCAGGATCATTACAACTGTGCTGAAAGCTCCTTGTTTCTTCCCACTGTCCTGTAACTGGCTAAAGCAACCTAATATGCACAGTTTTCTGGAAAACTGGGGAAATAGTGTGGAAAAAATAGCATGTCCTCAAAAGCATGTCACCCAAATAAATGAAATGGGTAATGTTGCCCCGAGCAAATAAGATTGATAGCAATTTCAGTATGTGGGTGTGGGGGAAAAAATACAGACAAGTGTAATAAAAGAAATATTGGTTGTTTTTTCAAGCAATCACTGTGTAAAATACTGTCCTTGGGACAGAAAAGTTACCTTGATGCTGAAATAATGCACTCAGCCCCTGCCTGTCAGTGTTACAGCAAAGCCTCAGTAAATTTGTCATTCCCCCAGGCATTATTTTACAGCTATTGTCCTCCATACCAAACTCCATTCATAACATGTATTTATAGCTGGAGTGATCTTTGAGATTCTTTATAATATATAAAAATAAGGAAGCTGCCACAAAATGGCTTTTGGTTTCCTCTGAGACTTGCAAAATAGATGTTAAAAACAAATGATTTAAAACAGCAATTTTATTAAAAATGTATTACTGCCATTTGTAGCTTTCACAGCTATTCTCCAGAGCTGCCACAGGCTTCCAAGGATGGAGTGTGAAGCTTTCAATCTGCAGCTTTGTTTTTAGTTTATTTTAAGCTTTGAGGCAACAAATCTGCTGAACCAAATTTATGCCAAGTAAGTGTGTGCCAGACTTATGCCAGTAAAGCTTTTGGTTCAATCTCTCCCTCTCTCTCTCAAGATATATATTCAGCTTCTGTCTCATTTCAATGGTAGAGAGTTGAGGCAGAGAGAAACTAAGGACCAGCTATATTCAGATGCTTAATTATGCAGCTCAATACCCAGGTGGGTTTGCAAATATCTAAAGAGGTTGTGTTTCCTTGCCATTGGCTTTGGAGTGAGCAACCTACTTAGGCCTGCCTGAAAGCTCTAGTAAATACCTGGGTACCATTTGGGAAAATCACCCGTGGGCTGAATGTATTTCTCCAAATCACACAGAAGCTGGAACAGGGCAGGAATTTCCACCTTGATTTCCATGCTCCAGCTGAGGACTTCCTCTGTTTGGAGGCCAGGCTGTGCAGCTCTGCTTTGCTGATCCAGGGTCAGAATCTCCATATTGATCCAGGTCTCATTTAGCATTTTATTTACTTCCAAAAGATCAACATGCACCAGGCTGTATTTCACTGGTCTGGCTGTTAAAGTGGAAGAAATTACGGTGTTTAATGAGGGCTGATTAAATAGGCCAGACAATGCAGTCTGCAATTGATACATGATTCATATGAAGATCATTAATCTCCGAAAGAAGTAGGAGTCTGCCCAATGTTATCAGTAAGAGGGGTGGTCAGCACTTGTGCTGGTAAATTCCCAAAGTGGCAGAAGCACTTCATAGCACAATACATCTCAATCTGAGGTGCAGGGTCCTTGGCAAACAGGGAACACATTGGTAAAGTTCTGTAGCAGTTCTGAAAATGTTAAGATTTCAGTGTTGTTTTCTGTGTACCTGTGCTGGTCCATGTGCACATATGAATTATTTTGTGCAGAGAGAGATCTTGAGGCAGGGATGGAAAAGGCCTTCATCAGTGGCAGAGAAAGGGTTTCCTTAGTTCAGAATAGCTGCAAGGAATAACATTGTCTCCTGCCTTTGCTGGAAGCACATTAGGTTGGGGTGAAAGCCTTGCTGTCCTGTGCACCTCTCCTTTGCACATCAGCATGAAGAGCAGCTGGAAGAGAAGTAATCCTTGCAGACTGCAGGGGAAAGGAAGGTTTTATGCAGCGTTTATGTTGGTTTAGGTAGCTTGTTTTTCCTTCCTCTCTAAATGTTGAAGAGCAAGATATATAAGTGTAGGAAAGACTTTGACAGTTCAGTATAACCTATTGATTAAGTTGACATTTATGTCAGCAGTAGTGGAAGAAACTCGGCTCAAGTTAGAGGGTGCTGCAAGCCCTGCTTTGTGAGCCTATTTAGGGAGAGAAAACATTTTTCTATCTCTTGAAGAAAACAAAGATCTGCACTGCTACATTATGGCATCAAGAAATTACATCATAAATTGCTATTTTTGTCATTAGAACTGTTGGGAATTTTTTTTTTAAACCTAAGCCTCCATAAACAAAACAAGAGAGACATAAAAGCAGATGGGATATTCTTCAAGGTACTGACTAGATCACTGTTTTTCTACCTCTTGTTTTTATTATTCTTCACTTCTGATAATAGCTTCTTTAGAGGAGGTTTTAAAAATGGATTGTCCATGATGTTCTTCAGTGTCAGATATAAATAAAGGAAAACTGCTGCATGTTATTTTGTTGAAAGCTTCTTGTAGAGCTATGTAATCAGGGCAATTATAACTTCGCCTGTAGTTTGTCTTGTGGATTTGCTGTGCATACCAATTAAATCAGTCAAGAATTGCACATAATTGCCTGGCCTCCTTGTACATCTGGAAACTTGCTCGAAGTGTAGCGCTTTCCAAGGCTGACTCCCCTGGATCCTGCATTATTTATGATAGCAGTTTTTCTTATCCCCTTAAATCTATTTTGAGGGTGTTTCGCTTTTTTGCATTTTTATGCGGTTCTCACTTCTTCAGTGTGTGGATCCCAGTCAGTGGTGAACGATGTTCATCTGAAAAACCCCAGAGCTACTGCTTTTCTGTTAATGGAAGGAAGTAAGATGATAGAGGCAGCAGAATCTGGCCAGGGGAGGGTGCAAAAAAGGATGGCCCACCTGGAGAAACTACAGTGTGTAGGACTTCTTGGAAAAGCCAGTATTCCAGTAGAGTGAGACTGCTGGCATGGGTGCGGGTACTTGGGTGGGGAGGAGTAAGATTTGTGTCTTCAGATAGTAGCTTACTCTCTGCTTTTCTCCTTCCAACCTGTTGACCACCCTAATTTTGTGAATGCTTTTATAATTCTCTGGATATTGGCATAATGCTGTACACAGACTATATATCTTCCTGTGTCCATGCAACCTTGATTCTCCTTTGGAAACATTTTCTTTGCATTAAAAAAAGTGAATTTATTTTACATGCTTTCTGGGAAGCGCAGTTTGTGTTGTGCTCCACAGACTGGTAAGCATAACGTCCAAAAAATCCACCTTATGAATCTGCTGTTTCCTTGTACTATCAGGGTTTCCCATTTTGGTGCTAGGGAACTGGCCACTGATTCTCAGATCAGAAACTGCCTCCTCAGGCTGCACTTCTCAGCAGGCTGCCCTCCTGCCCCCTGCCTTGTGCTCCAACTGTCCCCACGTGTGCCACAGCACCTGGACAGGGAGCATGTCAGCATCTGTAGGGAGTAGGTGATGGCTAGTGATGGATGGACAGTCTCAGTAATGCAGTAAATTCAGTTTTGAAAGGGGTGCTTGAGGCTCTTGATTATAAAATGGGATGACAGAATAAATGAGGGAAGCCAACATCGCGTTGTTGAGGGAACACTCACTTCTGAACCAAAAGCATGAATTACTAAAAAAAAATCACAAACAAAAGAACAAATGATTGTGGGTTCTAAGGCATTCCCTATGTTCCCATCCTCTAGCACCAGGCTTGTAGGAGTAATGAAGAAAATGGGGAGTGTTTCTTCATGTAAAATACTTGCTTAGGTTATGAATTGGTTAATAATGATAAAGGACAGAGTCTTTCAAGAGTATTTCCAATCTTGTTATGTGATAGTCAGCAAATGCTGAAGTTGGCATTTATCAAATTTATAAATATGAAATTATAAGCAGTGGAACTTCTGCATTTTTTAAATAGATAATTGATTTAGTTGATTTGACAAATTATAAACACAGGTATATTTCTGCCCAGGGAGAGTGGGAGTGAGTATCTGGTTTGGTTACCTTATGAGATCTGCAAGCGAATTTCTGATATCCTCATTCTCTTCTTACCTTTAATTTTGTTCCTGATTGTGTCAATTTATTCAATATACTATTCCAGGGAAAAAATATTTATTAAAGGTCTCAAAATGGTGAAATGGGGAAGAGCAGTTGGTGGATTTTATCATGGAAATGAGCTGATATGTGTTGTGGCATTTTGAATAATACAGTCTCTTTACTGCCAAGCATTGTTATATTGCTATATTGAATAGTAGATACTCAAAAATTGGCTATGGTAATGCGTAGGTTTTGGGTGGGGTGGCTACAGCTCATAACACACTTATGACCTGATTAGGGCTCAAAATCTAAGTAGAATCATAAAATGATGAATAACCTTAGAAGTATGTAATGCTTTTGCATTTCTTTAGTCTTCAGTAATGACCAGTAGGACTAGATAATACATAGAGAAAAATAACAAATATTAGTGGGTGTTTCTTGAGGAGGAGTTGGGAGTCTTCGTGTTTCAGACTGACTTCTCATTCACAAACTGTGTCATTCACTCTGGGTTTTTGATGTGGTCAATCCTCTGTACTGAAGAAGACTGGGGTTTTTGTGTGTGTATTGTCTGAGAAATCTTTGTTGCCATTAGTAAATTAAAGAACATGCTGAAATATAAGGGATGGAGACCTCATCTTTCAAACGGATGCTAAAGTGAATGTCTGCGTCGTTACATATTCCAGTAGCATTTGATAAATTTAGGGATGCAAGTTTGTTTGCTCATAACAAATTTCAAAATTATACTTAAGAAAATAATCCCTTTAAAATATTATCACTGTGTGATGTTTAATTGGATTTGATATATCTCTAGAGTAACACTTTATTACTTCTGCTTTGCTATGAAAGGTGTTCTGAAAATGATTTTATTTATATGAAATACTGGTGTGAGGAGAAACTGGCAAAAATGTCAGTGAACTTTTTCAGCAGAGGGAGAGAGTGAAAAACCTCTGGTGTCCAGAGGGCAGCCAGTAAGGAGGAAATACAATGTGGAAGGGCAAGCTGGGCTCTGAGGTGGTGAGGAAGGGTTGGTGACTTGATCCATGGAAGATGTTGCAGTCCTGCCTGGCAGATTGCCCAGGTCCCAGGATTAACCTCTTGTGCTTGTAGTTGATGGAAACCCTGAAAATTGATGCAGCCTCAAAGATGCCTTGACTATGTGTAGCAGTCATGGTGATAATAGTAATAGGGAGTATTACTGCCAAAAGTGCCTGCCATTGTCTTTTAAATACCCATAAAGACTAGCAGATGAGTTCCATTATCGTGTCATTGGTTTACTGAAACTAAATGTTTAATTGAGATAGAGAAGCTATTAATGATCCATGTGAATATATTAAAAGAACAGGCTTTTTATGGCACTGTTAAAAAGTAATTGGTCTTTTTTTTTTTTAATACTAGGCCAAGTTATGACTCCAATGTCAGCAAAGTTTTGGAGATTGCTGTTGCTTATGGTGAGGTGAACTCTAGCAGTTGTGCCTGTTGGGTGCAGCTGGTTGGGACTGGGGTGGGGGCTGTGCCAGGCAGCTCCTCCAGCCAGCCCTGGGGCGGCTTCCTGGGGAGAATGGGAAAGGCTGGGATGTCTTTGGAGCTCCAGTAATCTCCGTGTTTGTCTCTTCCGGAGTTTCAGAAAAACAATAGGTACATCTGGGTTTAAAACAATAAGTATCTTACAGCATGTGGGCAAAGCTGGATTTTTTTATTTTCACATGTTAAGCTCCATATTTAATAAATGCTATTAGAATAACAGTGGGATGTGAAATGTCCTGTTGAGTCTTAATAGAAGTGTTACCCATCTGCTGGCAGATCATAGTGGTGTGTTAATAGGGTGGCTGGGATGGCTTTTGCTATATATGTTACAAGCTTGGCTACACAGATTAGACCCTTGTGCTGGTTTTACGTGCTTTGAAGTTTAGGTGCAGGCAGAAAGTTTCTCAGACGGATCCTGAGCAAGACCCTGCCTTAGGACTCAGGATCAGTTCTAATGTGTCTCCCCTAAAGTATTCCCAGTGATAATATCTACCCTATGCGTTGCATCTGTGTGTGCTCTGACTGACAACATAACCCCAAGAGCATGCTGAAGGAAGCAATGTGGAGAGACTAATACAGCTGCTGTATTAATCATTCTCTGTCAAATCACAGAAGATGCACATAGCTGGACCAAACAATGAAAACTGCTGTATGTTTAGCAGAGGTGGGTCTCTACAAGTGTGTCCTATCCACATGTGAGTAATCTGTGCTCTTGAAGTGTCTCAGGGACATCATTCTTGATTCTGCCCTCCAGCTCAGGTGGTTTTTTTTGTGGCTATAATAGTCTTCTTTATTAACCAACATGCTATTTCCAAAATCTATTTTAACATCCTGTCACTCTCCCCACCCCTCTGCTTTCAGTAACATTCTTCCATTCAGATGATAGGACAGTTTGCTCTGGGGTTCAGGTGCCACCTCCTGAATTGCTGCAGTACTGGGGCTGGTCCAGTTATGTTGGGTATCATTGCTCCTGCCCAGCTGAGGCACCAGCCCTGTGAGCAAATCACTTGCTCAACACGTGCTGAGATACTTGATAATTTTAAAAGATGAAACGGAATGAATTGTTTAGTGGGATTTTTACCAGTAATGTTGTGCCTTGCTTGTATGATCTTGTAAAAGGAATCTGTGTTTCCTGCACCTTTGATACAGGAGGTGTCTGTGGAGGTGCTCAGTGCTGGGCAGGTGAAAATCCCAGGGACAGGAGGAAGCCTCATTAGTGGTAGCAAATTAATAAACAATAAACAGCTGGAAAATAACCGAGAGGGAAAATTTAGCTGGGATGTAAATATAAGACTTGAAGCACAAACGTATGGGCAACTTTGGTCAAGCTACAAATATCCCCACACAAAATCAATTAACCTTCTGCCTCCCCAGGTCCTGCCCCAACAGTGAGGTGAGAGTGGTGATGCCTGCAGGGCACCCAGAGGCAGCCTGAGAATTTTTCTTTCTCTAAATAGCAAGGCCTTCAACATAATAATAAATTAATATAAATAATAGTCCATCATGTAGCGTAATTTGTTAGCTTTTAGAGATTATTAGAATTATAATTTATGTAAATATCAGGAAAATTCAGTTTCTAAAATCTCCCACAATCTTGTGTTAATTACTGATTGAAAACTGGCATTTTTGAAAACGCTTTTTGCTAGAAAGTATTTAATTGAGCTGCCAATTAAACTTCAGATGTGGCAAAATACAAGTAGTCTGGGGCCTTTTGTCTTCTATAAACTACCTGAAAATGCTTTGCGATAGAAGTGTAAATGCCTCTTACTAGTAATGTTGGAAAACTCCTTTTTTTGAAGGAGAATGAGGGGTAGTGTCAAAATTCTTTCCCAAGGTGAAAAACTGCATCCTATTCTCCTTCCTTGTTTCCATTAATGGGAACAAGTGTTTTGATGTGCTACTTAATGTGCTGGAAAGCATGGAAGGGATGTTGTAAGAGGCTTGAGATCACTAGTGAGCAGATTCAAGCTCTGTAATGCTCTCTTGAAACTTCCTTTGTGTGTACACTTTTGCTGAAGAGCAATACAGCATTGTATAATTATGATTATGAAAATGTAAAACCTGCCACCCCCCTGAATAAATTATAGTGATATATGAGCACCCAGCTACACGTTTTGTTTCTTTGAGTGATGATAGAGGTAGCCCAGGGATTTGCTGTTAAATTTTCCTCCTCTCATCCTTTGATTGTGCTCCCAATCTACTGGCCTTAGCTGACAGCTCTTGTTTTCAAGGAGAAACTCTGAAAAATAGCTTTCTCTGTGACAAGATATGATATTAATACTGAAAAGAAACTTGCCTTTTAGCTGGTGTTCTAGTGAGTTGTGTAACTTCTTTAATAAACTGATCCCAGCACAAATCTCTAAAGAGCAAATATTTCAATATTTAAAATTTAAATGAAGAAACCAAACAGATGGTTGTTTTTTATCCAAAGTACTTAATCACTTGTAGTTTAAAAGCAGTCATCTGCTTTTCTTGCAAACCAGAAATCTTGCCTAAAACCTTTTCAATGCCACTGTAATTGGATTTTACAGGTAGCTGTTTGCATCATCCTTCATTTGCACGTGTAATTGAAAGGTGTGCTTGGTGGAGAGACTGAGGAACTGCAGCTTCTTGAGGACTTTGTAGAGATGATTTCTCCACTTAAGAGTTTCTTTCAGTGGGGGAGTATTCATGCATGGAGACTGGGAAGTAAAGGGGATCGAGGCTGGCAGCTGGGATGAGAAACTGTAATGTAATGTACTCCAAAGAAATTTTTAAGAGATGCTGTTTTAAAATTTGGTTTCTCTTTGTTCTCTCATCTTTTCAATCTGTGATATTCTGGGTGAGACAGGAGAAAAATAATTTATTTTGTGAGTCAAAGACTTGAAAACAGACTAAAATTTGAGCTCTATTCTGCATCACTGTTTTAAATTAATTCTGAAATATGGCACAAACAGCCTGGTCTGTCCCTTACTGATCTCGGAGGACCTGGTGTGCCCAGTCCCCAGGACGAGAGGCAGGAGCCAACCACAAAGCAATGTCATAGAATCATTGAGGTTGAAAGAGACCTTCAAGATCATCCAGTCCAACCACCTACCTACATCCCCACTAACCCATATCACTCAGTGCCACATCCAGACGCATCTTGAACACCTCCAGGGACAGTGACTCCATCACCTCCCTGGGCAACCCATTCCAATACCCAATCACCCTGACAGTGAAGAAATTTTTCCTAATGTCCAATCTGAATCTCCCCTGCTGCAATTTAAAGCCATTTCCTCTTGTAGATTTAGGATTGCACCCCTGAACAACAGAAGCTATGTTGTAAAGGTTATGGAAATGTTACTCATGTACTTATGACAGAACAGGACAATACACAGTTTTGTATTCCAGTGGTTTTACAATCTCCTGCAGATCACTTCTTAACTCTGCTTGCTCTGTGAACCCAGGATTCTGCAGCTGTTTTACCTGTAGCCTCCCTGGCATCCCTGCTAATCCATTGCTTGCCATCAGAGGACTGCTGCCACATGATCTAGCTCAGGTGCTACAGTACCTGGAATACAGGACAAAACCCTGTACAGAACCCTAACTGGATTGCAGTGTTGGGATATGTGAGCGGACAGGATAGAATCTTCTTGGGTGACAACTGGCAAGACCCTTGGTTGGAAGAGCAAAAGCCATGAACGGAAAATAACTTAACTTGAGAGACAGAGTTTTCAGACAAGATATTTATGACCCCAGATCTGTCATCAGGTAATAAAAGTAGGATAACTGGGTAAATGATGGTGAACCCTGACAGAGATTGCAAGTTTAAGCGCTTCTGAGAAAGACAAGACCTAGCTCTAAGCTGAAACACCTAGATATTTTTGATGCTGGTTGACCTTACTGTGACTTGCTCTAGTAAGAAGAGTGCAGATTGCCAGAGAGCAGTAGTTGTTCTGCACCTAACCAGTGATCATAAGGGCAATGTGCAATATCGTCGTTACAGAGTGGCCTGGGATTGCATGCATGAGAAGAGGTTCATTAAAGAGGATTTCCTGACTGTTATAGTCTGGAAAATCCAGCCCACCAACTGAGAGGAAATTAAGGTAATAGAACCCCTCTAACTAGCAGGCAAGAGCAAAACAACAAAGCTGAGGGGCTGAGGGCTGCATTTTTAATAGAGCCTTCCTAATGATTCAAATATTACCTGAGAATAAATCAGTGCCCTCCAATCTGGCACAAGTTGTGGTCAGAGGCCGCTTGTAACAGGAACTTAATTCTTTTCATCCATCCCTGCATTTTTCTTCTCTCATGGCCTTCATGCTTATCTTGCAATCTCTTATGTTGTGTTGAGGTTTCGCATAAGAATTACAACTTAATGTTTCCTGTCTGAAAAGGACAGGCTCAATACATGGGATGATTTTTGTTCCTTTTCCCTGCTAGTAACTGTTGCTTTTGGACTGTATCCCTCTGTATATATGTATGTTCCTCCTTGCTGCGTGTGCTGAGATTTCTCTTCAGGGGAACATGGATGAGTGTGTGACAAAGTGAGCTCAGGTCACTGTGAAGGAAGTGGGTGTCTGAAGGTTTAGAATTATCCTTGATGTGGCTGATCCTGTAAGTAGGCATTGACTAATAAAATCAATCTTATAATGCATGAATGAAGAGATGGCTTGAGTGTGAGCAGACCATGGATGAGAAGCAGTACAGTGTCAGCTGCTGGAATTTAGCAGGAGTGAATTTCTGAGGTGATTGATCCTTCCAGAAGTGTGCTGGAGAGACAAGGTGAGGGGCTGTGGGCACAGCCACCAGTGAGCTGAGAGTGAAGGTACTGCAAGGGATGAGCACAGAGATCCTGGGACTTCTTAGAACATTATTTTTCTTGGATATTTTAAAAATTTGAGAGTTTGTTCTGTAGCAGTTAGGACAAAAGACATGCAGCTGGGATGGATTTGTGCAGATCCAGGCATCTGGTCTTGTCTGGGGAAAATTCAAGGTGAAGATGGTGTTAATCATATAATTTAAATATGCACTCTGGTTGTAAATGTTATTTTTTCTTTTTTTAGCTCGAAATGTTGTTAAGCTTATAACTATCATCCAGTTTTGTTTGTTGGCAGTATGTGGCTGAGGTACTATAGAAGTTATCACATTAACTTTTTTCCTTTCAATTGAGATTACTGATATAATTAATAGTATAATTAAAAGAAACCCCACTACCCTTTGGGAGCAGCAGAAACTGCAAGGTGTTTTCGCCTCTTGCCAGAGTGCTAGCACAGAGCAGACATCGATTGAAATTATGGATGTTCAAGTCATGGATAAACCAAGCCACGGGCCTGGCCTTGAGTTCTCTGTGTGTTTTCTGCCTGCTGATAGCAGGGTTGTTCTTCTGCGCGTGTCTATCCTTTAATTTTTAATAACAACAAGTAATTCTGGCAGGTCTGGTGTCATGGCATAATCCTTAATCCGCACAGCGAGTTTCACAGCAGTTAAATATGAGCAGGACCTGGCTACTGAGTGTGGGTACAGGGCAATGCTTTCCAAAGGGTGCCAGTGACTGTTGGATCCTACTCCAGGGACAGCCTTTTTCCCAAGACACGACTGTAGATGTCAGTGTTTAACTAGCGCAGTGTTACAGACTGCCCTGCTGCATTATTTTAAGTCAACATTTGATTCTGGCTTTTCACTGCAGTGGGAAAAAATGTGCTTTCCAAACTGGGACTCGAATCTGAAAAGAGCAGTTTCCTTCAATGAAATAGTGCTTTATTTAAAAGCCTTTCCCCCCTCATTCATAATGAAATTCCCTCTGTGACTTTGCATCTTCCCACAAAAATAATCTGAATGACAGACTTCTGTAAATACGTGCTGTTGATTTGAAGCTCTGTGGTTTTGTTTGGTGGGGTTTTTTTATGTGACAGGATGCCATACAGTATTGCCAAACGGTATTCATGAGAAGCATAGAACAGTTCTGCACACTTTTCAGTATTTCTGGAGTCTGTAAGTAAGTATTTTTACTAAGGTCTTGTATAGTTAAGTTAAAATAGATTTCTTAATGGGACAACTGTCCTGTTGACAGCAGAAGACCATAACTGTAGAACATGGCAATTTTTGCACAATGTATACAGTTTTTTAGCACCTTTAATTGTATAATCTCATTGAGTCCTGATTTTTTTTAAAGTCTGATTTGAAGAGCATAAAACATTTTAATTTGTCAAACCCAAAATACCTTTTGAAGGTGAAGGTGGTGTAAAATTACCAAATTTTGGAGCGTCTGCTGAACTGTGAAGCTGAATTTTGTGTTACGTGGAGGCTACTGGTTAAAATAAATGTAACACTGAATTTTATGTACTTATGTTGCATGTATTACAATATGCAATACAGTTAACTTATGCTCCTGTGCCTGACTTTGAGAACAACAGGCACTGCATGTCATAATGGGCTTGCAGGCAACTTCATCTGTCACTACCCAGTGAAATCTTTCAGCTAACAGATCAAACGGATCAACACACACATAGGACTTGAATTCAACACGGTCTGACTCCCCAGTGCCAGAAGTGAAGCCTGCAGAGTGCTTGTTGCTATGTAGTTATTTTAAAATGCTGCTTCAGCATTCCAGTTAAAGTTCATACAGGTGAATAATATCGGTTCCAGTTGTAATCGAAAGAGATGAAGAATTCCAATAAAATTAAAGGGAAGATTTCTTGTGAAAGTAATGAGGTGGTTGTCTTCTGGATAAGGAGCTCTAGAAATGTTATAGGTGGGACAGGCAGGGCAGTCCTTTAACCTGTCCTGGTATTTCTATGCTTGGGAGGAGGAAAGATTAAAAAAACCTGAAAATTAATCTGGTTGTGATTTTTATGCCAAAGTTCCTAGCTGAAGAAAGTTTGCCCAGACTGTGCTTTCAAACACTACAGAATTCCAGCAGGGACAGGACTTCACCACCTGTGTTCTGTGTGGTGTCCCCAGCTATTGCAGGACAGGGGGTACTGGCTGAGTCTTGCCTCTCCGGAGAGCCTCGCTGTTCTCTCCAGACATCTGTGCCTTGGCTGGGGAAGTGGCAGCTGCTGGCTTTGCATTTGAGGGGACAGGAGTGATAGGAGTGAAAAAAATGGGAATGGAGAGCCTGCAGGAGACTGAGGGGTTGAAAGTGCAGAGAATTAGGATGTATCAGTGAGGGGTCCTTCCAGTGGAGAGCATAAATGCTACTTAACAGGGGCCTGAATTGATCTCTTCTGGAATATTGTGTACAGTTCTGGTGACCTGTGTCCAAGGAAAATAAATGAGTGCAAAGAAAGCTTGCTGGTGTGATAAAGTAAATAGAGAGCTTACTTTATGAGAGGGTGCTGGAAGAGGTTGGCTTGCTTGCTTAGCATAGCATAACGAAGGCCAAGAGGGGATATGTTTGCCTGTAAATATATCAAGGGAGATAAATACCAGCCAGGGAGAAGGCTCCAGCTGGAGGCCAGCTAAAGCTTACTCCTAGTAAAGGCCATTGCTGGCATGAGGGTGGGGGGGTATAAAACACCTGTACTTTTGCTGGCCATGAAAGTGAAGGCCCTGTTGCTGCTGTCTGGTGGGAGATGAACCACAGTGTTGAAGATGGTGATCAATCAGCGAAGGACTGACAAATGTACAGTCTCATGATCCCTCAGAGGAGGTTTCAGGGGAAGGGAGCAGACCAGCACTTTGAGCAGACTGGTTATGATGCACAAGGACCTTCCAGTCTCTGACAAATAGGAATCTTATGACTTGATCCTGCACTCATGTTTCTGTTAATATTTGTGGGCTTCACCACAGCTTGCCACAGGCAGGAGTGTTTGCCCATGTAGATGTCAGACTAAAGCCTGTCCAGAACCTTTTAACAGGAGCATTTTTCATTGTTTGCTTTGTGGCAGCCTGCCATTTCTTATTAAATTTAAACTTGGTGGGTTTTCTGGAGTATGGGAAAGCTTTAGGGGTAAAGCTGGAAATAACAATAGACCAGTTGTTAAGGCATTGAATTGGCACACTACAGACTCAGCTCTTGGCCAGCCTGAGCTGGGCTTGAAAGCCTTATGGCATCTGGTATCTTTTGGGTGGGTGTGTTTAGTCCCAGTGGAGTCATGTTTTGTTCTCTCTCCTAATCAGTAGCAAAAATTTTTAAATGAAACGTGTGCATAAACCTATGTTAAAAACGGGGCTGTCCTAACCAGGGCCTCCTAGGAAAGTGTGTTAGAGGCAAGAGCTAAGAACATCATGTGCTTTGGGAGGTGTGCAGCTGGACTGGCCCAGCTGGTTATTAAAGGCTCTCAGGCTACCACATCTATCCCCATTAATGCGGAGTGCAGACTGTTTCCATATCATATGAAGTTGCATTGTGTTTACTTAGAGGAGAAGGCAGTTGGTGGTGGCTTTGCTGGATTAGCTGGTCTCAGAGATCCCTTAAAGTCAGTTCAAATGTCTCTGTACTATTTGGACATGAAAAGCTGTACTTCATAGTTTATCGAGACGTTTACAGTGTGCTGTGGGAAGCAGGAAGTTTTGCTGGCCACTTTGTTAAATTCAAAGATCAAATTCTATTCTTTCTGCACTTTCTTATTCGAATGCATGCTAGGAAATTCCACTTATAGCAGTAAAAGCCTGAGGCTTTATTAATGTAAAACTCATAATTAAATCTGCTAACAGAAGGGATTTGTCATAATTTATATACCTTTATGAAAATATTTAGCCACGAAAAAACAAACTTGTAGGGCCCAATCTTGCTGTCTAAACATGGGCAGCTGAAGGATTTCTAAAGCAGATGCATGTCTTTCAAATAGACAGTGGAAGGCCCATGGGCTTTTAACACTGTGCAGGGGCTTTTCTCTTTCCATGCCACTAATTGCCAATCATTTAAGTGCAGTGGCTTTCCTCTGTGAGAGGGCTGTCTGCACACAGACACCGAGCTCTGCCTGCCCCAAGATTCTGTCGCTGGAAGCCCCTTTAAATTGAAAGGTGGCTTAGAGCTTTGTACAGAGGGGGAAATGCTTCACAGCAAAGAGAACAACAAAGAGAAAAGGCTTCCTTCTGGCAAGATTTTTCTGGATTATATCCGAGCTTTGGACCACTCTAGATCCTGTTCCCTGTAGAAAGCGTGTGTCCAATTTTCCATGTTGGATGGAGATTTAATTTTAGCCTTAGCCTGAGGATCTCGTGTACTTCAGCACCTTGTGGAATGATCCTTTTGCTTTGTAAAGACATTGCTAAGATAACTGTATTGCTAGAAGATATATTTCAATCCCAAAACACTAACTGCATCCTCTTTGCCGTGAAGAATTTGTTCTGCATTTGTGAATCATCTGTGAGAGATGATTGTGATTCAGCACCTCCTACAATCAAACCTCATCAGGTCTCTCCATTTGCACAGTCTCCATGGCTGTCACTCGGCTGAAACAGGACCTCCTCTTCTAGGATCTGAGAGTTACTGGAAGACAAAAGAAAATTGTTAGGAGAGTCAAAATCTGAGCCTCCCAGGAGAACCTGAAGGCTCAGGAACCCTGTTAGGTCTGTGCTTTTCTTGCCTCTTGCAAGAATTCGTATCCAAAGTTCAGGTAGGCTGCACATTTTGTAAGCGTTTGAAGCAGGGAGAGCAAATGCGCTCTCTCCATTAGCATTTTGGCATGGATTAACAGTGTGGTTTTTTGAAGTTTATCTCCCAGCTGTCCTCACATAGAGTACCTTTGCTTGCATCTTGGGGCAGTCTTGGAGTATGTAACCTGGATTTCTTTTGGATGAAACTGAGAATACAATCTAGGATTGCATCTAATATGCTCCAGTGACCAATGGGCATGTTGGTCTGTGGGACCAGCTAGATTTGGTCTCAAGGAGAATGTCTCAGAAATGTGCATAATGTGAATATTTGGTCTTTAGCACCACATCTTTTTCTCTGTAGATCTGGTCCTGCTGTGCTACTAGTCAAAGTAGACATATAACTTGAGTCCTTCAGAGCTGCTGGCAAAGAACCTCTTTGAGCTAGGATTTTATTCAGTGTCAAAATGATGATCCTGTGGAATACATGAAGATTATCAGTTAACTGTGAATCATGGACTTGTGAAGAATGGCTAAGACTTGGATATAACTTGGTATTACTGACACAGGTTATGCTGCTTCACTGCCTGTAAGTCAATGTAGAACCTCAATATTTTGTTAATTAGCCTAACTTCAAAAACAACCCTCCAACAAATCTCGCCTAATTTTGGAGCAGTTCCAATACAAACTGGACAAAAAGTTGTCTTGGGAAGTGAGACATTTTAACTGGTGAGGCGTTCAGTGAAAGGCAGACACGGGCATCTCTAATGGAATGGAAATGCAGTCATGCTGAAGCACTTGGTAGAAGGGTCCTTCCCTTCCACTGATATACGTACCTACCTTCAGGTAGGATTGCACTCCTCTGGGAATCAAAATTCCCCTGGGTTCCACTGAACAAGGCTCACGGATCTGTCAGCCTTTGTCTGACACAAGGCTGTGTTACAGGACAAACAAAACCTTTGCCCAGGTCTGCATATGTTGCATGTGGACTTGAATGTTTTCCCCCTAATGTACTGTTCACCTTCCCAGGCTTAGATATTTTGTTCTCTTTACTGTCTTATAGGCAGCAGAAATTGATGACATACTGATTTGAGGCTTTGTGCTATACTGCTAATTGTAATAGTATCTCATGCACTGGCAAAGGGTGTGTGGAGGGAGGAGAATCTTGTAATTCCCTGAGTGTGTGTCTGGCAAGGTCTGAATTATCCTTCCTAACAGTTTATGTGGGACTTAGGGTTGTTCTGGGCAGAGTATTTCCTTTAACTTGATTTAAGTAATGTCAAATCCCTAGGGTCTGGGGAGAAGAGGTGGGATTGTGTAATTGTGGAGTATTAAAATCCTCAGGCAGGGCTAAAACAGAACATGAAAACTCACTTACTTGTTCTGGCAATTACTGAGACATCACAGGCTTTCATGCTGCACACTACACAGCTTTAGTCAGGTTTTAAGTTCATGGCATGCTACAGCCTTAGTCATCCTAACTCACATCCAGCAGGCTTGTAAGAACAGCCCTATTTTCTTTAGCTGGAATAATTTGCATTAGCCTCTGCCTGTAGTATTGAGATGGGAACCACAGAGGTTGCACAATGTGGCACTTTTAGCAGAATGAACTCACGTGTTCAGACCAAGGCAATTCATTGCATGCTGTAGCTCATTCCCACACATTTGTGTGTGTATTGGGACAGGAGTGGGAGCTGTTGCAGTACACTGGGCTCTATGTGGCTTCATTGTTCTAAACCTGTCAGCATTGGGGCCTCTCTGTGAAAGGTTTGGTTGCATGGAACTCTTACAAGGTTTCTTAGGGAAAGGTTTTTCAGTGTTTGAAGTATTCAGAACACCTGGAAATAACAAGGCTAATCCTCAGGACTTGTAAAGGATGGCAGTAGGATACTCAGCGGAATGCAACACTTGATCTGATGGGGTACCACCCATGTGGAAAGATCTAGTTACACACCTCTCATTAATAGCAACATCCACATGACCCCAGGCAATCTTTGCTCCTTGCTTTTGTTTCCATTCCTATATTTTCTGCTTTCACTGTCAGCACAGGGTGCTTTTCTGGTGAGAATTGTTTGTTATTTTGTGGGCTTTAGTAGAAAGAAAACTTGCTCTGGGTTCACACCTCTGGATGCTTCTGCAATTTAAGTGAAAATAAAAGCTTTCACAGAACAGAGTAATTATTATCTTCCTAATATCCAATTAGTTGTTTTATAGAACATTCAAGACAAGCCTCTGAACACCTGTCTGGGAAGCAGTGGGCATGTTATAATCTAGAAAAGAAAGAGATTTAAAGGGATAACCAGTGTACAGGCCATAGAGGGGGTATAACACTTTTTTGTAACAATTAGTCAAGGAAAACTGTTATGATCTTTCCAGATTATTTGTTGTGAAGAGCTGATGGAATCCCTTTTTTAGCTCCAGATGGTCTCTTGTGGCTATCTCGGGGCTAAATTTGGCCCTCTGTGTTACACGGCAAAAGATGATGACTGGTCTGCAAGTGAGTTGCCCAATGTTGATTTCTAGGAGGGAGGTTTTAGTTTGAGAGATTTCGGGGCTTTATGGCTTTCCTGTGGTATTCCCTTGTAGCAATGGGCTTGCCTTGTAGGGGCATTTGGAAGCATCATGTTTTCCCCCACAAAAGATCCTTGGGTAAAAGGCAGTTGGAGTACAATATGTATCTGCAGAATGGCTTCAGCCTTTTGCAGTTTGGATGGCAGCACGTTGAATGAGAATCACTGGCTGACACCAGTGGAGTGCCTGCAAGGAGTTCTTTCTTGTTATGCGTGTTTTGAGTTTTCCATTCTGCTGGAGTATAACCAGTCCCAAAGGCAAGGAGAAGAGCCTCTGAATGATCATCCCTTCTTCTTTTGGTGTTCAGGTGCTGTCACAAGTATGTCGCTCAAATGGCTTGGCACATATTATCCAGTGCTTAGCTGTAGTGACAGACTTCATCCTGAGTGGGTGACTGCTGCGGTGGCATGCAGGGTGTCTGTTTAAACCATCCTCTCTTCCAGTTACCTCTGCCCCCTGAGTGGCTCAACAGATGTTTGTTTTCAGGCTGTTTATCTGCAGTAAAGAAGTTGTGCACCTATTTGGGTTATCCTCACCCTGCAGAACTTGCTAGTGGGAGAAGGTATTGCTTCTGGAATTATTCTCTCTGAATCTTAAGGACTATTTGTCTTTTCCAAGTGACAGGGACAGGCCTGAAATACAGCCTTAACCTGACTTGTTGCTGGTTCAACTCTCTGGTAAGCAGGTCAGTATGATGCAAAACGGTATTGACTTGACTTCGCGTAACATTTTTGTCTCAGCTAAGCCTGGACAGTACTGTTGAAATATTCACATAAAATCTCCACAGCCTTCTAAAGAACTGGAACAACGACATTAAAAGTGGATAACTTTAGAGCTATGATGCTGGCTTCCATAAAAAGAACTGCCAATTGCAGAAATAATGTGTTGATTTGACACTCTAGGCAAACCTAACGACTTCATGTGGTTTGCTCCTAGCTACCCCAGACTCTTTTGTTTTTCTACATTGGACATATTTGATATAATGTTATTAGACTTGCTTGCAATAATCCTTAGGGGTGTGTAGTCTGTCTTTCCCTGAGATCAGTAATGCTTTCCTACTGAAGGACTTTTTTCGAAGGGCAGCCATCCCAAATACGGTGTGCCCAGTACAAAACCCTGTAACTGTCAATTAAAACAGATTGAGGTTTGCACCTTCTGTTATATAGTCATATTCAAAATGATAGAAAATGAGGAAGTTCTGTACAGGAAAGCATTTTGCTCTGCAAATGTCATCTCACCAGCCACTGATTTCCAAAGAGTGATACAAACACCTGTTTTCCTCTGTAGCTGGCAATAGATGTGGGATGTGTCAGAAATTATTAATATTCTAATGACTGCTGTGATGATTGAGAACAAATACTGATATGATCAGAGCACAGGATGATGTGCATACAGAAAGACCCAGCTTAGTTATGACTGAACTGTTAAACTTTTGAATGCATTCACATGCTTCTGAGTTTGTTGCTGGTTATTGGCCAGTAATACTGTAGTAGCAATGATTATATTGAAAAAACATGGTGCACAGGGGCAAGAGTTAACTCACCAAGTTACCATCATGGTAATTCTCTCTGAAAGTTCCCTGCTTATTTTTTTTCCTCAAAATCTCTGATCATGTAAGCTAGTAATGAATATGTATGAAAAAGATGATAGAAAATTGCTGCCAAAGGTCCTTTCCTGAAGACTTCTGTTTGGAAAACTTTCTGTTAATGGAACTTGAAAAGCAGGCTTGCAGTGTTACTGCATGTGTAGTACTTGAAAGAAAATATGTAGATTCCTACATTTTTAGTATCGGACTAAATGGATGTATGTAGTTCCTGGTTAATATGCACGTTCTCCAGAACTTGGGGTAAAGCCCCCTAATTTTCAGAGACTCTTTCAGGAGAGGCTCTAACATAGCATGGTGGCTGGCAGAAGAGCATGAGGAACATGGTTTCTTGGAGGCTTTTGCCTCAAGAGAGAGAACCTGCACTGACATTGTCTCTAGCAAAAGCACAGTGAATAACAATGTTCTGGAGGCTGAACAAAAGGGTAGAATTGTTTTACACTGTCCTCAATTGAGAAAGCTTTGTTCTGTGCTGAAGTGAAAATCCTGAATCCCTCTAATGGATTGAACCTTCAGTTTTCAGCTTTTTGAGGATTTTTTTGAGAGTTTAAATGTTTTGACACATTATTTCTCCACTGAACAAAGAAATAAAGATGATGTTAACTGGACTTGGTCCAAAGCCACATGTTACAAAACAATGGTATTAGTATGTTTTTAAATGATAAAAGCAGGATTTGTGTGCCTGGTGCCCCAGCTTTGCCAAATGAATTTTGGAAAGCAAAATCAGAGACAAAATGTTGTCAGTTCCTCAAATATGACCACTTCAGCACAATTTATTTTCACAGATGCTGTTCGAAGATGGGTGGATGACACCTAGCAATCTTTTGGTTTGGAAATGGCGAATGTCACTGGGGTTTGAGAAATGTAGGCTCCCAGAAACCATGGGGGAGCCTGATGTCCATGACCTGTGCTGTAAGAACTTTATTCTGTACCTTTTGTTAAGCACCTGCAAGTTCAGTGCTGATTTCCCTTTCCAGCACCTAAAGGACTGTGTGTACTTTTTTTTTAGAGCAGAAATCCAGCTGTAATGAACCAGCTTTTTCATTGTCTTGTACCTCCCTAGACCTTTGGGACTAACGCCTCTCTGCTGGAAACCTTGCATGCTGAGAAACCTGTTTGGGAGTGACTCAGTATGTGCATAATAAAAAGGTTATAAGGGGTAAATGCTGTGGACTGTGGCTTCAGCACTCTTTAGAGTTCTGGCCTTCAGGATGAAAGGCTGCCTCATGAAACACCACCACCTCCTGACTTGTTCCAGCATCCATCCTTGCACATGGTTATTACCCCTGTTGACGCAATATTGAATCCTTTCACAGTGTTCAATGCTCTTATCTGCCTGGTGCTCTGCAAGGGACGGTGCTGCTGATGTCCCCAGGGGTGGGACACTGCTGCACGGAGGAACTCAGCCTGCTCTGACACACACCAGCAGTCCTTATTTCACTAAGGATTTAAATCTGGGGCTCCCAGTCGGTTAGTGCCCAAACTGTGCAACTTCTCTTTGTCCTTGCTGTGCCTCCAAATCCAGCTTTCACAGCACTGCAGGCATTTAATGATTCCTTGGTCTTTGCTGACCTCAGTAATTGTTTGGAAAAGTTCTGAAAGAAAAAAATGACTTTGAGCCATTTAAAAAAGTCTTTCTTTGATCAGTCACTTCTCCCAGCCTCAGGGACTTCACTACTACTTCTTTAACAGCCTGTTAGGGAAGATGGCAATTTATGAGGGTGGTTTTGGGACTGTTTTAGTTTACACTGTCTGGCAGGCCCCTGTGATGTACGGGAGGATGCAAACATCCTGCTGTTGAGTGTTACGATGGGTAAAGTTGAAAACGTGTAGTTTTTAACATAAGAGCTGTTTTATGAAGGAAACACTGAATGTATGTTTCTGAAGTCTTTTTGTGTGTTCAGAGGCTCCTAGTAGTAAAACAGGTAAATGTCCCTTAGTGTAGGCATATGTTCCTAAAACACGTGTAGCTTCTGAGGGAGGGTTTTTTCTGTAATAGATACTAACTAGTGTACCAGCCTAACAACATCTTAATATGTTGTTTTCCTGACAGAGTAAGGTCTTTGTCTTTTAAATTTCCTGACTGTAACCGTGAGGAAGCTTTCAGATGTGTGTGTATACACACATGTATATATATATAAATTATTTTTTCTTTCTGAGCAGATTTGTTGTGAGACAGTTGTGATATTAAAAGTTGTAGGAAGCTTTTGATGGCAATTACAATGTTGTTTTAATCTCTTTTCTGGAGGTGAATATAGAAAAGCAACCTATTCCTTACAATATAGACACATTTCACTTAATGTGGTGGGATTTTGACCTCTGATTGCTGTGGATCGCTGATTTGTTGTATTGGGATCCTCCTGAGGCTCCAAATGAGGATGGCTAATGAGACCTCACTGGTGAAGGAGAGTGACTGAATCCCTGTGGTAGCTTTAGTTACTGCCTGGAGCAACTCAAGAGAGGACAGGGGAGCAGGCATGTTACTGAAACGTTCCTGTTGTAGCTTTATTTCTGTAGAGCTAACAGAAGGAGGATATAGTTCTCTTTACATAACATTTCATTATTTACTCCTAATTAGGAAGGATCATGCTAAAGTGGCAGTTTATTTTAATATTTACTTTTCATTTTCCTGTTCTTGAATTGCTTTAGATTTCTGTCATGCCTTTTAGGGATTTTTAAATGTAAGCACTCATGTCAAAGGAAAAGAATGTGTATGGTTGTATGTTGTTGTTTTCATATCGGGGAGATATGAAATATTTCTGGCAATGCATTACAAATACACTGGAGTGGTCCTCTGCACTTGGTGCTCGTGATTTGTGTTATTTGTTCTTAGAGGAGTTTCATCCTTAATTTCTCTTTTCTTCAGTTTTAGCTGAATATCAGCTGTACTTAAATATCCTGAAGATCCAATGGAACATTGATCTCCAAACAGCTGTGTCATTATGTATGCTGTTAAAAAGGGAGAGTCCTTGTTTAATGTCTGCTAGCTGTACCAAATCATGAGAAGTCATCATGCTTACTGAGGTACTGACAGGGTGAGGGCTCAATTCTTCTTTTGGAAGAACTATTTCTGGTAGAAAAAAAAATAGGAGCCATATATTTGAAATATTTTGTGGGGAATAAATGCCATAGTCTCCATTTAGGGCTAATCTGTCTGACACACGTGGCACGTTCCAGGCCAAGAGAAAGCTGTAGGTGTTTGTGCCATGCTTCAGCTCACTGCTGAAATCTTTCTCCTGGTTGTGCACTGAAGGAAACCTGCAACCTGCTCCAGGGATTACATCTACATCCTTGCAGTAGGTAGTGTTTAATTTTGGCAACTTGTGACCTAGTGTGGGTTGTCACCAGGTGTTAGCAGAGTGATTTGCCTGGTGGTTACTCTATACGAAGCCCCTCGCACCCTCTCTGTGCTGTTCTCCATGACTATGCACCGGTCAGGAGCTCATGTATTCCCTGTTGGCCAAGGGGAGAAAGGATTTGCTTAGGTAACGCTCTGTCATGTCTCAAACAGTTCTCTCTTCCTGATTAAGCAAGATATTCTCATACTACTTCAGTAAGTGTGCTAAGGCGGCAATAGGAAGATTTCAATCCTCTCCTCAGTTATTGATTTTCATGCAAATGCACAAATATTGATAACCTCTGTTTTGCATCCATAATCACAAGAGTTATTTCCAGGTTCAGCTTATGGGCTTGCTTTTGCCAAATTGTCATATATACAGTATAAAATTGACATCTCCTGCTGGAGGCATTTTCAATTAAATATAAACTAGGACTCTAAAGCTTGTAGACTTGTCATGTGGCTTAGGAAAGATTCTAGTCAGAGCCCCTACCATGGACTGAAGATCCCAGTCTCTGTTGTCAGGCCTGGCAGTGAAGGAGTAGTCTGATGAATCCCAGTATATGTTTTCAGGATAATCATAGAATCATTTAGTTTGGAAAAGACCTTTAAGATCATGAAGGCCAACTGTAAATCTAACACTGCTGAGTCTACCACTAAACCATGTCCTTAAACTTCATGTCTTTTAAATACCTCCAGCGATGGTGACTCCACTGCCCTGGGCAGCTTGTTCCAATGCTTGACAACCCTTTTGGGGTTAATGTGTCTAAGGAGATGAATTCTCTCATAAATCTAGCAATATGTGAAGCATTAAATATGTGCGTAACTGTTGTTAACCACAAATATTTAAATCTGCAGCTGAAATAGCAATGTATGTGAAGCAGCAGGCGATAAGGCAAGAAGTACAGGATGAGCAACCTGGCAGGGCAGTGACTGTGCTCCCAAAACAGGCCCCTCTGTGGAGATTCTCACTCCCTCAATATGACCCAGAGATGGTAAGAATTTGCACTCACATTGCACTATACATGTTCACAGTGTTGTACAAACATTAGCTATAATTAATGCTCACAACACTCCTGTGGGGAAAATAAGTATTATTACTTATTCCTCTTATTCCTGTGACAGTGCTGGCAACTGTTGTAGGTGAGCTACCACTGAATGGCTATTGTTGTAGTCTTTATGCATAGATCCTCAGCAGCTGGCACTTTAATTTGTACCAGGATATCATCAAAAAACTCCTAAGTATCTCCAGCTAGTCCCTGTTTTTGTGTGCTTTGTTTAATCGTGCGATATCTTGAACCTGGGTGGCCTTAAGACTGTGAATTAGGCCATGTCCCTTTCCTGCTAATAGTTTTGGGCTGATACAATCTACTCCTTGTGTTACCTCCCTGCAGCCCACCCTCCCTGTGCATTCCCAAAAGAGTGTTGAACACAAACCCGGAACACCTGTGTTGCATGGAGTCATGAACAGTAGTGATGCCCAGGTTGAGATTTTGTTTTGGGAATGTTTCTGTATGAATTTAACATTTATTTCTAGATGCCATTTTAAGATTTACTTTGATCAGTAAATACCAATGCTGTTGTAGCTTCACACCAGGGTATTTAACCAAGCTTCAAGCAACCCAGAGAAACAATGATCATCCACCCAGTGATGCATCTAACTTGCACTCAGACTTTTGTGCCCATTCATTCACAGGGACTCTTGCTGGAAGTAGCCAGTTGTCCTTTGCAGCATTTTTGTCGTGTTCATTAACCTATGTGGGTTATTGCTATGGGGCAAGTTATTGTAAAGTTGTGTGGTCAGCTCCTGCAGTTTAATCATGAACCTGTTTATTTTTTATTATGTTTAATTTTTACTGCCTATGGGTAAGAAACACAAAGGTGGTGTATTTTTTCACTTGGTGCAGAAAATGGTTTAAAACTGATTTGAAAAACATTGAAAATTCTTGAGGTTAACAAAGATGCCTCTATAAAGACTGAAATGAAAACAAAATTTTCAGGATCTTTTTTTTTTTCTTGAGAGGAGAGACACTTTTGCCTTAGATTTTGTTTTGGTAGCATTGAACAGAGCTCTTGGCATGAGGAAGCTTGGTATTTCCTGCCTGTTCCCAGCTTGGGAACGTGCCCGCTTTCTGCTGTGAAGAGGTGGGGATGCATAATGCTCAGCCTGTATGTAGGCTGTTGTGCCTTTTATTTGTATTTGCTGAGGACACTTGAGATACCAGAAGAATATTGACATGTATAATATAGTGATTGAAATAATATATTTGTTGTTTAAAGTTGGAGTAGAGGAGTATGTCTTATACCAAGTAATCTTGGAGATCAAAGTGTTCACACTTTGAGTTCCTGTGTTTAACAGAGCTGCTTTAGAATAAACTTGAAAATGTAAAGCTGTGTTGAGATTTATGTTTTAAGAGTGAAGTAGTTGAACAGGGAAGTTCTTGTTGTAAAGATTTCTTTATTATTCTTATTATGATCCCTGCCCAGGTTTTAACACACTGGGCCATATGCTCGTGTTGAATGATGGGCAACGCTTGCATTCACTCTGGTCTGCTCAAGGAAGAGGGATATCATGCAGCTATGTATCATTGGGTTCTGTTTCTGTTGATATATCTACCTTAATAATGCAGGATTTTCAGAATTTTAGAGACTTTAGTCTCTGTTGGTGTCATTTTTATGGCTCAAAATGAGATATAAAAATGGTTTTGTTATAAAGAGAGTAATAGAGGGTAAAGACCAATTGCTCGTGTGAGAATGTTGCTTGTGCATGTTAATGGATATCTGCACTTGAATGAATGTATGTCAGGGTGTATACAATGTATGTAAGGTGAGGTGTTTTGATCCTGCACTGTTGATTTGTATGTCCAAAGGCATGCATACACTTGAGTCCAATTCCCACGCATGAATCTGTTGTCTGCCTCTGAAGCTACTCTGGATTTAAAATTCCAGTTGCACAAATGTTTGGATTCTTGTTTCAACTGCCCTTTTTTTTTGTTTGTTGTTTTGTTTGGTTTTGTTTTTTTGAGGTCTCCTTGGTGTCTTTAGAGATCTTTCACTAAATGGGAGGAAACGGTAATCAAGCTCTTCATTCAAAGCAAAGTTACTTCAAAGAGTCAGTTTCTTTTATCAAATTGTGTAAATGAGAGAGAGGCCCAAAGGAAAAGACTGTGGCTAGAAGCAGAAGAAAAACATCAGCCTGACTGTAGAAGAAGGGAAGTAACTAAAATATTTATTTCTACTGGCTTGGAGAACAACATATGTTAAGCAGGTTTGACTTTTTCCAAGCATAAACTTTATTGTGACATGCTCTGCTACACACAGCAACAAACACTCCCTAAAGCAGAACATCAGATGGAGCATTCGGTGAACACAGAGCAGCGGATGCAGGATGGTGTTTGTTTAAAAAGAAGCTGGCATTTGTCAGCAGCAATGGCAAATATGCTGTTATTTTTTATTTTCTACACAACCTGTGGGATATCAGACATGTTCTAATGAGATTCTGAAATACCAAGCTTATAAATATTGATGGGAAAAGTTCATTCTCATCCATGGAGAGAGATTGCATTTTGCAATTATACAGCTTCACTCGTGTGAACTGTATTGCAATTTGTTCTTCTGTCTCCTTCACAGGAGAAACCGTTCAGAGTTACAGTTCAATCTCTGTTCTCAATCAACCCTCTTTTGTCACCTGTATTTCCTAGTTGACGAGATATTTAAAATTGCCTGGTGTTCAGAGGATGCCAAGTAGGGAGATTTCAAAGACTATGTGCAAAACTTACGAGGTGGCAGCAGCTGTCTTTTGTCAGAAGAATGGGAAAAAGATGGTCACAATTTGTCATTTTAAAGAAAAAGATGTACTTTTAATGAAAGCTTCTAAAAAAGAGACCTTTTTTTTCCCCAAAAATTCTTTTATTTCTGGTTTTATGGATAAATTCTGAGCAGTATCCTCTGCGATAAGTCATGACACATTCCAGATATTACATGTTATTTTGCAAAACTGGGCTGTACCCCAGTAGTGTGCTATGGTTCTTGTATTAATTGCAGTGAAAACATATGAGCTTTTGCATGAGTTTTCAGCTCACAACAGTAAAACCCATCAGAAATTTCCAAGCCTTATTTAACTTCAGACTTAAAAGCAAAAGAAAATGGAAAACTAAATCCCCCCTAAACCCAAAGAAATCAACACAAAATTCAGATTTTGTGGTTAATAGCCCTGCTGCTGATATTTCATCAGGTGGGGTTAATTTTGAAGGCTGTGAATATAACAACGGGAGCGCCTTGCATGATGGAGATGTAAGTCTCTCTCCTTCAGGCTGACTGGTGCCTTGATCTTCGGAGATATGTGGTGGCAGAGATTGCTTTTCATTCTTTCAGCCTTCACTGAGGTACTTTCACTCCTGCCTCTAACCTAACGCTTGCTGTGAATGATGGCTGACAGGTACATAGTATCTTGTAAGCTACATAAGCTGTGTGTGTAGTCTTATGCTGCTTCTTTAGTGTCTTTGGAAGCTGAAGACGAAGGTTTTGAATCTGATTTGAAATAAGATATATATGAAGCAAATGTAGCCTGGGAAAAATGACTGACCTCAGCTGCTTCCTAGACAGGGAAACTGGGCTTTGCGTTTCCTGTTTTGCAACGTAGACAGTAAAATTGTGTAACAGCAAAGCGGGCGTCATACACCTTGCACCCAGAGGGATGTTCTTTGCAGGGTTGTGGAGGGCTGCTCACACTGGCTGCTGCCTGACTGTGGTGCTGTCCCTGGGTTTTGATCTTGCAGAGCTGCGGGCAGCAAGGTCTGTGTGCTCCTGTTCAGGACCTCTCTGCCCTTCTGCACTTGCTTGGCTTGGTCTTTTCCTTCTCTACTGCATGGAAACCCTCTTGGTGTTTACCTGGGGGGGCTCTTTCAAGGGTCCTTGCTGTGGTCCAGGGTCCTTGCTGTGGTCCAACTGGCCAACACCATCATGGGGCCTGGCTACCTTTTCTAACAGACCAGAAAGGGGAGAATCCAGTGGCTTCTCAGAGGTGCTGCTTTCCTGTGCCAGCCACAGGCTTCTTGCCTGGTATCCCACAGCTGGCTGTATTTTCAAATCTGTTGACCGTAGTTTTCTACGATTATGACTCCAGGCTTTGTCCTCTAAATAGAAAATAGGGATAGGCCATGTGGTGAGTACATCAAAGCTGCTTTAAAAATACACTTTTTGTTAAATGTACATACCCGTAGCAGAGCTGTATTAAAACTGAATGCTGTTAAGCTTTTATTGGTACCCAGTGAGAGCATGTAAATACATAAGATGAAGTAAAATTACATCCTGAAGTTCTTGCCCTTGGAAATATGCAGACATTGATTTTTCAGTATATATTGCAGTTCCTTCATGCAGAACCATAATGTATTTACTTACTATCTGGTAGAAGTGAAATTACCTGCTTCTGGGAACATGAACCTATGTCAGAAATGAGCCAAAATCAAACACAAGCAAAAAATCCAAATCTCCAAGTGCCTGAAGCTATACTGTCCTAGGCTGTGATTTGGTAAAAGAAGCAGGATCATCAGCGTTGAGCACTTGTATTTGAGCCACTCTAGAAATAAGTACCTCGCTGCAAAAGGGGATGGCTCTTCAGGTGCTTCTCTTTCCTTAGATGATAGTATTGAGACTAAATGACACATTCTTCCTGTCACTCTGCCTGGAGAATTTTGTGTAGGTGTAGTGAGCAGCTTCACGTGGCTGCCAGGGGTGAAGATCACTGCCATGTTGCGGAAGAAAAAAATCCTCGTGGAAGGAACAAGGCAGAGGAAGATGAGACTCACCTCTCCAATTTAGCAGAGCGTATCTGCTGGGTCACTGAAATATGAGGTGGAGTTAAAGCAACACGAACTTAGAAATTGTTTTTATGACGTGCAAACTGTGCTGATAAATGTACTGTGAGGGAGAAACCTGTGGTGGAAGGGGAGCTCCTCTGGGCTTCGTGCCAACTGAAAGTCATATGGTTGTGGCAGGTACCGTGCTGACACTGCCCCAACAAATTCTGGCAATAGGCTGAACAAATGTTTTTTGGCAAGTATCTAGAGAACTTGGATTCAGCAATGCATGAATGTGCTTGTATATATTTTGGCCTCTTGGACCTATGCTGTGTCAGGTGGGCATCCCCTGGACATTTTCCTGGGCTCTGGCATATCTGTTTGGGATGAGCTTTCCCCTGGAACAGATTTCCTACCATTGGGCAAGGTGGCACAGGAAGATGGAACAGCTGTGTGGAAAGAGGTGTTGCCCGCTTGTGGCTTATTAAAGTGGCACAGTAGGTCTTGCAAGAACAGATACTTTATCCTTTGTGTATAGTGAAATTACTTCTCTGTGCGGTTAAGAAAAAAGAAGAATGTTTTACTTGCAGCTTTTTTGGTGTTGGCAATCACACACCCCATGCCTATCCCCAATGCAGCTGCCTTTCCCTGGTGTCTATGGTGACCTGCTGGATGTTCACTTCAAGGGTATGTTCCCTGCTTTGAGCTGTCCTTCATGGCTGTAATGGTTCTTTACGCAGACAGCTTCAGTATCAGGCTCAAGACTTTTAAGAAGCCTTCAGATTCATTTAATGAAAGTGCTGTGAAGTGTAATTAGCTCAAGTTTAGAGTAGGCTTTAGTCCCCTTGAAGTAAATGTGTGTAAATCTTAACTTTGAGCTTTTGATGGGGAGAAGGCTATGATATTCAGTCATGGATAGAAAACTCGTCAATGTTTCAGACCAGGACTGTGGTTTGTGGTAGCACAGATAAATGCCAAAAGTAAAGCTCTGCCCAGTGTGAAGCTGCAGCTGTGTGAAGCTGTCTGTAATTTGTAAGTCACTTAGTATAAAAAGAGCCTTTCCAACAGCAGGTTGTGATAGGACTGACTGCAGTCTTTGGATGTTCCACTAATGCACTGCAGTGTGTGTGAAAAAGTTAAATGCTTGGAACGTATGAAATGTTGGTAGAATATCTGTAGTGAGTGTTTCCTGTTGATATTAAGGGGGAGTGACTAGGACAGGGTATGTACTAAAATGCATTACACTGCCTCATCAGGGAAGGCTGCAAGCAGATTTCTCATTGGAATGCGATGCTATGGCGTGCCTCAAGGGCACATGCAGATGTGTTCTTTAGGTACTTACCTGTGAAGATTTTTCACAAGCTGATGTGTTAGCTTCTTCAGGGACAATTCATGTGTAGAAAGAGAGGAACTTGGACAGCCCTGGGCAGTGCTTTTATTATAACTCAAAATTAGAAGGACCACATTTTTCATAATTAGGGAGAAAAGCAGGAGCAGCTGACTGACTTTTTGTTATTAAAGAATAACTGAATATTCCTGGCAGATATGTGAACATGAACACAAATTATGCTTTGGGATTGTTACTAATAAGGGAGTGAATCTTTCTTGTTAATGCAGAAGCTATTTCCCTAGAATTGTTTGCTTACTTGCAGAGCAGTTGCTGTATTCTAGGACAAGAAAAATTAACATTGCATAACACTGTTTTCTCCCCATGTTTTTGTAGCCAATTACAGCTCACAAATTCTGATGGATTTTAGTAGAATACAAGTGGAATAGGTGGATCATCTGCTTATTTCTGTTACTGTTATTAACAGTATGGCCTGTGAAGACAAACACCAAGGAATGAAAAATCAGTGTAACAATAATTCCTATTGAAACTGAGCAGCAAATTTGCTGGACAGTAGGGAAGGAGAGGGAAAAATATTAGTATGTCTATTGAATGATTCTCTAAGAAATGGTGCCCTTAGTGAGGTCTTTCTTACCTTTCTCCTGGGGAGATAAATCTTGCCTGATTTTGAATATCAAGATTAAACTGCTACTATTTGGTATAATAGCTAAAAAATATTTGAAATCCCCTATTGACTGAGCAGAGCAGGCTTCAAAACTGTTTCCTGATAGAGCTTCCTGGCATTGTGTCTGTGCTGGATCTGAAAGCATTTTAAATATTCTTAAATACTCAGCTTAGATGTAGAGTAATGGAGCTGCAGTGAGCTGGAAGGGAGCTGAGCTCCTGCTGCTGCTGGTGCCAGATCTGCAAGGTGAGGGAGGGTATGCACAGATGCAGAGTTGGTTTTCCTGATCCATGCCATATAGTAAAGCTGTCAGGAGTGGTTTCTTTTGCCAATTTAGAGTTCATCAGTGACTCCTGCATTAGCAAAACACTGTTTTGTCCTCCACACATCTGCCTGTTACTTCTTACTGCCCACGATGTGGTTCTGTCTCCTCGATGGGTTTTCACCAAGAGTGCTGCTCAGCCAAAGATTGATTCTCCACCATCTACTTCAAAATCTCATTGTGTGGCTTGAGTGAGGCAAAGCATGGTTTGCGGATGGATGGTTTAGAGATGACAATCTTGCTGGATAATAGTG
This sequence comes from Aegotheles bennettii, assembly GCA_013398125.1. Lineage (NCBI taxonomy): Eukaryota > Metazoa > Chordata > Aves > Caprimulgiformes > Aegothelidae > Aegotheles > Aegotheles bennettii. The sequence goes on along the minus strand of VZRW01002458.1, from coordinate 66,839 downwards.
TTCCACTTGCTAACACAGTATCCGTTAGGTATTTGTGCTCTTTGTCTTCTCTGGTTTCAAAAAGTCCTGTGTAGGTATTTTTTGGTTGGATCCCTGAGAGGGTATCACTTGCTGCTCTTCCTATAGGAGTATTTCTGCTATGGGAATAAGGCATCCATAACCATCAGATGGGAGTGTCCATTGAAGATGCTCCTAACATGGCACAAGAAGCACACGTGTTCTCTGTTGCCTTGGGTCAGTTTCATAATGATGAAATTTTGTTTTATCCAGGTGAAGCTGTATTTTTGGTATTTATGTTCTTATGCTGGACTGTTTCTTAATTTCTTTTGAATGTCATCTTGAAGATAAGGACAAGGGGAATAGCTCAGGTGAGGGACCTAGGAAAGGGACCATTGTTTGAGCAAAGCCAAGTGGTTGACAGCTCTCTTCTGGGTCTAGAGCCCAAGGGTGGGCAGTAATGGAAGGGTGAGTAGCCAACCAAATCTTCAACCTGGGGAGAGGCACTGGTGGGGATCTCCCTGTTCAGAGTTAGGGGCAGGCTACAGCTGCTGGAGCTTTGGTCCATTTGGAGACTTTCCTGATTTTCCTCGATTAGGTGGTATCAGAGGGAAACTGAGTCGGGGCACTCTCTGAAGGAAAATAAATTGGCCTGGCACAAACCTGAGGGGAGAGATTGTATGGGTACTGCTGTCTCCTGTGCCTTGAGGTTATTGGAAGTTTTAAAGCTTCCTCTTTAGCATGCTGGAGAAAAACTATAGCCTTAGCTGATTATTTTTCTTTTTTCCCCCTCTTAACTAGATCCTTTGAGTCTGTGTATTGCTCATCTTTCCATTAATTTTCACTGATAAGGGAAATAAAAAGGCTTGGTCTGGCCTGGGCCCATGTTTTATATATGCAGGCTTGTTGCAGCACACTCACCATCTTAAAGCTTCCTTGCAGTGCTGTTAGCAAAAGTATTCCCTGGGTGTATCATTTCCTTGCATAAACAACTACTCCTTGCTTTGGTTTGCCCATTAGTATGAAGGCTTTCTTGTTGCTTTTTCTTTTGAAAGAAGAATGCTCTCTTCATGTTGCTAAAATCATGTCCCCTCTCTCTGCAGAGCTGTGTCCCACTCAGGTGGGAGCTGACAGTCCCTGCTACTTTGGCTGGCATTTGATATTAATAGATTCTGGAAAGGTGAGACAGGTTCAGCAGCTGGAGATAAGGACAGTGAAGGGAACTCAGCCAGGATGAAATGATGATGTTGCATTGACTGAGAATTTCTTGCTGAACCAGTTATTGGCTGTGAAGTGGTGAGAGCTGACAACTATTGTATGGCATCTCTTATAGATGAGATTTCCTAGAGTTGTTTGGACAGATTGGACTTTGCTTTTCACTGCCTGCTTAGGTAAAGAAAATTTGAAAACGAAGAAAGGGAATAATCATGCTGATATGACTTTCCCCCCCCGAATACTGCTGATAAACTGTTATATTAATTTCACTGGATGGAGAAACAAGTAATGAGTTTGGGCAGATTTACAGCTTTAATGCTATTTTCTGATGCTTGCCTTATGTAATTGTAAATTATCATTTAGGTTTATATCAATATGTGACAATTCTGTCTCTTACTTTGATACATTGAAAATACAGCATCTATGAACAGATTGGAAGGGTAAAATAGAGGATGCACCTTGTCACTGCAGGAGACTAACAATATAAGTAAACATCTATGTGATGCCTTTCATTTCGGATCCATTGTGGAACATAAATACTTCCACGCAGGTCTCATTTTCCATTTAGCACAGCAGTCTGTCTCTGACTGTGGCCAGAAGAGGATGCCAAGGCAAAGAATACGTGGAACAAATCAAATATACTCCAGTCTTCTGCCTGTTGCAAGTGCTCTCAGCAATCAACAGTTTAAGATTTTTGACCCTCTGGGAATGCAGAGATTCCTAAATATTTTTTTAAGGAACCTGGCAGATTAAATTGTGCTTTGGTCCCCTGTAAAATGATTAAGCTGAGGAGTGAGCCATCCAATTAGAAAATGGGCTCTGGGAAGGGATATTAGAACATTCTCAGTCAAAGCTGGGGGAAGCAGACTGCTGTTTTAGCAGATGGGGGTGACAGAACAATAGCCGAGATCTAAGTTTTTTTCATTTCTCAAAGAAGCATCTGTTAAGGGACTGGGTGTCTGCAAGACTGGTTATAAATAATATGCCATTTGCCTGTTCACATCCAGTACAGACCTGCAAGAAAGCTATTTTCTCTGCTCGTGGCTGTTATATAGCTGATAATGCTACTGGACTCAGTACCATGTATAGCTGTGCTGAACATTCATTTATTTTGTGTATAATGAATTTTCTACTTTGTTAGAATGATGTTTGTACTCAGTACTGGTGTTGGCCAGGGTCTCCTCATTACCTCAGTGAGGAAATTCCCATTGATTTCAGTGGAAGCACCTTGTGCCGGTGCTGGAAGGCCTTTGAAAGCTGACTTTGGCCTATGGCCACTTGCAGGGCAAAGGTAGGCTTTTGTGTCGAGGCAGCAGCATGTTAAGTATTTGCACTGTTTGTGGGTGAGGCACGGGTGCAAAGACACAGACCCTCAATCCTCATTAATGTCATTTTCCACCCATGACACTGGAATCTGGCACGTTTCTATCCTCCACAAATGTTACTTGCAAGCACATGGCATTGCACGGCCTGTGATGTTTGTTACCCCTTGTAGTGTGCAAAGTGTTACTGTCAGTAAGTTCTGTTTTTCTAATTCATTAAAAAAAACCTCCAGCACTTTGTGGCATACAAGATAATGCTGTTCAGAAACTGTTCTGTCTTGAAAACAGCGCTGTCGAAAAAGAGCAGAGGAACTGGATTGCTTGGGAACTTGCTGGTGGCAGCACTGGGTGGTCTTTATCCATCTTTTGCTCTATGTAGCTGCTTTGTACTAAACCTGTACAGCTGAACGAGCCAGCATCTGGGACAGGTGCCCCTCAGAACCTGGGAGTACTGAGGTATTAGTTCTTGGTTTAAGGTCTTATTTTAGCTGTTTAATATGGGTTAGGAATGAACTGTGAACTTCTGTATGCTACTCTATAATCCAGGGTTACCAGTATCTAGGGGTGTTGATTTGAGTCCCCTTTCCTGCTAGAACCTTGAAGTTAGAGTAATCAACTATTTTGCCTCATACGTTTTGTCTTGGGGGAACACAGCCAGACGCTCTCCTCTGGCTGCAATCTCAGATGCTTAGAGAGTCGAAATGGGAACTGTTTAATTGGCTTTTGCCACAAATCCCAAGCCCTTTCTTCCTGACATTCACTAACTGAGATTCCATTTTATAGGTGTCTTTACTAGATGATGGACATTATGTTTGAGGGCTCACAGCTGAGACCAAGGTTGTACAATTTCTTCCCTAATTTAAATCTCCTCCAGATCATGTCAGTCTGAGAGGTTCCTGACTGAGACTTTACTCTGTCAAATCCTGTCTTGTACAAGTGTCTGGAAAAAAAAGTCAGTATAGAGAAGGACAGAAAATATAGCCAGATCTTCCTTTCTTCTCTTCTTCCTGCTCTCCTGTTTTGAGGGGTATGTGGCTCAGTACTATCTACAGTTATATGGAAAAATGTGAATTCTTGTTATTGTACTCCATTCTACTTTCAGCCAGAGAATTTTTTTTTTGGGGCGGGGAGGAGGAGGTCAGATGAACCTAAATGTGGTGGGTGAAGTGACAGCCATCTCCTTTAGGTGGTAGGTTGACTGGGTCTTTACAAGCTCATACAAGTTTGTCATCACTATTTAATTTTTTTTACCCGAATGTTTGGCTCATCTGGTGTTTAAGTGGGCATGTGATCCTGAGTGATAGAGCCACTGAATTCTCACGACTCAAAGCTGGCTCTGTTGAATGAAGAACTGTATTTCCTTCACCAGTGATTAAAGAATGAGTTTCCTGTGGGAGATCAGATATCTTTGCAGAGCTCAGTTTGGATTTTCCGGTATGTCAGGTGTTTGTGCAGCAGTGCATAAAATGAAGAGGTGTATCTATAGATTGCTTAAGTTATTCTGTAATTTGCTTTTGGAGGAGGAAAATACTTGGTGGAATATAGGACATACCGAGTTGGTAAAGAACCAGGAGCTCATATCTCTCTCTCCCAGCCTTTTGCATTCCGGATACCTGAGCATGGGCTGAATAGATGAATCCCAGAGCTTATGACTCAACACCATCATTTAAGCTCATAGAAGCACACTCCAAAAATACATTGAAAAATAAAGCTGTTCAGCTGGTCTTTTCTAGCAGTAGAAAATGAGGCTTCCTGTGATATAGCACTGATTTTTGTGTAGTGATTTAGTAAGCATTTTAAGAATCCACTTATTCAGGGCCAGAGTTATACATTTCTGTCCTGAGCAGCATCTTGTTTTGTTGAATCCAGACACTGCTGACAGCAGGGGGTTGCTTAGAGACTGCATGACTAATTCACTGGTTTTATGTTAACAGTAAATATTTTTGCTTCGATGTTCATAGGGAAAGTCCTATACATGTATATTGCTAATTCTAGTAATAATTTTTATTAATTACCTGGTCAGTAGTGTTGAGTCTTTCCCAATTTACTTGAGCTGAAGCCTTTTACAAGCTCCCCTTACTGTCATCCATGAAACTCTTCTATCTGGAGCTGATCGTCTGTCTGCCAGTTGCTGTGTGAATCACTCCACTGAAGAGATTGCTCCACACCTCTGCCTCTTAGCAAATTGCCTTCTGAGCCCTGGCACCAAAATGCAATTGGTTATGCTTCATTATCTCATTCAATAGAAATTCAGTCTCCTGAAGACTGCAATTAAGTTTCCTCTTTGTCTGAAAGACACAGAATTTAACTGCAGTCTTGTTGGTCTTCTCTGAAGCGGGGTAGGGGGGAGAAGGCTGGAAAACCTCAAACCAGAGACAACACACTTTGACAGACTTTTTTTTTTTAATTTGGTAACTTCGCTTTCCTCTGTGTAACTTCCATCTGGAAGCTGAGAGAGCTGTGAATCGAAGCTGCACAGAGGAAAGCAAAGTTATCTTCAAAGCTTGATGCTTTGGCCCACATGATCCCTGCAGCCCGTATCACCCACAAACTCTGTATTCATCAAGCAGCTCCCTTGTGTTTCTGGTGCTTTAATGGTACTAGAGGGGCTATATAGGTATCATGCTTTCTAGTCAGTAAGGATAAAGTTCTGGTCATATGCTACAAAAATAGTTCAGGCAGTCATAACTTGGAGGTATTTATTATTGCCCAGATGAAGGTTATATGATTTTATTGACAGTAAAAGGGATCCCTACTTTACTGTCCAGAATCCTTTTCCTGTCTTAAGGTGACCTGAATGCATGAGAGAGACTTTTAGCCTTAATTTCTGATGCTTGGACTCCTGGTGAGAACAAGGGCAGTGACTAGCAGTGGAAGGAATGACACAGCAATAGGAATATTTGGCCACTCCTCTTTTCTGTAGATTGTGGAAGACTGAGCAGGAGATGCCTTAAGTTCTGTGCAAAACCAGTGCTGGTGCTCTGCAGAAGTCTGAAAATCTGGATCTGTAAGTTTTAGCTGCTCTTGGTCCTGAACACTGTCCCTCCTAGATCTTCTCTTCTCATGTCTCCCTTGTTCTGCCCCCTGCCCCCAGGCTTTCTGGGTTATTCCATGCCACTGTCGTGAGCTCAGTGGATTTTTCAAAGTGATGGCTTTATTTTTTCTCTTCATAGTCCTGCCAGGCTGCCCTGCAGCAATATGCACTTCAGGTGTTGAGATCTCACCAGTCCCTCTAGGAATAAGTCACTGCTTTGTTTCTCATCTGCAAAAGGGAAGCAATAGCTTCCTTTGTCTCGTGTGATATAGGAATAGAAAGTTCATTTGTAGGTGTGGGGGGATGCTAGGACTCTATAGATGCTAGGCTGTCCAGGTTTTTAGGAGGGCTGTAGATGTGTATTGTCCAAGGCATTTCCCTTCCCTACTGCTTTTTTTTTCTGATAAGATAGTCCTGTGAAGATCATTCATTAGTCTACTATTTTGGCAGAGAAAAGCAACACTGTTGTTCAGAGAAGAAAACAGCATGAAGAGCAGCTCCCCTACTTAAACACTGTGGCTATTAGCTTCTGTTGGATGAAGATGAATAGTAGCTTGTAATTCCCAGTTGTAATAAGAATGAACATTTTTCTAGGCTGTTTTTTAAGTTCAGGCAATTCTACCATGATGTAATATAATGTGGTGGCCTCACTTTTCTTAAACAACCTCCCCAAATCCCACCAAACAACAGATATATCTGTGTTTCTCCCCATTCTTACTGCAGCTGGGGAGAGAAGGTGAAGCTCTGGGAAACTGTGGTATGCTTCCCTCCACATTCCCATCACCTTCACGTGGGCTCAGCTGTAATACTTCACTGCCCACTGATGCCACTTTCTTTGCTCTTTGATCTCTCCTCTCCTCTTCCCATCCCCTCCAAGGTGAGAGCTGTGCTGTGGAGCTCTCTGCCTGGCTCCTGGCTTTGTAGATGGGCAGAGCTGGATGCAGCTGACTTGCCCAATAAAATCAAACTGAGTCACTGCTGTCAGAGGTAAGATTCAGAAGCAAGGGGCAGAAATACAGCTTGACTGTGGGATAAGATGTGAAGGTGATTTCTAAAAGCTTCTAGAAAGCTTTGTTCAGTGGGACTCAGAGCTGGAGGAGTCATCTCACTGTGACGGTGGCATCAGGCTGGTGGCTGGTCACCAGTGGGGTTCCCCAGGGCTCAATTTCAGGGCCAGTGCTTTTTAATGTTTTTATAAATGATCTGGACACAGGAATAAATTGTATATTAAGTTTGTTGATAATACCGAACTAGGTAGAGCTGTGGACTTCCTAGAGCATAGAGAGGCCTTAGAGGGATCTGGACAGGCCAGAGAGCTGGGTAATCACCAACTGTATGAAATTTCACAAGAGCAAGTGCAGGATTCTTGGCCTGGGATGGAGTAGTCCTGCTCATGCATACAAACTGGGGGATAAGAGGCTGGGGAGCAGCCCCGCAGGAGGAGGTATGGGGGTTTATGTTGATGGCAGGTTGAATTTGAGTCAACAGCATGCCCTGGTAACCAAAAGGGCCAGTCATGTCCTGGCACACATCAGGCACAGCATAACTAGCTGGTCAGGGAAGTTGTTTGTCCCACTCTGCACTGCCCTGGTGTAGCCCCACCTTGAATACTGTGTGTGCTTTTGGGTGCCTCAATATAAGGACATCAGACTACTAGAGTGTGTCTGGAGGATGGTGAGCAAGGTGGTGAAAAGATTTGAGGGCAAGACTTCTGAGGTCACTTGGCTTCTTCAGTTTGGAGAAGAAAAGACCTCTGGGTGACCTCATCACGTTCTGTAACTTCAAGGGGACCGGCAGAGCAGGAGGTGCTGATCTCCTCTCTGGTGACCAGTGATAGGACACGAGGAAATGGGATGAAGCTGCATCAGTGGAAGTTCAGGTTGGACATTAGGAAAATGCTCTTCACTGAGAGGGTGGTCGGTCACTGGAAAACACTCCCCAGGGAAGTGGTCACTGTGCCAAGCCTGTCAGAGTTTGAGGAATATCTGGACAACACTCTTAGTTGTATAGTTTTGTTCTGGGTAGTCTTGTGAGGAGCAGGGAGTTGGACTTGATGATCCTTATGGGTTCCTTCCAAATTGAGATATACTGATTCTATGATTTCTTTGCTAGTGGTGTCCTTGCTGAAGCTCAGGCTTGGATGAGTAGCAGTCAGCTAGTTTGTCCTCAGGATATTTAGATCATGTTGGTTATTACTGTACGTGACAGCAATGATATTACCTGACAGATTTCATCACTGTTAAGTGGTTCCCTTTAGACTTGGCTTTTCTCAGTTAGCCTTTTGTAGCCACCTCAGATAGTGACATGACTTTAGATCCCTGGTTAAAAAAACCTCAGCTGTAGTAATCCCTTGTCTCTTACATGGCCAGTTTGTGCTGCTTAGAAGCATCATTTTCCTGAAGATGGAATGTGGTAGATTTGAATTTCTCAATTCAAACATCTTCCCTAGTGAAACAGCAAAGTTACTTTTTTCCTTGCAAGGTTATTTGTGTACATCAGCATAAAGTGATATCTCTTGCTTTTCTTAGTTTATCTGCTCTAGAGGTTCTTGCACTGTTCACTTTGTGTCTGTGTTGCTGGGAAAGCCCTTCCACCAAACCTTGGAGCCCCAAGGGTCCAGTGAGCCCCAGCCAACTACTGCTGTCAGTCTGAATGTCTGGGTCCTTTCTGCAGTCTCTCCTTATTACCTGACATATTCACAGATGAGGGTCTGAATATGGAGAGAAACTCTGAAGTACTCGACTCCTTCATTTTAGTTGACTTAAAAGGGAGTTAGATGTCTCTGTATCTCATGCAAGACTATGTGCTTTGCACAGATGTGTGTTGGAGCAGGGCATTAAGCAAGTCCTGCCTGGTGGCTTTGCAGTGGATCATCCTCCTCTCTACAGAGACTATTCAGTCATGCAGGCTGTCTCTGGCCCTTGATGAGCTATTTTCTATATTGACTTTGCTTGTTCTTGCAAAGCCCATTTTTTACTTTATTACCAGAAAGTTTTTGCTACTGCTTGCCCTCTGCCCTGGTTAAATTGCTGATGCGTCGGGGTTATGGAAGGGGGTTGGAAACCTCTTTTATGTCATTGTATTATGCTGTACTGTGGAACAGGCTACTTCAGACAGGGACAAGAGAACGTATGCAAAGCTCCACTATTTAACACTCACATTGTGGAGACTCAGGTTAAAGGGAGTTCCCTTTTAGGATATGAGTGATAACTTGGGACACTTTTTCACGGCACTTTCTTTGCTCTGCTGTTAGAATCCTCTGGATTTTTCTGTTGACAGCATGCCTCTGGCTCTCATTACCTGTCTGCTTTCATTAACATGTCTTTATTTCTTTTTCTAGATTGTCAGTAAGGACTGCAAAAGTACAGCCTGCTTTTGGGCAGATTTCTTGTCTTACCCTAGTGTGCTTTTCTTTGACAGACTGGGGCCTTATCTTGTGGTGTTATCCTTTTTTTCTAATAATGTTACAGGCAACTGTCAGTAATCTTATGTCCCAGCTGTTCTTGGTTTTGAGAGCAAAATTTGAGAGACATTGTGCAGAAACCAAATATATTCCAGCTGCTTCTGTAATAATAAACAAGTACTTTTGTGACTAGCAGAACTAATGAAAACTCGTTTCCTATGGCTTTGTGTCTCATGGTTGATTGGCTTTTTAACTAAATTATTCTAAAGCTACAGTAGCGAGGTAGAGCTTTATAAGACATCAGAGAATTCACAGAAAGGGGGGATGAGTTGGGGAGAGAGGATATTTTGGTCATGGGAAGAGTTTGTAACTAAGCGTGATCTCTGGAGGATTTGTAGCAGCATTAAAAAATGTGAAGAAGTGGAATTTCTCATGTCTAATAACTGCAAAGTTTGAGAGATGCTTTTTCTGCAATTAGGGTACTCAAAATGAGTCTTTCTCATTAAAGTTTCTGGATGATTAATAAGGGCTGAGTTCACACTGATGTCTTACCCTCTCAGTTCACCATAACATCATCTTTCCTCTACCAGATTGTTTCCCTGTCATTAAATTTGAGGGATTTGGTAACCTTGAAGACCTCTGTCCAAGTGGATTGCTATCAAGAAATAGGTTTACATGTGATTGTGGCAGAGAGGCAGAAAGGGACACAAATGCATGAAGAGTGTGCTTTCATATGAAGATCCAAACCCACCTGGTGTAATTTAAAAGGGCAATGATGTGGTCTTCAGTCAATGCAGAGCGATTCCAAAGCAAGCATTTCCTGGGGATGACTTGAGATCAGAGTCTGCCCTGACACCCAGCCCATCTCAGGCTTTGCTGTTACTCTTCATCATGACTGCTCTGCTTGTCTTGCCAAACTTCTGCTTGAGTGTCCTTATTCCTTGTACAGTCCTTTCATTTTAGCACTTCCACTCGCAGTGTAACCAGTCAGAGTCAAGGACATGCTTGTTATGAACTTGTCTTGTGAGGAAGATCTTTAATTTGTTGAAATATTGTGGCATTAATTGAACACTTTATTCTTCATGTCTAAAGCGAAGGCCACAAACTAGTGTTTAGGTTTTTTTTCAGTAGCCTTCAGTATATTTTTCTCATACTTCAAGCCCATTTTCCATGTCTTTGTTTTCTTCCTTGGCTTCTCAGTGATACGTGTCAACAGTTACTTATCTGAAGAATTTGTTGGCTGAAATGCTCTGGGTTATGAAAAACATATTGGTTTTGGTGAAAGAGCAGCTAAGAAATAAAAACTGAAAATACTGATGTAAACCATCTCAAAATCCTACCTGTCCCAGGGAGTGAAATGCTCTGAAATCCCAGGGAGAGGTGAAGTGCAGCACAAAATGTGTTTGTCTTCCTTAACAACAGACAAACAAGTGACCAGTGATGTTTCCTCCAGCAATTTGTTTCGTGTGGTGTTTTTTTTTCTTTTCTGTTCATCATATGAAAAGCATTAGTATTGGCTTTAAGTCTCTTACCCCAAGACAGTGTGAAGTGTTGTATAGGCATCTTGGAGTGCCTGTCTAATACCTTCTAAAAGGATTCTGGGCTCCCTGGCAGACATGCTTGGGCAGTCTGGCAAATCTTTATTCAAGATAAATTGTTTCATGCAGTGACCAGTGGAAATACTTCCCCCCCCTTTTTTTCCACCCATGAATTATTGCTTTGTGCCTAGCCAGATGAGAAGGGTACTTTCTACACAACTACAGAGAATTACAGGTGTGTATGATCTGTTTCTCATGTTGAACCAAGCCACAGGCAGTTTGAGGGAGACTATAGACAGTATGACTGTATCTGTGGCATTTCTAACAGGATTTGGGCTGTTGTTTGAGGTTGTAACAGGTAAAGTTCATACCTGTATTTAAAAGTGACTGATGGATAAATCCTGTGATCTATTTGGACTTGAACTTTTAACCTGGAAGTACATGGAGTTGTTCTCCCCTAAATACCAAGAATTGTGAAGAGCTTTGAGCATCAAAGTGCTGCATTGGGCACTCATCTCCAGAAATCAGTGTTTTAAAATCCCTTCCCAGCTCCTGCCCAACTGTGGGAGTAGCAATGCTTCCTCTGGGGAAGAAATTCCTTTAGTTCTTGGTTTGCTTTCCTACTGGCAGGGCTAGAAGTACCGAGGTACTGAGGTGACTGAGCTAGGAGGGAGCTGGTTATTCTCGTTTGCTGTGTTTGGGCGAATGGGATTTTGTAGGTTCTTTGTTAAGTGCAGTGGCACCAGAAGAAACTTCTCACTCACATATAATCCATTCTTGCACCGAAACGGAAAAAACTCCTAAGACCCTGAGTGCTTCCCTAAATAATCATGGTTTCTTAGCTCTTTGCATCTTGAAAATGCTTTTACAGTCTAAGGCTCTCATTTCAAACACACAATGCAAATCTGTGTTGTGTGTAGAGGGTGGAAGGGAGGTTCAGAGGTGAAGGGGAAGCCCATGGGAGACTCTTCTTTACATGGAGTCACAGATAAGAGGAGGAAGGGGAGCAGTTTCTATTCCACATTGAGACTGCAAGTAGGATATCAGAAACTTCTTCCTGAGGTCTAAGACTCACAGAGGTCTCTTTGGAGAGGAGTGCAAGCCTTTTTATAGTCTTTCCATTATCTGTGCTCCTCTGCTGACTTTATCAGGCACTTTGGAATGGAGATTCAGATCCTGGATGAGTTCACAAAGCATTGCTTATGTGCCTGGTGCTGTCTAGGTAATACTAACTGTACAAGCCACTAAGAAATGAGCATGTTTCTGTTCTAGCACTGAGAACCACTGGAGTTTTTTTAAGTGGTACAGTCTGCTTCTGTGGAACCAATGTTCCTGGGATAAAATGGAGCATTGCATCATGCCTTTTCCCTCCATATACTGTGATTTCCAAACACTGATGGATAATTGCCAAAACCAGGGAGCTAGTGAGTCTAGAAGATAAATAAAAAACATGGTGGAAGTGCAGGTAGAAAAATCATGCATCATAGCAATCTTATACTTCTAATGTTGATAGTCAGGAGGCCTTTTACACAGAGACTAAAATAGCTTTTAATAATTTTAATCAACTTCATTTCTAAAGAATGCTCTAGTCATGAATAAACCTTTGCTGAGGATTGGAAATGTTCAGAAGGTTTTGTCATCCTTTAATTAGTCTTGATAATGAGGCCTCATTTTAGAGGAAAACTTAATTTAATCGCTTTGATATTGAATGACCTTGATGTGGTTAAGACACTTGTCTGTATGTGTGTGGGAAATGCAAACAACAGACACTGTTTTGGCTCCCAGCCTGTGAGCCTCAGTAATGTACTGGATGTTACTTTAAATTTGCTTGCTTTGCAAGTCAGATTGAAGAATGCCTGGGACAAACAATAAATTTTTTTCCTGCTGTTGGGAGGCTGAACCTGCTGATTAATGTACCTCTCATTTTTTTCAAATGTTTGAATTCACCCTTCTTTTGAGGTTTTTTTTTGTGGTATTAGAGGCTGCCAAGATTTTTTTTTTTCCTAAATAAATGCCAAATGAGGGCTATGACTCACCAGGGTCTGATAATTGAATCCAAACATGTAATTTATTTTAACTACAGTAGTTTTGAATGTACTGCACAAAACTTCTGTAACATCTTGCTCCTGAAAGCAAGACTGCACTTGAAATAGTAAGGACAATTGTTAATGTTTGATGCTCTACTTCATTGGGCAAATGCTAAAGCATATTGTCTTTATAACTGTGTGTATTGGTGTTTGTAATGTTAGTATTTGTGATATATGGGTATGTTTTCTTTCACCTTAAGCTTTTTTTGATGTGTGTTTTTTCTCTTAGATTTAAGATCTACTGTAGTTTATTTCACCATTTGCTATGTATTACATCTTTATTTTCATTACTCTTAACTTATATGAATTGCTTTTTCAAACTCCATGGAGGCCTGGGCCAGAGGATACAACAGCAGTGACTAGATCAGGTTTGAAATGTAGAGAAAGCTCTTTATTGCATCCTGATGATCATCTAAACTGTGAGAACAGAAAGCAAGCTGCTACTTTACTGATAGAGCAGCCTGAGAACATAGTACGTGGGGCACTGGGAATACCAAGTTTCTGTATCTAGTCTTGCTGTTGGTTTGCTGGATGGTGGATGGATCACTTCATTCTCCTGGATCTGTTTCCTTATCTCTAAATAGGAGATGATGCTGACTGCCATTTGAAGCTTGGTGATCTACTGATGGAAAGCTTTCTTCTATAAAAGCTACTGCTACTGTCTAAGTATTGTTAATTTGGCATTGCAATGAAAGTGATAGAAAGGAAAATGTGAATGACCTCTTAAAAGTGAGCAAAAATAGTGGCAGTGTGGGTGTCTGTGTGAGAGAAAGATTAAAGGGATGGGAAATACAAGGGAAACAGCTGGAATGATCCAGATCATATCTATGTTCTAATTAAAGGGAGGATTACCAGTTGTGGCACAGCCCTGGTCATTACAGAGCTAGAGGGCTTTTGCTAATTGGTCCCAGATCAGGACAGCCATGTGTCTCCCCTGTGTTTTGCTTTACTTGAAACTGAATTTGTCCTTGTACTTTACACTGGAAGACCAGACCAAGCCCTGGGAGTCAGGGCTGAAATTGCTACTTGAGATACCATTGAGATGAGTATGAACTCAGCTGTGTCTCACTTCACTTATTTACAAAAGGGACAGAATACCTGCTGGGGGGAACACTTTGTCCTTCAGCCTCTTGTTCTGTAAGAAAAATGTTTCCATGTGTTCTGGTGAAGCTCAGTTTAGACCCAGAAGACTTTGTAGCTATGCTGGAGTTGAGGGTGTTGTTGACTCCAAGCAGTGCAGTGTTGAATAAGGATGGTTTCTGATCAATGGATCTTGTGATTACACAGTATTTATTTTTGACCTCTCCTAAAAGTAAGCTTATGAGGCAGCATTAGTGTTTGTGAAGAGTAAAATGGGCTTTGGGGCAAAGGCCAAGGTGAGGGATGTACAAGGTTGATTGCTTTGCTCTGGTGCCTGGCGAGGCCTCGAACATATCTTTTGTGCTCACAGTGTTTTCAAGTTTGAAACTGGGTTAGGGTTTAAACCAAAGTCAGCAGAGCACCCAAGCATCCACCTGATGCACTGAGAACTTTCTGTGACTTACATCTTTGTGTCAGGTGTGTGCTTTTGCCCTGTTTAACCAGGGATCTACCGTACTTGTGCCAGAAGTGGCCCAGTATTCTGACCTCTAAACTGATGCTGAACTACTGGTGGTGCCTGCTCAGTGTGTATTGGATGTGCAGGTGCATGTGTGTGTGGGCAATCGTGTGGTGTGGCCATGTCTCAAGTGCCTCTAATACCTGAGCCTTTACTGTAATTCACTGCACTTCCAAGTGCATAATCACACATGTCACCCCAGAAGCTGCTGGGCAATGTAGTGTTAAATTTTGCCTGTTAAGATTACTTTGATGTCCCATTTCTTTAAACAGAAGGTACTTTTCTGCCCCACTGAAGCATGGCTGACATAGCTTCCAGTGCTGACGCACGGAGATGTTTTGCTGCAGAACAGACAGATGTAGCTGGGGAGCAGGGATAAAATTTGGGTAAAAAAAGTAATTGAAACTTTGTCCAGATTGTACCTTTTTAAAAATATCTTAGAAAGCACATTAGGTTTGCTGCTCTATGTACTTGCATGCTTTCTGGCTGTGGATGAGTGCTGATTAAAAGCCTGCCATTATGCATTTGAGCAGCACCTGTGTTGATAGGCAGCAGAAGAATGTTAGTTATGAAGAACATAACACTGCATTCCACCAGCTGCGAATCAGGACCCTTTCTTGTGCGTTCATTCTTCCTGATGGAGAAGAAAAGAAACTTATGTAATGATCAGCCAAACCAGAGCACACATTAGGCACTGCACAGGTGTTATGTGTCTGTTCTCAGAGCATCTCTTATTGATGCACACTGGTCCATGCTTAGGCTACTGCCATTGTACAATGGAGCAACAATAATAAAATATTTTCAGTTAGTGCTGTCTTAGTGCAGCATATATTTGCTTCTGCTGCAGCATGTTTTGCTCATATTCTAAATATTGTAAAGTTAAAATGTATCTTTTTGTGACCATAAATTATGGTGCTTAAAGCTTCAAATTTTGGTCCCTGCATCTATAACCTTAGATTTATGAACTCATAAAACACTCACCATGTTTCTTTGTGATTTGTATCTGACTGTGTTTCTTTCAGGCATAATGCATAAATGGAGTGCACTGTTCCCATGTGACATCAGTTCTCTGGAAACCTATAAAATCATTCTTGTGTTTAACTGACTTTACACTATTGCTGTGCAAAATTAGAGTTTTATGCAGATGAATAGTAAATGTATAGATTACATGAGGCCTGCTTTGGAGCTGTGCTGCAAGCAGTTTACAACAGAAATGCAAATAGCTTGATGATCTTGAGCCTTCCAGTCTGCTCTTTGCTCCATGGATTATCATGATGTTTCATTTATGTTTACTTTGACAACAGTACCTGCCACTGATAAAGAGGTGACAGTCTAGATTCGAGGGTAAACGTTTGAATAACAACAACATTGTATTTATAAAAATTGTCCCTTGGGGGCAGAGCGTGGCTGCAGATGAGCAAAACCCAGTTTCCTACTTGTAATCCATTACTGCTAATTTGTTGTTCTCTTTAGGACCCTTCAGATGGCCAAGTGCAAAATTATTTCTCTTGCCTGTGCACAGAGCCCTCTGAACTCCAAAATGTCAAAGGGAACAGTAAAAATGGAAAGGGAGAGAGAACCAGCCCAGTCTTGCTTTTGAAGCCTGCAGCTCAGTCTCGACATCGGAAGGGCAGCTCTGGAGCTACTGCCTCCTGCCCATCCCAGTTAAGGAAAAATAATCTGTTAAAGTGAAACCATGACAAGATGCTCAGAATTTTTCTAAGCTCGTTAGACAGCAAGGCAGAGGGGACCGCGATGAAGCTGATCATAGTGGAAGGCTCAGTTGCAGGTTGGGGAGCTCAGTCTGCAAGGAAGCAGGACAGTAAAGCTGGAAGAATGGATCACGTAGCATCAAAAATAGCCTGGTCACAGTAACTGCTGTAGAGAAGGGAATTCAGAATGCAAGAGATGGGAAAGAGAAACACAAGTCCTTTAAAAATCAAGGAGAAACCCTTATTGGATGTCTTGTTGGATGTCTGTACTACAAACAAAGCCGCTCTTTAAGGATGATGGCCTCCCTCAAAATAGCAAAATACAACACATGTTCATGATACCAACACTCTCCTCAAATATCCCACTTGCATGGGGATTGATTACAGGCTGCATCTCTAGTCTGGCACTTTGGGGACATTAGAGAAAGGGTATCTGTTTGCATGTGGGTAAGCGTTTTCGTACGCGCCCTGTCCATGTGCAATCCATTTGGATAAAGTTGATTGCTCTGTCTTACCCAGCTTGACTTGATGCAGACAACTGCATGACTGTGGTCATGATCTTGATGCTTCTTTTCTGATCTCTTTCCTTGTGCATCTCCCTTCCAGCAACTTGCTCCTTAGAGCTGAGGACTATAACCCTTTATGTTCTGTACTGAATGTTGACAGCTAAAGTCTACAGAAGGGAGGCTGCATGCTGAGGAGAAGCTGAGAAACAGGTTATGTGATCTCCAGTAAGAAACAAACAGTGTTGTGTATGTGTTAGAGCCCTATTGTGTTTCTGGGTGTTGGTTCTAGGCTGTAGGTAGTGCAGGTTAACTGGGTTAGTAGCAAGAGTACTGCTGGCTATGTCTGATATGCAGTGGAAGATGGGAGTGGAACACAATGTGGCCACTAAAAGCTATAGGAGAATCAGCATAGTCATGATTTTGTTCAGAACAGAAATGTTTGCCAACAACCACTTCTGGCAACTCATGTTCTTTGTACTTTCAGAGTGTCCCATGAGAGTCATGCTTACCTTGATCGTGTGGATTCCAGCCATGACTGGCTTTGGCTGTGATGCTGCTATAACTTCAAGAGTTTTTGGTGTTGTGTCTGTAAAGTTTCTATTTCAAGAATTCTGACAGATGTCAAAGTACTTCATGGAGGTGAGCTCCAGGCTTGCAGGGTACATTACCTGGTGCTTTCTGCATGTCTGGGAACAGCAGTACTTCCCTTTGGAAAGAGGTTCTGAAGCTTCTTTGAGCGAGCCAGGGACAGATGGGAATAGAAGCAAGATGATCTCTATCACTTCTGGTATGTTTTAAACCATGGACTATATAATTGTTTGGGACCATTGGATTGAACATCTTCTGTTGGTCCACCTGGTCTCTCCCTGCCTCATGATGGACTTGGTGTTAGTTTTTGGATCAGCCCTTGCCATAATCTCCTTGTGCACTGAGCATTTACAAAGCCTCCCTTTTGGTTTTATTTTTTGTTAATTTGGCACCACGTTCAATGTTGTGCTTTTTCTAACTCTGTAGCCTATAATTGGAATTTCCTTTGCTTCAGTTTTAAGCCTGTTTGTTTTTCTGGGTTGATGACTAAACTGGTCATTGTAGATTTTTTTTTTTATTTAGTGATACTGTACCCACAATATGACTACTATTTTGTAGCTACATAATAATTAGAAAGTAATTAGTCAGTTTCACATTTTATGAGAATGGATGGAAAGTCATAGTGTTGTTTTTCCCTCTTAACCAAATGTTTTGTCATATAGAATTTAGTGATATTTCTGCAAGCTAGGCTGCAGTTTTCTAGATTTCTTCTCTGTGTGAATTTCTTTTTAAGTTCTTAAATCTGAGAAAAGCTCTGGACTCATTTCATTTACATCTTGCTCTACTGCAGGTGGGAGATTTATGGTTAGGATGCGAAGTTTTCCAGATCAAGCAGTGGGAGGCTGATGCAGGTGAAACACTCTGCATGGTACACGGATAGTCTTTCATGTTTAATTTATTGGAAAAGTGAAATCTGTGCAGGAGTAGAGTTCTCTCTTGCAGTGGTACAGGACAGCAGAGTCTCTGATGATAAGTTGTTAAATTGGAGGTCAATTGTATAGATTAGGCAAACAAATACAAAAATGATTTCAGGCCTTTTCCCTAAAGGATTGTCAAGCATTGGAACAGGCTGCCTGGGGAAGTGGTTGAGTCACCATCCCTGGAGGCACTTAGATGTGTAGATGTGGTGCTGAGGGACATGGTTTAGTGATAGGTTTGGCAGCATGCTGGGTTAACAGTTGGACTTTTCTGACCTAAATGATTCTATGATTCTATAAACACTAACACTTAATCCTAAGGAAGTATGTTGTTATGACACCGTTGTGAATATAAGTAAATACTAAGAAAAAAAAATTGCAGAAATGTGGAGCTAAAGCTGCTTATTGAATGACCCATTGATGTATGGACATAACATACAGATGATAAATACAGGATGCAATGCTGTTGCATAAATAACATAGCTTTCTGCTTTCAGATGTCTCTTTGTTCTAGGTGCTAAGCCAAGTCTGTGAAAGTTGTTTATATCTGCAGTATGTAGTACCTACTATCAATTAAACCCAACAAAGTATTTGCTGCCTCCTGTGAGGATGGAAGCAAGTGTCTCGTGTTCTCTGCCAAATCAGCTTTATAGTTTAACTGCCTTTTCCCCTGGATTGTGCATTGTAAACTGCTGAAATGACTCAACAGAAAAAAGCGTGAGACACTCAGCGAGGTCTCTTTCTGGTGTAGTGGTTATAACTCTGACAATAGTCAGCAACACAGTCTTTAATCCTTGAGTGTGCTCTGCTCGGAGTCTGCCTGGGAGAGGGGTGCAGGGACACAGTCTGTCACCACTGGCTGCTGCTTGCAGAGCTCCACAGATGGTATCTGCTTTCCTTGTCCTTTCCTTATGTCAAAGGGCTGATGTGGAATGTGTAGAAGAGTTGGGTGACCTGGAAAGAGATGCCCTGTACCACCTCAGTCAGTTCTGCATCTGAGCAAATAAACAGCAGGGAAGTTTCTTTTTACTTCTGCCTGTCCATGGCAAGGCACAGTGAAGTTTCCCAACTTGGTCTCTATTTCTGCAGAGGTTTGCTCTTGGGTAACAGTACCTGAAGCTCCTGTTGGTGGTAGCTGTTAGTTATGACCAGATTCTTACCAATCCCTCGGATCTGGACTGGACAGTCACGTCCACTTGTGAAGACAGCAAAACCACTGAGTATTACTAAATGCCTGGCTCAGGATCTGAAGTGTTGAGGGAGAACTGTAGGAAGCATTATCCATTTTTATCCTGTTCTAACTTCCCTGTGGTCTCTGCTTATGGCCAGTGTTAGGACACAGGAAGGATGAGTGTTTGACCTAATCCCATATGGCTGCTCTCATGTTGTAATTTCAAGTGTAATTCTGGAAGCCTGAAGCCTCGTCTGCTTTGGAAAGCCAGGAATCCAGGGTTTCTTCTTGGTGCTGTGTGTATAAGGCCAGTGGATTTTGTTACAAGTGGGAGCTCGTTGGCTGTTTGGGTTCTGTGCCGCTGCTGATCAGCTGCAGCCCTGAACTGCTCCCTCACAACAGGCTCCTTTTCCATCTGGTTTTCTAGCCCCGAGCTGCAGAGGTTGATCAGCCCCTCCGTGCTGTTTGTTAGTGTACCTCAAATGGGAAGGGGTGGCAGCGTGCTGCTTTCTGGTGGGGCTGTGACTGCCTGTAACAGAGATGAGCTGTCCTTGTTGCCACAGAATATCTCTTCTTCAAATAAAAAGAGTAGGGATGTGGGGTTTTTTTGTGGTGGTGTGTGCTGGTTTTTTATTTCTTTATTTATTTTTTTTTTTCTCCTGCAAAAGGGAGCAGGCACAAAGTCTCTGTGTTCTCCCCAGGGAATTGCTCTTTTTCTCTCAAGCCTCCCCCCATCCCCAAAAGCTTTTGGCTGGTATTTTCTCTGAGAGGAAAAGGCGCTTGTTCAAATAATCCTGCCTCTCTAGTGCATTGCAGGCATTGTGGCTGCTGCCACGGCTGCTCTCTGCAGTCCCAGCAGCAGTGATGAGGGGCATGTGCTGCTTGGTGCAGCATTTTATCCCTTCTGTGTGCCCTGCCCGGGGGCTGCTCATTGCATTGCCAGGCTGTTTTTACATCAGGCAGCACAGGGGATGTGCTGCTGAATTTAAACAGCTAGAGGTTGTGTTGGGTGCTTTTCAGGGAGACTGGAAATAGCCACTGGCTTTTTTTCTCCTTTTCAGTATGATTTTGTCCATTCTAAGTGTTATGGCCATCATATATTTCCAGCAGAGTCTGTTCAGTCAGTACCCAGGTTTTCCAGTGTGGTGTTTTACCTGTAAGCCTATTGGAGATTTTTCTCTCTTTTTTTTATCACCACCACACTCCAATGTGTTTTTTAGAGGGATGTATTTTACCTGTTTGACATACTCAAACAGTTTGCCCATGGCTGGTTTTGACGTTTTGCTAAGTTTCTTGGGGGGAGAAGAAAAGAGTAAAGTTTCTGCCTTTGGCACACCAGAGCTGCAGAGGGTGAGGGCACTTGGCTGTTCTCCTCAGCCCTCTGGAAGCAAGCAGTGTCAGGGGTTGTCGTGCTGGTACAGGAGTGTTCCACAGATGATTTCTCAGAGGTAGCTTCCCCTGTGCTGTTCTCTATTGCAGGAACCTCAGTGAACTGGTCTTGTGTGTGTGCAGGCATCGTGGGCATCCTTTGTTTCTGGGGAAGTGAGGGATTGCCAAAGCTTTACACAGATGGCTCTGCGTGCAAGTGCATGGAACCAGCTGTGTCCTAGCTCATCACTTTATAATGACTACTTCAAACTTGTCTCAAAGCTGTTTGTTAGCATGGCCTCTTGGCTGGCTTTTATACCTATTTCTCATGTCAAATTCTCCTTTTTTTCATGGTAGGCTGCTGCTCTTTTTCATTTCGTAGCATATATTTATTTTAAATTTAATTTTACAGTTGGTAGGGATGAAGTTATGCTTTACAATGAAATGGATTGTGTTATCCTTATGCAGAAGGTTTGCTTTCATACAATACTTTTTTGTGGTCTGTTTTTAAGCAAAATCAATCTAGAGGGTAAAAAAATGCATATCTGCTAAGCTATTATTTGGAACAGTGGGTTGCCAGAGCTGCTACTACAAACAGTAATTCTAAGGCAGACTTAGTACTTGAATATGACGAGCTAGAAATTAATTACCCTGAGCTACGTGGTTACTAACCTGCATCAGGTCACATTTGCACACATTATTTCCTGTCTTGTTGGCTGTACTGCTTTCACATTCTGGACTGGGCAGAAACTGAAGCTTAGAGTTTGTGTATTAACCAAGCATATATTGAAACAGATAGGGATGTGTCCATTTTCTTTGTGTCCATTTTGCTTGTAAAAAGTAAACATGGGGATTCAGGTAGGCGCCAGGAAAGCTTATGTCTAGGTAATGACACAGTGCTGCCTACAGTGTGGGGTCTGCTGTGAGTAGCTGGTTGGAGAGGAGCAAAGAGCAGCCTGCAACATGGGTAGCAAAGCCATCGGAAGTGAGAGATTTTCACAAATTCCCAGGGCCCTTATCTCTCAAGACTGCTGGAATCACTATCTGGCACACACATACACTTCATCTTCCTGCTTTTGGTCAGATTTTTCCATGTACATTGATGTCGTTTCTCCAGATTATTATTTCTCCTATCATAATTGATATCTGAGGGCTTCTGTTTCAGAAGCAGTATTTGTAAAAGAGTAAATTATCTGAGATGCAGATTACATGCATGAATATGCATGGTATATTTGAAGGCTGCAGCACATACATCTCTATCCAAGGCAGAAGGTTTGAGGGGAGGATTTTGGCTCCAAGGCTGAAAATGATTCAAGCTCCCCAAATTCATCAAGGGCCGTTTTGCACCCTCGTCTCTATGCTGATATTTGTTGAATGCCTCGTCCAAATCGGAGTGTTCTGTTTATATCCATGATGGTCCTTCCATGCTTGTTCAAGTCATGTGTGGGACAGACCACCCTGTTACATGTGGCTGCACCCAGGTGAGTCTGCATCCTGGCTGGGCAGGCATATGGTCAGTGGTGCCTGGTTAAGGTCAATACTCAGCTGAAGCATTTGGGGCTGTGTAAAAGACACTGAGCTGAGCTGTACCTATATGGGGTCTGGAAATTGGGCTGAAAGACATAATTTAGTTTTTATCTCCACTATTCTGAGCATTTCCCACCTGCTTCAGTGTTACTTTTTGACAAGAGAAAAGCAACGAGCAGGGTTTCACTATCTCCTTGAAAGTAAACAAATAAAGCAAAACTCCCTGATACAATAAAAAACTATTTCACATACTGTAAAAAAGGAATATTGCTTCTATATGTGGCTGACTCAGGTCCTGAGCACAGGGTAGCTTGCAAGTGTGTGGATTTTCATAGCTGTCATCTCACCAATCCCAGGACTCTCAGCAGGACCTTCAGAGAAATCAATTCAACACACCAGGCTTTCTAACACCTTGGGGAGATTTTGGGAACTCTTGCCTCTGGATATTGTCCCTCTGTAAGCTCGCTATCTCGTGGTATTTTGTGAAGGATGTGAGCTCTTTATTTTTTTTTAAGATATTTATTAGTTTTTTTCTCTACCTTTTTGATTAAGACTTTCTGGCAACAAGTTGACCATTCCTTCAAGATTTGCTATTATGTTGCTTGTTTTGTAGATATCACACTGATGTTCACTTACCTTCAAATAAAACCCCAACATTTCTTTTTTTGTTATATGCTTTTTCAAATAAATAAGGATGTTTTGGCCTGTGGATGGACTCTGTGTTCCTGCCATGAAAGCAGACTGGCAGCATGTGCTTCCAGTTCTTCATTTGTTTCTTATGTGACAAGAAAGGGAGTTACATCAATGCTTACTTGAGAGTCTCTGAACTGGGTTCAGACAATGTCCCTCTGCTCTGAATTACCCTGTCATATGGTTCTTCCCTGCTAAGCTCTTATTAGGGAATGTGTATGAAATGTGCAGACTTACCCATAATGACATGAAGAAAACAAATTAGTACCAGAATCATTAATTTAACAACAACAAAGTGTCCACTTTGAGTTGAGACTTTTGTTGACAAGATGAGGACTGCTATTGATTTGATATTACAGACTGGTTTAATAACTGGCTTAGCGGTGTTTATTGAGGTTTGTTTCAGGATTACCATCACACAGTTTTGAATTGGTGCTTAAATGATGGGACCTTCTCAGTCCTCACTCTGACACAATATTTCTGCTGCTTATTCAACAGGTTTGTAATTCTAGTGAGGAATTTTTTTTTTCTCTTTTTGGAGGAAAAAATACTACTTCTCATACTTCTGTTTTATAAAGGGCCGCCTCTTACCTCTTTAACAACAGTGTGGAAGCCAAATACTCTGAATTTTTTGATATGTCTGCCTAGCTTTGGGTGGCCTATGTAGCTTCCTTAGCTCTGGAAGTTGGAGTCTAAAGACTGTCATATTTGTGATTAGGAATATGTAGTTGCTATGATAAATTTCTCACGTCTGGTTCTTCTGGCTACTTTTAAAATAATCTTTATATAACTGATATTACTTTTTTTACTGGAAGTTCTGCAGTACTTGTACAACTTATTCCTTATGCTATTGGGATAAATACAGAGCAACTCTAAATTAATTTCCATTTCGAGATATTCTTCCTCATGGTATGCAACTTAGTGTTACATTTTTAGTACTCAAAACCTTTAGAAACAGCATAAGTATTCTCTTTGCCTGGAGTGAAAAAAGGTGTGTCATGGCATGAAAAACAAATAAAATGGGAGAGGATGTACCCTCCATCACTTCGCTTTAATGATTGAATTGGATTTCCTGATGTTGCGAGTATGGCCCTGTACTCTGCACAGGGGTTCCAAAATTCCTGACAGGGTGGGCAGAGTTTTAATGAGCTTGGCCTGACTTGCATTTTGGTGCAATGGTGAAAAATAAGAGTTGACTAGGAGAGCTTGGCACTGCAAACACAACAAACAAATACCAAAAGCCTGTGTGCTGTTATTGAAGTGAAAGTGGGGACAGGCAAATGTTCTTTCTGCTGTGAAATTTGGCTTGAGGAAGATGACAAAAATACCTGCTGCTACCTAGGTCTGTATTGTTTGGTAACCAAAAAAAACTTATGCCCTCTTCCCCTGATCTGGTAGAGTTTTATTATGTTTTAGCTGCAGCTGAAAGTTTGCATCTCTGCTAGTGTGGTGTATTCCGAAGCAATTTTTTCCCCTTTAAATGTGATTCAGTGACTTAGAGAAACTATTTTTGCAGCTTGCTTCCTATGTTGCTGATAATGGAAAGTAAATGCACAGCAAATAGAATTTCATACTGGCAAAGGTCATGAGGAAAGTAATTTTTTTGTACGTTATAAGCATGCTATCTTGATCTGTCCTGGCTCTTATACAACTATAACCTAATTTTTAAGAGTTTTTAAACTTAAACCATTGGCTTGAGTTCTGCTGACTGCCCAGTGACACACATCAGGGTCTTGCAAAGTAGAGAGTGAGAAGACCTGACAGAAAGATGAACTTGGGTGATTTTATTAATGTAAAATGTTCCACTGCAGTCTGTTTTTCAGAGTGACCTCTTGCATAAAGAGGTAGAGGTCCTCTCACAGTTCTGCCATAAAACTTGAGCTCAAGCTGGTGTGAAGTCTTGTAGCAAATGTTCTTCCTTCCTGAAAGCGCTGATTTGACAAAGTATGAAACTTCCACAAGAATGTGACAACATTTTGGGGAAAAAATAAAGTAAGGTTTGGATACTGTTCTCAAATTGATGACAGAATTTTGAAGTGTGATGAGTTACTACCCTGCATTGGAAGTGGGGCAGCCCCCGAATGGACATTACAGCTGTGCTTCAGGACTCGCTGGGGGTCTGGTCTCAACCTCTGCAGCTAGAGCTCTTTTTCTTGTAAGTAAATTAAAACTTTGTGGGAGGGGCACTGGACCTTGTAGTCTGTCACATACTGGCTGTGTATCATGACTTATCTTTGTATCTTGCCTACAGTAAACATTTATTTATAACAGTAGTGCAGCTCTAAAGGAGCCCTGTCCCTGCCAGGCTGGGGTAATGAGGGTTTCTATCACTTACTGGGTTGTGCTAGATCTATGCTCAAATCTCTGGCTTGAACCAGTCACAGCAGAAACTCAACCAAGGGTTTTTTGAGGGGTAAGGAGTGTCTGAGTCAAGTCTTGGCTTTATGCTGGCAGTAGTCTCTCCCTTCTTCAGAACTGAGTGATTTTTTTTGATTATTCTGGGACCTCACCATCTTCACTTTGGAAATTTCTTCTAAATCCCTCATCTTCCTCCTTTCCCTCTTACTGAGGGGGATTGACCTGATAATCAGTCTGACAGTCACTGGCTGCCTAAATGATGTCCCCCAGCTCCCTCAGTCTCCAAAACGGCAGCAATGGCAGGGTCCTTTGCCAGGTGAGATTGCTGGGCACTTTGTTTTCCTGCTGTGCTGGATCAAACCGAGCATCCAGAAGCAGCAGACCCTGCCCACTGAGTGCATGATCCCATCTTTGCCCAGTCTCTTGTCTGTCACAGTCATTCAGGTGTGGTTATTTATCATTTTGCTTCCATGTGTAGCAGTCAGCTGGCGATTTAATTGGTACCTTTGGGATCTGGGCACTGTCTTTTCAGCCAAAGAAGCACACTCATTTGTGCTGGCTGATTACTGGGGTTGGTGAACAAATCCCTCTGGTTAGAAATCCACTTGGACAGAGAAATAACCATTCAACCTTACATGTTAGCAGTGCCATTCCCACTACCTTATTTGCCTCTGGAAAAAAGCAACCCTTAGTCTTCCTTTGTTTCTACAGTGTCCTCTGTTTTTCTTGGCACTACTGTTTTTATACTTGCTAAATACTAATTTAAAAGAAACATTGTTAGATATTCATAGGTACTGTAGCTAGTCTTGGTGGAGATGTCACAGTGGTAGTGACCCATTGCCAAGGGTAGTTCATGTCTCAGTCTTGCACCTCCAGAGACAAGAGAAGATTAATGGCAAGGCTTGACATGGAGAGGAGAGAAAGCTTAGAGGAGGTCAGTGACTTTTGGGTTTGATATCAAAGTTGTAGTTAAGGTAGATATGTTACAGTGATCTTTGCCTACCCTTCAATCCTGCTAAAATAAAAGGGAAAGGCAGATTTAAGCTGTCTGAAAAAATTCTCAGTTTTGTGCCAATTTGTAGGCTGTTTTTTTCCTTTTTTTTTATTTTTAGTTAATCTTGCTGTGTGAGTTCTGTGAAAAGAGGAAGTCTTTGTTTTTTCCATATTCTAAAACCCAAGCCAAATGCTCAAGCTTCTTTCTGTTTTAGTTAAAAAATAAACAAAACCAAAACCAACACAAAAAACCCCAACTAAACAAACCCCACACAAACCCCCCAGACATTCTCCCCAACGCCTCCCTTTAAAACAGGTTTAGTTTGTGATGTTTCCCCTTCCTCTCTTCAGTGTATGAAGAAGGTTAAATGTTTTTAATGCTACATTTGGATATTCTGGTGAAGCTTCCTGCCACAGGTTTGCCAATAATGTTTTTTCCCCTAGAATTGTAAATAATTGTAATTTAAGTATGTGTTTATGAATAACAAAGGCTTGAAAGGTATTGATGTTTCATTATCTCCATCTCAAACTCTTAGGGCATACCTGCTCACTATCAGCTGTCCTAGGGGAGCTGTGCACCCTTCCCAAGTCGTTGGGTTATTTATCTGAAGCAGGCTGCCAGGCTGAATGAATCTGATCTTTCCCAGTTGTGTCTCATCCTGATATTGTATCTTGTTCCTAAAAGCTATCTGTAGAGTGATTAAAAATTCCATAAGATTTTGAAATGCCAGGTCAGTGGCCATAAGTTAGTGGGAGATGAGGTTGTCAAGCAGAACAGGGGCCAGGAGCTAATCTTGCATGGTGCCAATAGGTGACCAGCTAATGAGTAACTTAAACTTATCAGAGTGCTCAATTGCTCTTAAGAATGTTCTTACAGCTCAGACTGTGCGTAGCCCCATGGCTGGAGCTGTTTCGTGTGACTTGAAGTGATTTTGTTAAATTAGGGTCAGAGCCTGTAGCACCCTGCCAGAAAAGAGTCCTAAAGCTATAATTAAAATTCTAATCAATAGAATACCTGCTGGCTGGCCAGCATTAAGGTCACATCAGCATTGCTGAGGATGGTTAGGGAGTAGGTGCAGTTGGAGAAATGAATGTCTTGCTTAGGAGCATGCAGGTGTATGGTGATGGTGCATGCCCTGGGCTAACAAGGGACTGTAGCAAGGTCAAGACACATGTGCCCCATGTGCGTGCAGTACAGCAGACCCTGCTTTCTGGAGGGACTCTTAAATGCTGAGCAGGAGATGATGAGTATTGCTAGGCCAGAGAGGAGACCTTATTTATTGCTTCTGTTGCACCCCAGGCTGTCTGCTGTGTCCCTCACTGTGCTGGAGCAGAGGTTTGGATGGGCTGTGGGGCTGAGCCCCTCTGCTTCCCTCCTGTCTCAGAAGTAGAGTGGCATTAACTCTGCAATTATACTGCGGGCAGCAACAAATTCAGAGTTGTTCTGTTCCAACAGGATTATAATGACATATTATCTCATTACAATAGCACTAATCTTTCAAAGACATCTTCAATGTGAAATTAAATTAGAAGCAAGTTTTACAAGTATAGTAAACACTTGTCCTTGTGGACCCCGGTAATGCTCACAGGATTAACAGGTCTCAGAGGGTCTAGTCTGCACTGAAGGTTTCTCTGCCATGTGGAAGCTGATGCCTATATCTTTATGCCATTGCAACCCATATACAAAGTTTTCTCTAAATGCTCTAGAAGAGTTGGAGAAAACACAGTAAGAAAGTCATGTCTGAACGGCAGTCCGAAGACAATTGGTTTAGGAAAAGGTGGAAAATCACCTTTAGGAAAGTCTTACGATGTAGTTAATAATGTTTCAAATTACTTATTTTGCCCCAGGAAAAGTGAGATGTAAAAATGTTATTTCTCAACTAGACTGTTCTTTTAACCGATGGGAGACGAGGTCTCTGCCTTGAAAAGAACTTCAAATAGTTTAGGTCTGCTGATCTCTATTGTTGTCTTTCACTTTCTGGTGGAATAAAACTCATTTCTACCTTTATTAATTTCTTGACATGGGCAGCTTTTGTGTAGAGGGTGAGCTTGGATAAACACTCATTTTTTTGCAGTTGTCTGTGGAGCCATCTTATACCCTGGCTGAGAGAGAAGACAATGCTGTGGAAATGAAAAATGAGTTTGTGGAAAAAGTTATCTTTCCTCCAAGATCCTACGGAAATAGTGTTTCACAGCAGGGTTTATTACTTTTCCCTAAGATATATAGACGTGTTATCAGTTTAATACAGCTATTGGACTTACAGAGGAATAACAACACTTTCAAACTTGCAGATAATATTGAATAGATCTTGCAGAGTCAAAGAACTTTGCATTAGTTCAGCTTTGGCCTTTGTTGTTTGTGTCTCCTGGTTTCTCAAGAGCTTTTGTGTAATTATTTTAGTAATTGTAATTTTCTGTTCACAAAAGTATAACTAATGCAGGTTATATCCTTTTAAACGTAATTTTCTCCCCAGTGAAATACCAGACTATTTAAATGCAAATGGCAAAGGGAAGAAGTAGGAATTATCTCACTGGATGTTTGAATGCATTGAGTGGGTATTACACAGGTACTTGTTTAGCCCAGGAATCGTGTGTCTGCTTGTAAGACACGGATAAATTTTCATTCAGTGAAGAAATTTGAAATCTGAAAGGTAAACTTGAAAAGTCTGTAGAAAAAAGTTCTCTGGAGATTTATAGATTTTAAAACTTTAGACTGATCTCTTCCTATCCCAGGATTACAATAAAAATAATTTCATTCCCTTTTCTTGAATGAAAAGTGTAAAAGCTCAACCCCTTTTCCTTCCTTGTCCTTGATATTAGCATTGCCTCGCTGTATTTAATGAATGTCATCTTCCTGGGTGTAATAATTTCTGAGAGGGAGAATAATCTTTGGAAAGCCTAAGAAAAAAAAATTGAAGGAGACAAGATAATTACAAGGACTGCTAGTATCTGATGATATGGAGGTACACATATTCTCTGCTTGAAGTGAAAAATCTAGGCATAATCAGGAGCTCATGCATAAACTCCCACGCATCTGGATGAAGTCAGAATCGAGCCGACTCTTGCAAGTGGCAGTGGTTATTTAGGGTGGAAAGATATTCCTGCCAGTAGTGCTGCTCTCTTCAAAAAGTCATAAGGCCATCTTTTACATCTTGATTTGAATGCAGGGAATTGCAAATGTCAGCTTCAAAAAACATTGGCAGTAAATTGAGCATCTCATTTGTTAACTGTAAGGAAGAATATTGCTGCTTCAAACAGCAAATTGATAAGCACAAAAACAGTCTTTTACATCTACCTTGAAACTGTTGATCTGTGGCTGAATGGCTGATGCCTTTGAGAAGTAAAAAATTATTAGAACAGTAACATTTTGTCTAGATCACTCTGTATTTAGTAATAAGAGTCTCGAGGGTATTCAGCTGCTTGGCTGAGGGCAAATTGTGAATCCTGGAAATACAGTACACAAAACCAATCAAAATGCAGTGCCTATCTACTTTCTAATCTTAATGTAAATAATATTCCTGTGCCAGCTGAAGGAGAATTCCTGAAGATGTTAGCAGTAAAAAATGAAATAATTGTCAAGTGTGCCTTGCAGAGCTTTCATAGTATGACTTACTACTCGGCACTAATAAGAGATGGGACAGCTATTAGTCCAAAATTGCTCATATGAAGTCAAATAGCAAAACCTCATTTTAAACCTTGACCTTTCTGGTGCTAATCACTGCTGCAAGGCAGAAGCTACCACTGCCCTTTGGAGTCTGATGGTTCAGTTATCCTGTTGGCGTGGGCGCTGTGCTGAGACAGTGCCTGTGAAGTGATGCAGAGCTGTGATGGATGCCATTAAATAAAGCTGCCTCAAAAATTGGTAACGGTTGTTATAATAACTTCAAGACAAATAATGGACAGATCACTCCTGCACTCCCCTGGCCTCAGGCTGAGTGATGAAATGAAATTCAAGCTGCTCAGCTCAAAACAGTATTTCCCTTATAGGAAAATAGTGTAGAATTTAATAGATGCTTAACAATGGCTAATAGTTTTTGCTGCCTGTAAGATTCTCAAGGTGTTGCTCTACATCCTACTGAATGCTTGAAGTTGTGTTCACAGGAGGCACTATGGAAGAGTCAGTATGCTGATTGATTTGGTGAAACCACCTTTGCACCCTCATAGTCCCTGTTTTATGTGCTCAGTTTTGGGCCCCTCACTACAAGAAGGACATTGAGGTGCTGGAGCGTGTCCAAAGAAGGGCAACGAATCTGGTGAAGGGTCTGGAGCACAGGTCTTATGAGGAACTGGGGTTGTTTAGCCTGGAGAAAAAGGAGGCTGAGGGGAGACCACCTCACTTTTTACAACTACCTGAAAGGAGGTTAGAGTGAGATGAGGATTGGTCTCTTCTGTCAAGTAACAAGTAGTAGGACAAGAGGAAATGGCCTCAAGTTGCACCAGGGAAGGTTTAGATTGGATATTATTAGGAAAAGTTTATTTGCTGAAAGGGTTATTCAGCACTGAATAATATTGTGGATCCTTAAAAAAAAACCAAATTGGCAGCAGCAAGCTATATATATTCTTCATTAATGAGTTAATTCCCAGCAAGGACTTAATTTGCTCTTTGGTCGCTCCTAATTTTTGTTCTACCTGAGCGTTAAAACAGCTTTTACACCCATTCCTGATTCCATCCTTTTACATCTCTGGTGTAGAATGAGAACTAGCTTTTCTTGTAAGGAATGGGAGCCCACAGAGTTTACTAACAACTTCATTCCCAGAGAAGAAGTAAAAACATCCCCAGTTTCTTTGGAAGATGTAGTGGCTGTCATGGTGAAGTGTGCTAATTTATAGCATCTTTGAGTTGACACTGTGTTGACTCTTTGCTCCACCAAGGCTTCAAAATGCAACATTATCTTGGCTGGAACAGAAAGAACAGATTTTCCCCCAGCCAGCAGTGTTTGCAGGAAGCAGTGTGAGGTCTGAGTGTGTGGGCTAAGTGTCAGGTGTGTTAGGAAATAGTTTGAAGTTCAAGTATAATAATTCCTGTTGTACAAGAGGAAGGAAAATGTTTTCTAAGTTTCTCTACGTTTACCTCTTCACTTTAAACACAGAGGTGCCTCCAATCTGTGCTTGGCTGTGAGAGGATGGGTGGGTTAAGATTCTCCTGATTGTGCCCATACTTACTGTAGGAATATAATCAATGGACTAAATTCAGAGCTGTGCCTGAACCTCCTAAAGTTTCTGGCAGGGAGACTGGTTCATGCCAGTTGCAAAGGAGCCTTTTGTCTGCTAGGACCTGGACTGAGGCTGCTCATCTTGTGGTGCAGCTTCCCAAGAGCAGCTGGTTACTGCTGACGTGGGCCTGGTTAAACAGATGGTTTGATGGTAGGGATTCACTTGTCTGAGCTATTTATCGCTCGTGGCAATGAGCAGCCAGGTAGCAAAACTGCAAGTGCTTTGTAGGGAGAAAAAACAGAGTTTTATGGTTAGGATGGTTGTCAGTAGTGTCCCTTGGCTGAAGCCATTCCTGTATTGCTTAGGGCAATGAGCTGGTGAGCAGAAGGGAGGACCCAGCACTGTTGGCCATGCAGCACAGGTCTCCTTTGATTCCCATGTCCCTGGTGGCTTTGGCATGGCCAGGGCATGTGGTGCTGTGCAGTGGCTGCACTGTGCACCAGAGGCAACCTGGGGCAATGGGGGACCCCATGGCCTGGCTCTGCAGGGTGTTAGGACAACCCACAGTCCTGACGTGCCTCTAGGCCCTTTCCTATAAGTGCTGTTTAAAGGTTTTCACTTCAAACACAATAAACTAGCAAGGAGTCACTGGGCTTTGTGTGTGAGAAGTACCTGTTGTACTGCTACTGTATTTTGTGTATGTTCTGATAGCCTGTTTTTCTCTAAACCTCAATGGCACTTTAACTCTTGGCTCTGGTTTAATTTTCTACAAACTTGCATTCTACCTGGATAAGCACCAGTTCCATTCTATGGTCTTTAATTGATTGCATTTTTACTGAGGTGATAGGGATAGAAATTAACCATCAGCCAGTTGTTTTTTCAAGTCATTGTCATTAATATTGAAAGCCATGCAAAAAAATCAGTGTAAGAGAGGGCTGAAAGATAAGCATTGAACTACTCAACGTGAAGAGTGCACAATGTAGGTGGTTACAGCCATTACAAAAAACCCCAAGCCACTCCCCCAAAAAACAGCCAGACAAAACCCAACCTAATGGGGGAGGTGGAAAAAGTTGGGAAATTTAGTTTCATTTATGTATAAAGAGCTAAAGAAAAATGTGGTGTTCCCTTAAAATTGTATACCTCAGTTCTTACTTTTCCAACTGAGGCAGAGTGTCTGATTTCTTCAGTGGCTGGCAAAACCGTGGGGCCAGAGCATTGCTGGTGTGGGGTGTTAGCCTGTTTGGATTGCATTTTTATTTGTTTTTTGAAGGTTTCCTGGGGCAGTTTGATGGCATGAAAGGGTGTTACTGTCATGCTCATCTAGAACACACGGTGTGTATGGACCATCATGAAAGAAAGTGGGTGGCTTTTCGGGAAAGGGTAAGCAGCACAGAGAAGCTGTTGTATGAAGAAACAAATTCAATGTGCTATTCAAAGACATTCAAAACCAGAGCTCTAGAAACTTGAATAGAATAATTTGCAAAGCACTTTGGTGCCCTTCAGGCTGTTGCAAAGTTAAATACTTCCAGCAGTGCATTGCTTTTGCCATTTGCTAAGGAATCCTGGGATAAATAGCCAACTCATCTGTAGATAGGCAGGAAAACATTGATTAGATGGGCTGGAGGCTGGACAGAGCTGTCAGCAATCCAAAGATACAACACAAGTACTCAAGAACATTTTAATTGAATAAAAATTACTTTTGTGGGGTAACCTTTGTGTGGCTTCAGACTTGTTTAACTATCTAGCTGGTTTGTTAATAT
Source organism: Aegotheles bennettii (assembly GCA_013398125.1). NCBI lineage: Eukaryota > Metazoa > Chordata > Aves > Caprimulgiformes > Aegothelidae > Aegotheles > Aegotheles bennettii. Next base: position 33,902 of record VZRW01002458.1, on the reverse strand, counting down.
GATAATGAACATTAACATCTGTTCTATCAATGATTGTCATTGTTAAGCAATGAATTTCTGGTTTTGTGAAGCTTCCTGTGGTGACAATGAACCCTGGGGTACGGAGAAATTCTTTGATGTGTGTTGTTGTGTCTTGTTCAGTAGCTTTCTTCCCTTTGTGTCTATTTATTTTTTTTGCCCTCTTAGCATTACATTGTTTGTATCTGGCTACCTTGCAGCAGAAAAGAAATGATTGAAACTACAGGGTAGCTGGGGAACACATGGATTGCTGAATCCAGTCTGCAGCAATCACAGGCATCTATGTAGCAGATGTTGAGTTGAGACAATTTCACAGAAACATCCATTCTTCTTACATGTCTCTTGAGCTGCTGCAAGTAGATCATTAAATGGCTCCCGTGTCTATTAAAAAATGAAGTTGTTTAGTACAAAGACCAAGAAGTCTCACATACTGTATGGCAAACGTTGCAGTGGGAGAGAGCAGGAGAAAGAAATCCCCAACTCCAGCACAACACGGAGGTCCATGGAAAGCCCCTGGTTTTTGTAAATGATCTAAATTGTTGCCTTCCTCAGTATCAAAGCTGTAAATGTGTCAGCTGCCTTTAGATAATGGAACTGAAAATCTCATGAGGGAGATGAGCTATTTATGCAATGGGTTGAGAGGGTTTTAGTGCAGAGACTTCAGCTTAATATTTTGCAGCCTCTTTTATCCTTTTAACTCTACTGAGGTCACTAAAGTCAGAAGAGGGATGAGGTTGATCATTTCTGTTTTACTGCCAGGGAAAACAATTTGATGCACACAGAGCTGCCCAGAGTTTCCTTTCCTCCCTTCAAAGCCTCTCTTTTTATTGGTCCTCTATGCCCTCCTCCTCATGATTTTCTTTCTTTCTCAGTTTCCAAATTGCTACATTCATCACTGTCGGCTTTCCCTTCTTTTGTAAACTCCTTCAACTTATCTTCTACTTCAGATAAATGGTTTTAATTTAATGTTTTGGATGCTTCCAGGTTTCTTCTGAGTTTTCCTTATGCATCATCTTTCTCTTTTTTTTTATCTCCCCCCTCGAGATAAATATTAGACTTTATTTTTATGTTGAGGGCCTCGAAGACTGTTTTGCACTCTGATATTTCATGTGACAAATTTCAAGCAATCAGCAGTGCTTAAAATGAGGAGTAACTTAAGGGAAAAAAATCTACAGAGGATTTCACTTTCCCTGCAGTAGTGGAAGAAACTTTTAGTCTGGGAAGAGGCAGAGAAAAGCATGGGTGGAGTATGGTTTCAGTGCAATATTTACCATAAGTGGACTGAGTTATTTTTGAGTTTGGTTGGAAGTATCCAGACTGACTTCAATGAAATGCACAGATTTACATTGTCTTCAGTCTGTTATTGCTAATCTGCTTTCATGAAGGTATCCAATATGGAAAAAATGGAAGGGATCCAGAAAAAGCAGTCTTACAGGGATATCGCATGTGGGAGCTTAAACAACCCCAGCTTTTGCTCAGTGAGCTGGACACCAGTGAGCCCAGTGGAAAGTAGCCACCAGAATCCCCTCTTCTGCTTCTCTTCTTTGCAAAATGGATATCCATGGAAACTGGATACCATGGAAAACTGTATAAAATGTTATGAATGTTCTCAAAACTGATTTGTGAGATGCTGGTGAAACTGTTAAGAAACAGAGATAAGGCTATGTTAAACTCGATCGACTAATTCAGGCTTTTGAGTTCCTTTTCGAGGATGAAATGCTGAAGTTTTCAGCTTCTGAAACTACCTCTTTTAATGTCCTTAGGAAAACTCAGTCAAGGTTTTGGTACTGGAACTGAAAGTTTTTTTTCAAAATCCCTGACTGTGCAGGTTGCCATCTGCTGTGGCAGTATGCCTACCTTGTTATTGTCTTTGTTTTTTTATAGGTTTCTTTTGGGACTCTTTTGATGCGTGAGCTACTCATTGACACTGCTTCAGAAGAAAGCCTGACAAGGCTAATGTGGGTAAGGAATTCTGAAAAGGTGCAGTGGGAGGTTTTGGAGACAGAAATCTGAGTTGTTTTATTTGAACGTTACAGAGAGGAAGAAAAGTCCTAGTTTTGAAACTTATAACATGGTTTTGCCCTCTCTATTTTGATCATGTTGCAGTCCTCGCTCTTGTCATTACCTCAGATTTAAACTTGTCAGAACCTTCCAGCACATCTGTGATGTGACTTCCTGGCATATGTTTCCTGTATGAACTTCTTGCTGTGCTGCTGGGCTTTCAACTGTTCCCTTGTCTCTGGGTCGCTCTCCTTTAAGTCGGCACAATTTAACCTGGTTTCATCCATGCTGTTCTTCTCTGGTCTGTACTTCTGCATCTCCAGAAATTGTGCTTCATTCAGCCTGCAGGGAATCTGGCTGATAATTTTGAGTGTTTGCTCTTGTTTCTTCCCCTCTTGCCTGTCACAAGCGGCTGACTGGAAGCTTTGTGTTACTTTTTTTTTATTTTAAACTATTTTAACCATCAGGAGAAAAGTGCTTTTGCAAATCTATAGTAACAATCTTGAGTTTATTAGCAATGATCTCATTTTTGCATCAGCCCTCTTTGTGCTGTCTGTAGACTGATGTGTTTTTCTGTTTTTCAGGATTTTTAATCTAAAACAGTGACTAAAGCTATAGAACTGACAAACTGAGGGTTTAAAAAAAGAGGTTTAGGAGAAATCTGGGTGTGGTTTAAAATGCCAGGGAGAAGAGAGCTGAAATGCCATTAAGAAGAATGCTTGGAAACATTGGGTAGAATACTTTAAAAAATACATGGCCTATTGCTGTTTTTAGTGTTTTATCTGAAAGCTTATATATAATAAATGTCATTGATGTGAATTGGAAAATATCACTGACTTTGTAGCAAAACTGTTGGAGTGTGATGTTTAGATGATTTTTTTTATTCCTCCACTAAAAAAAAAGTAATTTTTGGATACCATTTTTTAATTGCTGCATTTCCCTCAAAGCACCCACACTGAAGCTGTAATTTACAGTCTTCATAACTGTGGACAGCGCAGGAAGCTTAGACTTTCACTTTTGTTACAATGCCCTTATTAAATATGGATGCACTCTTGCCACGTAAGGGAAAACTAAATCAGATTAAATTTGTTGCCCTTTACATAATTATGCATTGAGAACAATGTATAATTAATAAACTCATTGTAGATTCAGGCTATGGAGTGCTATTACCACTGAAATAGAAAATGTTTTTTTAAGGTGAGCATTTCCTGTGTCTTTTTGGAAAAAAACCTTACAAATAGAGATGTCACCCTAATAAATGAAATCACTGGAATGATAAATTTATTCTGTAGAAGTAGGAAATGATTTTAAACTCAAATGAACACAGATGATCTTCTTTCCCCCATTTTCTTTTCAGTTCCAATTTTTGACGTTGTTTCCACAAAGTTGCATACTTTAAATTAATATTGAATTAATACTTTTTAATGTCTCAAACAAAAAGTACTTCTGGACTTTTTCCCAGTGTAATAAGGCAGAAAGAATATGCCTCAAGACTGATGAGGAAGACAGGAATTTGCCAAAGCTTGGGAAACTTAACAGTAGATCTCATATTTATGTGTAGAGGGAAAGGAATAAGACAAACTAAAAATCAACAGTACAAAAAGGTTTGGGGTTTCTGTTTTTGATATTAATCTCTCATGTCTCCCATTGATTTGCTGTATTTTAGAGGCCTGAAGTAATGAAGTAAATCTTGTTCAAGCAAACATGCTGAAAATATGCAAAGGAAAATAGTGGTACCATGTCAGCTGTGCATCCTAGTTCTGCCTCAGTTGGTTGCTCTCCTCAGCCAGAGGAAAGCCTATGAAAACCAGTGCTTAGGACCAAAAAGATATCTGCCTGGCAGGTGGATGGAATCAATTCCCCTCTTGGTTGATGCTTTTTTTGTAAAAATAAGTATTCCTACTGTAAGAAGCCAGAATCCATCTTTCCATGCTCAGTTCCCCCCTCCCCACACCCCCCACCCCCCCCATGCTTTTCCATGTTCTGTTCCTCCTCAGATGTGTCCATTACCCTCTGTGCATTTTTGACTGGAGTCAGTGATAACCCAGCTTGGGATTTCCACTGCAGGGTCTGGACTCCAGCATCCTGGGAGCTGGTAACAAGGTGAGAGAATAGTGCTTGTCATGAGTGTTCACTGTACATCCAGGAAAGCAGAATCAGAATATGTTTATCTTGCCAGCAGGGGAATAGTTGATTAAATGCACCTTTTAATTACTAAGAATTTTTAGCACCTCACACTAAGAGATAAAGCTCCTTAATTTAATTGTTTAAAAATTGGAGGAGCATCAGAGAGAACAGATGTGATTTCTTCTATTCAGGTGCTGCTTTGTTGTGATTGTTCTGCTGCATTTCCTACATGCAGATGTGGAGATGAGATCTGTTGAAACACCGTGGTTTGAGAGAACTTTGGGCCATGTTTCTTCAGACTGACATATGATGATGTTATTTATCCTCCCTCTTGGAACACCATAGCAACGGGCTACGTTTTCTTGTTTGGGAATCAATATGGGAATATATTCTGCCCAGCAACTGAATTTTGGAGTGGTCCTTAAAGGAGAAAGTTTGGGGAGAATCCTGATGCTTTCTGTAACTGTACTTGCTGTATTAGTTATAGGATCATGCTAGGGCTGCTGCAGGTTTATACTGAAAACTGTAGGTGGAACAATGAGAAGAAAAAATAGAAGCAGAATCCAAGTGGCAGAGCATCTAGGCAAAATGTTTGGTGTTTTTTTTTGGGGGGGGAGGGGTTTGTTTTTGAGTAGTTGCCAGTGGACTGTTTGGTGGTGCCATTTTAATAGAGCTATGTTGGGGCAATTACTTAAGCATCAAGATTTAATTTTTCCTTTGAACCAAAATTTACAAGATTGGTTAACAGGCACATGGTTTTTCTTGCTAGATGAAACTGGTGACATTACTTTTAGAGGGGAAAAATAGATTTCAATCATAAAGATATCTTGTCTTTCTTCACAGATTATGATAGAAAGATGGAACCAAAATTGACCACTTCCCCCCCCCGAGAGTTTTGATTTCCATGCAACACTGCTGCTGTCCTAGCTCAGCTCAATCTGTTCTGTCAGAGCTTGAGAGTAATGAATAAAATGGTCATTCTAACTCTCCTCGTCAAGTGGGTTCAAAAGAAGTAAGTCAGCCCAGAGAGCAGAATGATTTTTGACAGCTAACTGGGAAGGGATTCTGCTGAAATTCTGTTTAATCAACAGTGTTTGGCAGCTCCTCTGCTAGTTTCACCTCTACCAACTAGTTCTGTTATGTTAAACTTCCCCACCAGAGTAACTGATAGCCAGTGGCTGTATGTTAAAAGCTAGTAAATTCAAAGTGCAAATAATATTTCCCTTCTGCTAAACCAGATGATAATACAAGGTTAGAACAGGAATGCACAGTAGTGTTTTTCTCCATTTCTTGATTTCCTTAGACCAAGACTCAAAGCTTGCCTATAGTTTAATTAAACTTCAACTGCTGGATTTCAGTGTGGGACACAGTGAACGAAATTTCAAGGTTCTTGTGAGGCTGGACTGACCCAGTGTTGCCTCCTGCCTTAATAAGTAAGAAGGAACAAAATAAAGCCAGAAGGATGCAGGTTAATAGCATTTCTAAATATGTTCTCCTCTTGTAGCAGGAAATAATAGATTCATTTCTGTCCCCCAGGAACATTCCCAAATCAGATCTTTTTTATCCTTAAATTTCTATCTCCCTGAATAGCACTTGAAGAAAATTGTAAGGTAGGGGAAACTTCAGGGAATTAATGTAATAATTCTCATGGCCCTACTAAATAAGTAGACAGCCACTTTGTGTATTACTTAAAGCTTCTGAGTAGTCTTCAATGTTGTAATATATTATTAAATCTGAAACAATTACAGCTTTTACTTGTTTGCACTTGAAAGTCTTTCACCCATTATTGTAGCCTGTGAGACCTTCAGCATCAAGTTAAAGAAAGCCAAACCACCACAAAACCCAAATGAATATAAAATATTCACATCTTATTCAAAAGTAGGTGTATTGGTTCCCAAATTATCATTGTTTTTTGTATCAGCACCTATTACCATGGAGTCTGCAATCGTTAAATCCAGTGTTAGAGACTCCGGGTATTCTGCACTACACAGAGTGCAAACACAAATGTGAATCATCTTACAAATGATGTGAAGTATTCTGACTGAAGTTTGAGGAAAAAACTCTTCTTTATTTGATTTGCCTCCCTGCAATATACCCTTTATGGCTAGTGTATTTAAGATGAAGTTTTCCCCATATTTAATATTCCCAGTCATTGTGTAGTCCAGACAGTTACTGGGTAGGTAACAGCCCAGTGATGTTTTGCCTGGTTCCTGCTCCTGGTCTTTAGCACAGGCTTCTCTCAGATTTATCAACAAGTCCAGTAAAAGCTCTGGGCTGCTGCATCTACTGCCCAGAGCACAGTTTGGCCCTGGTGACATAACCTTGCATCTGATAAAACAGTGGTGTGTGACTAAATGGCAGGTAGCACGCAGCCCTGACATTTACACTGCAGGATGGAGGATATTTTCCCCCTCTCTAACCAGACCACATTGTGCTCTCTGAGGATCTGTTCAGGAACAGCCAATGAATAATTACTGCCCTTCCTAAGCCAGCCAGCTCATCAACTTGGAGAGAGTCTCGCTATACTTATTTTCTTTTCTTGTCTGGCTTGGTTTTTCCTGCCTCTTTATTCTGCACCAGCCTGACTGACCATCTCAGTGGGGTGACAAATCCTTTCTTCATGCTTGCCAAGAGATTCACTTGGAGGCCAGTGCTGCAGATACAACACACTCTCTTTCACACCTGATTTTTCATCTCTAGAACTTGAGGCCAGAACCTAAAAGAGACAAACCTGGGTTTGTCTTTTTCTTTCTTTGGCACCAAGGTTCCAGGTATAGATGCCAAAGTCTAATGGAGCAACCTACAAATCAGCACTGAATTGCTTAAGTATTTCAAGAGCTCATCCTCTGCGACTTCCCAGTAGCAGGGGTTCTGGGTGAAACTCCATCCACAAGCACTTAAACCTACATCTTGCACCTTCCAGGAGCGAAGAAGCTCTGCTGTTTTCTCAAGACTGCCCCATGGATGTAGGGATGGCCGTGGTGTGTGTGGGAGCAGAGCCTGTTGGCTCTGGAAAGGGCAGGGTGAGGCTGCAGCATGGGAGAGGAGGAAGCTGTGCTTCCAGTGCCTGCTTCCCCACTGTCATTCCCACAGCTCATTTAAAAACAGAGCAAAACCTACCCCTCCCCCTAAATGTGGCTATTGAAGGTACCACACCCAAGAAATCTCATGTTGTATATCTGGGATGAAAAGTAATAAAATAGAAGGAATGAAAACTTGAAATGAGATGTGAATGCTTGAGGGCAACAGCCCCTCTGCCTTTCTTGTGTTTTATAGGGCAGTGTTTTCTGAAGAGAGCCTTGTTTTACATCATTTGCTATTACTGAATATCTTTATTTGTCTTTTTCCTTTCCCTTCAACCAAGTGCTGGATTTTGGAAGAACAGCCTTCTATACGTGAAGCTTTTCTGTGTGTAATAACTGATGTAGGGAAGTTGTCCAGAAGAGAGAGATGACAGGAAAATGACTATTTTTCTTGCCTTGTCTTCACCCTGCAGACAAGATTTAACATACAAGGTAGTTGGCTATGGATATACTGTTTCTCATTTCAATGCACTTAACAAGTGGGTTTTTTCATTCTAATTCCTTTAACTTTTTGCTTACCTGGTTTCTTGGGAGGCAAACATCTCGCTTCTATTCTTGCACTTTGTTTCCCCATGCTGGCATACGTTGGAAGTGTGGCTATGAAATGAAAATACTGTTACACAACAGTGAGTATTGCAATAGTTATATTAGCCTAATAGCTGTATTAGTACTAACCAGCAGAAGATTTAGTATCTCCTCCATTCTTTAGGTCAATTCATTTATAAGATGAGAACATCTTGTACAAATACCAAGATAAGTTGAAATTTGAGGCTTAAGATCAGTTGCATCCCACATTTAATTAGGCACATATAATAAATTACAGATAGTGATTATGGAAGAAAGGAGGGGGAGGAGAAGAAGGCCGCATGTTGGGAAGAAAGTTTTCTACAAGCTACTTAGGAGTAAATGAGCCCTTTCTTTAATTATCTCCACTAGTCTTTGAAATGAGTGTCTGACTACAGCTGTTCTCAAAAACTAAATTAAAACTGAAGAAAACCCAATTGTGTTCAGAGAGGGTTTGCCAGCACTTCGTGTTCTAAAATGGCAAAACCTGAAGTGAAATTTGGGTGGCAGAAATTCTCACACTGGGCTCCCCCTCTGACCTGAAGAGAGATGGGATTTTTAGGATGATGATGAACAAAACCCTGAGGTCTCTGACCTGATAAGTCAATTACTGAATTCAGGATACTAAAACATGAGAGAGAGGTTGCCATACTGAGAGATCGTGTCTGGATTTTCTGGTATTTGAGTGGTAATGGCCTCTCTTGGGCTATTAACTGCCTGATAATATTTAATATAGTGGTGAAGGTCATGAGTAGCATAGGAAGGGAGGAAAAGGGAACCGAGGGAAAAGATAATCAACTATTGTTGCTGCTTTTAATATAGCGTAAAATAATATGGCACTGAGGCAGAGTGGCTCTTCTGAAAGTTCACTCTTGCTTGGAAATGTAGGGTTTTTCCAGTTCCTGGTGGTAACGGGACCTTGGAAATACAGCACCCTCCCTTGAGGCAGTACTTAGCAGCGTCTGACAGTGTTATACTGATTGATGGGTTAGTTTGAAAGATGTTTAATTCCCACAGAAATTTATTGCTGCTGGAGAATGGTAATGGGGACCTTGCACGGTAAAGAGGCTTATAAGAAATGGCTATTTGTCTTGTACTGTATTTGTAGCCTTTTGCTAAAGCCTTAGCCTAACTCTTAGACTGAAGATTTTCAGTGATGTGGAATTTCTTAAGTCTATGCTTTGATCCATGAAATATTATTTTCCCCGCTGTTGTGTGTTGGATGAGTATAGTTAATGCCTCTAGAAGCAGGTGAAAGGATATTAGGAGAAGGCAGGGAGGAGGGAAAGATAGATGGTCTGTAGGTTTTTAAAGGGTACTACCAGTGTTAGATGCTTAACACCAATTACAAATTGAGAATAAAACATCAAACAAGTTGGAAACTTGTTGCTGCTGAAACGTAAGTATCATATATTTCTTAAAGATTGTAAATTGCTGTATAAAATAGTTTTCTGGATAGTTGCTGACCATGGATAGCATTGCTGAAATGGTGACTTGAGGTGAAACTGCAAGTTATAGAGGTCTTAGCAATAAGCTTCCAGTACGAGGGTGGAAAGGAAAAAAATGGAGTGCTTTTCAGATGAGGAGAAAGCTGTGGAAGTGAACTAGAAGAAATTAAAGATGGTGCGATAGGCATACATATACTTCTCTAAATCTCTACTGGAAAAAATGTGGTTGAGTGTTGAAAGAGAGCTTTGAGATGTCAGTAGACTTTGATAGTGGACATGGCTTCCTAAAGCAGCAGGGACATGGTTAAATATCTTCATCACATATGCATTAAAATCCTTCTTGCCAGTGTGCATGCACCTCTGTTTCTTTCTGTGATTTAGTAGTCTGTAATTAGCAGGATAGAGTGCCTGGACTCTGTCAGAGAAATGAACTGGGCAGAAATGCACTTTTTGAATGTGTAGATAGGATTTACATCTGTTCGCACCTCAGCTGAATCAGGTGCCATTTTCAAAGGCAAAGTTGTGTCAGTGTATGAAAAACGATTTGGTTTTGGTTAAAATGGAGATAAATTAGTAGAAACTACCCCAGAGTGAACTGAAACCTTGGATGTAAGCTAAAGAAGATCTAAAGGATTGCATATTAATCAAACTGTGACACTTTGTTCCTGACTACTTGTGCTGCTGTCACTTGCCTGCATGGAAAGTCAGTTTAAAGGCCATTTTTAACTAAGTATGACTGTCTTTCCCAATCCTCATTAGAATCAAAGGTGTCATCAGTCCTCATCTGATTTTGGAGGTTAATATAAACTCTTTTTTCCCCCCTTCCTCTCTTTACCTTGAGACAGGATTGTCTGTGTGGGAGGGGAACAATTCCCAGTATTTCAAACCTTTTCTTTCAGCTTAAGGTTTTCTGCCAGGTAACTCCCAACCTATTTCTGAAGATACTGCCCTCTTAGTTTTCAGTCCGGGTCAGTTCAGTGGTGGTCTTCTCAAACTAGCAAAGGTATTGTTAAGCTCTACAAGAACATAGTCTGTATGAGGGTAGCAAGGATTACTATCCCTGCCTCTAGCTAAGCAGAGCCTGTTCTCCAGGGTCTTTGAGATTTGGTTTAGTTTTGCTGTACTTTCTTCTTTGTTCCTGTTTCTCATGCAATAGCTCAGCATACTGTATTTTTTTTCCTCCTGTGACAAGAGGCATAAGTGCTAAAATGCTTATTAACATAAGCCAAAGCTATGAATTCGAGTACACCCACATTCAAACTGGAAGCTTGCCATCTGGGCCCATCTCTGTGTAAAACCAGGCTCTGTTGCTGCTTTCAGACTATTTGGATTGAAGAAGCACTGGAAACATTAAGATATTTTGCTCCCAGAAGACTTTAGATACATTTTGGAGAGCTCTGTACAAGTTTTTTACTTTAACCATCTCTAATTTCTGGAGCTGTCACTTCTTCGATCTTTAACACAGATGTAACTTTATTAATAATGCTGTATGGAGTTTTTCATTTGCTACAATGTGACACAGAATGCCTAGCATGGAGGCTCTGTCAGAATTGGTTAAGTGGTTTTCATTTGATTAAATATGTGATGGTTTATTTGGCAAAGTCACTGTTTTGCTTCAGTCCTGGCAATTCCATTTCTATTTAATTTGCTGGGTTTGTGTTTTTTAGAAAAGGACTGGAATAAAGAAAAATGCTGAATGATTACTGACAGTGCTGCCTTAAATGCAAAGAGAAATAAAGTGTGATAGAAAGGTGCTGCTGCTTAAAGATGCTGTGCTGGCGCTGGATGGAATATTTTAAGATTTGTTTTCATCTAACATGAGTTAGGTTGAAGGCTGGATTCACGAGATAAAATGACATCGAGAGCTAGGTTATTCTGTTCCTATGAGTCTTGCATGCAAATCACAGTGCAGACTTCACCATGTGAATGATAGCAAAGTTCTTGTAAATGCAAAGTCTTCATAAGCAAAAGTTAGCTAAGATTTGCAATTAACTGGATGCCAGGAAGTAAGGTTTGCAGAAGATTAGCAGCAAGCAATACAACTTCATAGTAAGAAGGAAATCAAATATTGTTGTGTTACAATCTTATGTGCTCACTGAATTTATTTATAGGTCTCTAATCATTCTTTATCTAATCACTGCAGAAAAAAAATGTAATCCAAAATGGGGTAGAGAAGGAAGAGTGCTCAGAACTTACAGGCTGGATGCACTGGCGGGGAACGTGCACCTGTGGTATAAAGTAAAGCAGTTGTAATGGTGAATAAAACAGCTGAGTGCCACCCTCTAGCACTAAGATCAGGTGGCACAGAGCAGCACCCATTCTCTTTTCCCTCTCCCCTGCCCCCAGTAGTGTGACCTGATTTATGCTGCTTACTAGGAAGTATCTCCTGGCTGTGATCAGCTGGGTTGGGCGAGGCGCCCCAGGGAGGATGCCAGCAGTCTTGGTGATGCCCAGTTAGTCACTGCTGTCAACCTGGGGAAGTCATCTTGTGTCTCTGCCTCTAAATTCCCTGCAGTCAAATAATGTTGTCCCTTTTTTTGTCCCTTGTATACTTCTTCATGGAGAGAAGGTATCTCAGAAGATACTGAAAGGAGCACAAGCATATTTTTTATATGCTGATGGAAATGGGAAGCAAGTATGCAGGCTTTCCAGCAAGACTGTTTAATGATCAGACTAACAAGCAGAGCAGTGTTGCGGGACATCCAAGATTAATCTACAACTTGTAGATGTATTACCTTTCCATTTGATGCTTGGTTTCCCTGTCCATAAAAACCTTCCCCATCAGTTTTATAGTAGGAAAGGGCAGTATTGACAATAGAACAAAATCCCTGTTACAAAATCCAGTAACAAATGCCCTCATCAAGGTAATCCCACTGGAAAAAAAATGAACCCTGAATACAGGATTTCATTGCATGTTTTTGCTCATACTGCTAGACAAACCCCTAGGGTGAGGTGGGAGTTAAGGCTGACATGCTTGTAATCATCAAAAGCAAAAAAAAAATACAACAGGGATATTACTTACACCAAACAAGTACTACGTATCAGAAAATTCATAATTTACTGTTAAAAGGAAATCTTAATACTTCAAAATCCAGAAACAGTATTAGGGACTGTCATGGTTTAATGCCAGGCAGGCTATTAAACCAATGACAGATGCTTGCTATTAACCCCTCTCCCTGCCCAGAAGAGGAAAGGAAGGAGAATGAGAAAGAGACTCACAGGTTAGAAACTAAACTGCATAGCTTTAATGAGACAGTAATGATGAAAAAGAAAATAATATATGCAAATATATACAAAACCAATATGACTCTCCAAGGCTGTAGGGCAGCCCTGGGAACGTCCTGGACTGGGCTCCTGGAGTCAGTGGCAGGAACACATGGGGTCAGGAATGCAGAGATTGGGATCAAAGGCAGATGAACAGATGGAATCCTCCCAGGATGTTGGCGATGGACAAAGAGAGCTTGACCTTTGTGATCCCTCAGGTTTATACAGACTATGACCTGTATTTGATGGAATACTTCGTTTGGTCAATCTTGGTCACGTCTCTGCCTTGCTCCTTCCTATAGGAGGGTGGCAGGTGTGACCCTTTTCCTCCCTTTTGTTTCCGGAGCATAAGATGTTCAGCAGACTCAAGCAGTAACCTTGGTTCTGCATACCATTCTCTAGCAGTTGCTATAAACATCAAGTGTTATCAGTCCTTGAGTCAGACACTGACTGAAGAACGTGCTGCTAATTTCAGTAAGTGTAGTTACTTACAAGAGACTTAACTGAAAGATAAAATTACTGGAAGAATATTGGTTCTGTCCTGGCTCAAACCAGGACAGGGACCCAAAAAACACTCGCAGAAACAATGCTGCTTGACAACAAAAATGGAAGTAATTAATATTTATGGTATCAAATCAGATTTAAAGAAAATAAAATGACATTTTTATATTCCTTCCTTTCTTCTCGCCTTGGAATAAAGTGATTGATTTAAGGGAAGTTGCTACATTCCCCAGCAGTGAGCATGGTTCATTTTAAATTGTGTGTAGATGTGTTTAAGTTAGTGCTCAATGTGTGTTGTATCCGTTTTTGTGCTGTTTTCTTTCATTTGTATGTGACAGTTTAGTTCATTAAGCCTCAGTAAGAAACACTGTTGATGACTTATAGATGCATAATATCAAAATCAGATGGATTAATGGGGCGCTAAGTGGATCAGGCAATTGGTGCAGCTACATCAAAACACTTCATAGGTGGTTTTGCTAGTATACTGAATGCCAAAAAACCTTCCAGTGCCCAATTCCTCAGCTAATAAGCAACTTCTGATCCTTTAGCAGGCAGTCGCAATAGGCCCAAGAACAGCCAGTCAACAATAACACATCTCCTGTGTCTGTGCAAAAGGAGATGATTGCAACCTCATGTGTTCTACCAGGTTGCAGGAGGATAGACTTGACCAACTTTTCTTAATCAAAGGACTGGCTAACTTTGAGGATGAACCTAAATGCACCTGAGACTGTTTTGTGCAATGCTGCCATGGCAAATTTCCTTTCTGAATACAACAAAAATTATTTTTCATATAGGTTGGGGTTTTTTTTTGTGTTTAACTTTCCCTCCCCTGTCCATCAATCTGTTTTGTGTGCTTGTTTATGAGCATAGGAGGTGTAGGTGCTTTCTGATAATGTCTGCAAAGTTTTCTTGTGCATAATTCTGTACTCAGAAATAATATGCCTGATATTTTGATGAATTTTGATGTGGAAGATTTGAAATATCTCTGATCATTTGAGATATAAAAAGGCGAGCACATGCTAAATTTCTTTAAATTAATTAAACTGGAGTAACTAAATGCAACTTAAATAATGGTTTTACTTGTATGGTCTTACAGCAAGTGAGACTGTACTGTTCCTCTGTGCTGTCCTCCCCAACACATGCTATGCTTCTCATACCCAAACAAGTTCAGATCCTTGTTGAAATAGGGAGGAAGGAAGATAATGCCCAGTTTCACCAGGTTGTGTGACTTTCCTGTATGGTATGAGAAATACCAGCAACTTTGTAACATTTTTTTCAGGACATCAAGTTGATTTAGATCTAGAAAACCTATTTGATTTCCCAGCACAGAGCGATGCTGCTGCACAATTCCACACGCTGCCAACCCTCCCCCTGGCCCCCCCACCCCAACATGTGGTGCTGAAAAATAAACACATTTTGTATCTTGGCAATGATTGTGAACTGCTTCAATTTATTAAGTCCCTTGAGGGCCTATGTTTAAACAAAAGTGGACAGAAATGGCAGGTGAGCATTTCCCTAAATTGAGAAATAATTGCCTAATTTGTGGCAGGGGAATGGCGACTACCTGACAATTACAATTTGGCAGAGCATGAGACTTTCTAGTATTTATTATTTGCATTATTCAAGAGGACAGGAGAAAGAAATTACCATCATCCCTCTTCCCATATGCTTCAAAGCCATCTAGTGGACCCGGTTGCCTCTGCTGCAAACTGCCACCAGACCAGAAGAGAAGCGCTCAACCATTTCTGTCCTCCTGCTTGGCCTCTGCTTTGGTTTTTGTTGGCTGATACCATTTTGCAGACAAAAGAGTAAATAGGTGCTTAAGTATGTTTCCTTAAGAAAAAGTTAGAAGATTCTTCTCTTTGCCCTGGCTGTCACTGAGGCAAGCACAGAATTTTGCAGGACTGTCACAAAGCACAACTCAGGAGAGTCTGGTGGCTTCCTAAGCTTCTCACAAGTGTTTGCATCTCGCTGGAGCTCTATAGGTCTAGGTGCAAATTCCTGCATCCAGCACCAAGGAAATCATAACATTGGCTTAGATTTTAAGGGAATACTTAAGTGTTTTAGATTGTTTTCTGGTCTTGGACTGCTTAGTGGTTAACTCCTTTCTCTAAAGCCACAAAAGCTGAAAGGATTTATAAAAAAACCTGTGAAAGTTGAGAATCTCTCAGGAGCTTGAAGAAAAATATCAGAGGCCCCAAGTTAGCAGCACTGTGGGACATGCAAGCATCTCATCATACAGCACCAAAATAAGTAATTGTCTCTGGTCAGGGAATGGTGTAACATTATTTGAAATCTAGAGCGAGATCTAAGTGAACTAGACTATTCAAACTGTAAAAATAATAAAAAATAAGCAATCTCCCCCTGATTTAGCAGTCAGAGCAGCTTCTAGCTTCCCTACTCTCCAATTTCTTGTAGGATATATCACTCAAAATTTCAATTACAGTGTATATGTCGAGGAAAAGTCTGTAAAGATAAACTAACTCATTTTCATGTTTTCTATATTTAATATATGAATGGTTTGTTACATCAAAGCAGTTAAAGGGTACTCTGTTAATCTGTGACATGGAGAAAGAGATGACAATCGGTGCATTCCAGGAAGCAGAAAATTTTTAATTAAAAATGCCAGGCTAATTTGTTTCCCTCTGAGCCATTGCTATTGTGCTACTGGGCTGTTGTGCAGTCTTTGTGGGCTGTTTGTCTGAATATAAATAACTGTAATTTTCACACTTGCCTCTTTCTACAGTTTGTAAAAATGGTTGGTTATAACATCAAATTAATTTCATATCTGCTGAGCAGGTTCTAATACAAAAAGTTCTCAACAGAAAATTATTTTATCTTTTATTAAAAAAGGTAAATGGACTTAGCAGCACCCAGGGGTCCTGTTTTCAAGCATGCTGTAGTTATTTGTCAGGGAGCTTTAGCTTGCTTAAGCTCACTTCTCCCAGACAAACCCCCTGTTGTACCCTCCGGGCTGCCAGTGCGTGTATGTTGGCAGCAGCAAATGGGGGGAAAGGTGCTGGCATGGGTGAGTTTCCCCTCTGAAAATCCCACCTGGATTCTGATTGCTGTCAGGATGTAGCTCTTTGTACATCAGTAAGTTTCTTTGCATATTCAAGGAAAACAGTGTGGTGTTGCTAAACTATTCTGCAAAACCTTGCTTTGAACAATGTTTCCATGGCTGAAGGGAGTGTGGAGCCATGAGAACAAATATATTGGGTGAGACTAAGGTGCTGTGTGGTACAGTATTGCATCCTGACCTGTGCTTACAAGGGGATGCTTACAGCAGAGCATGACTGTAGAGGGAATAGGTGTCTCATCCCCTGCTGGGCTGCCAGCCTCCAGCAGTTTGTGGCTTGGGGGTGCACGGGAGTGTGTGTGTTGTGTAGGATTTGTACCTGAGTTAAGATACTTGTGTGAACCTGGCTTCTGCAGCCCACTACTCTCTTTGCCTTCCTGTACAATGTTTTTTTCCAAATGATGATTTGCTATACCTGAGAAATCTGCAAAGTTTTGATTAGGCTTCCTTCAAGGGAAGAAGAGTCCTGGGAGTTCTTGCTCCTTGGTACTGTTTCAAGGGCAGGTTCAGCCTGCAGTGGGGGGCACATGGACTCACGTGTGTGCAGCTGCCTGGCCCATCACGAGGGCTGCAAAAGTCTTTTGTGAATGCAGGAGCCTCTTCACTGCTCTCTTAGGCTCCTCTTAGAAATGTTTGGTTGGGCTGGTTATCCTTACTGCTTGCTTTCCTCTTCAGGTAGGGGAAGAACACAGGACTGGGCACAGTGTAATTCTTTAATGGTAATGGAAAATCTTTACTGGGGTTTGTGCATGCCAGTGTTTCAGGGGCTTCTGTATTCATTAATCAGTTGACCAAAAAGCAAGCTGTCTCTTCAAGAAGGCTGATTTTAGAAGCTTTTAAATTATTGCTATTTTGGGAGCTACAGTTGCTTTTTGTATTCATGAGACTGGTAATTAGACTCCTGTGGAAAGGTTTTCAGGCACATAGCAAGGAATAGTAGGTACTATTGTATGGGCTGTCTGGAAATTTTCAGAGTAACAGGTTGAACTTTTCAAAATGGAAAGAATTCTTGTTTGATGCATGAGTACAATGACAGAAAAACCTTCAACAATAGCTTATGTAATCTCTTTCTCTGAACTGGACATGATTAAAAAAAGAACTATGTTGGGTTCTCATTTGTCCCAATTATTTGTGGAATTGTGTGGATGTACATGCTTGAAAAGCAGCAGCAATGTGACCCTTGCTTTACTGATTGTAAAAATAAGCTGGAAAAGCCATCTGACTAGATAGCAGCAGTGTCTGAATGCTATAAAACGCCTTGGAGAGGTACAGCTTGGCTCTCATCTTGCAGCAAATTGACACCTGTATCAGTGGGCTGTCAGGTAATACAGGCTGCCCATGGGAATCAGCTGAAAAAAAAAACCCCACAGAGAAGTAGTAGCCTTTGTTACTTCTGTTACATGCAGGATCCTGGAGCTCCTTGGAAGGGAAGAAGTCCTCCTGCCATCAGCAGGAGCTATGTTTGCCTTAAATGGAAGCAAGCAGTTTTCCTCTCTACAAACTGGTACTTTCCTTTCTAGCCCTGGGTTGCATTTTGGTGCTGTACTCTCGGGAGAGCTGCTGGAATGTCAGGTGTGTAAGTTAATCAGGCAGTAGTTGGCTAGGGGGAGAATGAGGGTTTTCTTGTTTAAGTCATTTATAAGACCTAAAGCAGAAGGCTGTTGAATGCTGCTGGTTTTGTTGCTCTCCGAGTTTGTAGGATTTCTAATATCTGTAGGTATTGGTTGTACCTGAGGGGCTTGGTTATGAGGCCTTGATCTGGTCTTTGTCCACAGGGTTTTTTGGTGATGGTATCTCATCCCAAGGAAATAAGATGGTTTACTGTAAAAATTATAAATAAATAAACAAATTTATTTGTTGTTTATTTTTCAGGAAACTTTCCAGTTTTCAAATTACTCCTAGAATCTTAGCAACCATTTTGGGATTAAACTAATGATTTAGAACGAGGTCATGCTTAAGAAGTTTAAAAAGCTGTTTTGAAAAGCATCTTCAAACAGCTTCTCTTTCAATATTGCTACCCTTAGAAAGAGATGGGGGAAAGGTAGATTATCATCTCTTGGATGTGTTTGCTGTTGGGTGCTGGGAACACTTGTGTGGCCGCTGACCTTTGAGGGTGTATTCTTGTGCAGGTCATAGGCTTTGGCTTTCCCCAGCTCAGAATAGTGAAGATACACTCTCAAGATGAACCATTGATTTACCACCCTAGATATGCTTTGTCTTGAGGAACCCATTGGGGTTAATGAGGTTTCTCTCATACACAAGTGTTTGTCCAAGAACTTTCTTAAAACAGAAGGGTGGAATGTTTGGCAGAAATGAAAAGGCCTCAGAGAGGAAGGAGTTAAAACAGTGAAAAACAACATGAGGCAAAACCCAGCCCAAAACAACAATAAAAAAGATCCACAACAAACAAACCCAACACCCCACCCCTCAAAAAAAATAATCTTGCCCATCTTGTGACACCAGCATGGTCATTCCTGTAGTGCTGTGCTTACTCTGAGTCTGTCCAAACCCTGCTCAGTGTCTGGATTCCCAAGTTCAGTAAAACTTTGACATTTTTAAAAGATCTGAATTCATCATTAGCTGGAGATTATAGGCAAAATCTTGACAGATCTGGTATTTTTTCTATAACTATTCTGAGTGTGTCCCTTCATTAGGGCTGCCTTGAGCTCTTTCTCTGCCTATCTGTGTTGTAAACTGATCGCTATAGAACTGAGCCAAGGTATCTGTGCAGTAGTAATGCACTACCCCCATGCTCTTGCACAGAGCTTTCCACAGGTAGAGCTTGAAGCTCGTCTCAAGGGAGGTCAGGTGTATTAGCTCAGCTTTATAGACACGATGCTGAAGTGAATGGACTTGCTCAAGGTCACACACAGCAGCAGATGTAGGAGCAGAACCCGCGTCTCCTCCACTGCCTCTGGGGTCTGTCTGTCACGTTGTACTGCTACAGCTTCTGTTTAACACAAATTATAAGCAGCTCCGTAACTGTCGATGTCTAGCTGGATATTTAACATCCTTTTTTTGCTGCAAAACCATGGATTGGTGCTGATAAAAGAGACTAACAGGCATGTTTGTATAACAGTTTTTTGGACATGCGTTGAAAAGCTGATGTTGCTGTCTGTAATATGTTAACTCGGAGGAATAGGATGAGATCCCCAAGAGCATGAATCACATTAATATCTGTGGCTAATGCTGTGTTACCTATGAGATCCCAGAAGAATTCATTCCAGTTGTATATATGGCTCATGTCATCATGGTTTTAGCTTGCTGCAGGTCCTTCTCAAGGCATGGAGTCCTTGAGAGTCCTTCACCCTTAAGGGGTGAAGTATGATTTAGCCCAGGGCTGCTGTGCTGTACTGGTGTGTTGCATGGACCTGTGGTGCAGGAAGCCTCTGGCCTCCAGGAGATGTGCCTTTGGTCACATTTTCAGCTCCAGCATGTTACTATTACAGAACAGATGGGGTCAGGCCCTGGGAAGTCACACTGGTGGTGTCTTCTGCAGCTCCTGCCACAGGTATGGCTCTGGCCTGCCCTTGATGTGTGGCAGGGAGCGTGGAGAGATAAAAGGGGAAGCCAGGGGCAGCAAGTGTTCTGTCACCATTCTCCTTTGCTCCAGTGAAGTGAGATTAAACAGGTAGCTTAATCAAAAGGAACCAGGGATCTTGCATCCAGCAAGGAATTCGGAAAGGTTCTAATGATGCTGAGCAATCGTGTGAAATCATGCTGTTATAGCTTAACTACATGCACTGAGGTACCCATGTGTTTTTGTGAATTGTAAAGCTTTAGAAAGCCTCTGCTCACAGTAAGTGTTTGCTTTCCTTATTTGTGTGTCTCTGTATTCTTCTGCCGTACCCATCCTGTGAGCCCGACTGCTGCTGTCCCCGAGCTGCGCGCAGCAAGCGCTCTGCCTCGTTCCTCAGAGCTGACAGAGTTATTGCTTCTGAGGAAGAGAAATGAAATGCGTGTTCACTGCATGAAGAATAAGCAAAGATACTGGTATTTAGTAAAATATATTTGCAATCCATCTCTGAAATAACCGTTCAGAAATTATTGTGAATTTCAGATCATTTATAACAATGGATGCTTTGTAGTATGACTTCTCAGTGGCAGTTAATATAAAACTTCACAACCTGTTCTTATTTAGTTGTAAGTCACGTTTACTACAAAGCTTCCTGGATATTGACTGAATCGCCTTTTTACTAATACAGTGACATCTCTTTATAAATCAGAAGGTTTATGGCCTTGACTCATGCTCGTTTTATTTTCCATCCATCTCAGCAACCCGCAACTATTGCTAGATAAGTATCTGAATGTTCTTCCTGTCAAATGTGTGCTATCACAAAATATTGTTCAACAGAACAGGTTTTCCAATGCCTTTCAATATTTGGGTATAAGTCCATAACTCTAGGAAGTACTATAGATGTTCTTGCTTCTCCCTCACTCTTCCTCTCCCAACTTATAAACTCAATTGAATTAACTTTGAGATGGGTGGTAAATTACTGCAATGCAGAAATGCCATCTGAATTGGGGTGTGTTCATGGCATTGGGACTTGGTACCTGCAAAATGCTTTTGAGTCTGGCCCAGGGCAGTGACAATACGGTGGCTGCACACAGTGGTTGGGATAGGAACATGGGGTACTTCTGTGGAGATCTTGAAACTTTGTTTATTCTGTGTATGGTAACTGCCCTGGTACACCCGGCCTCCTCACAGTACCAGCTGTATATAAATGTTAGTGGCTTGTTAGTGCAGCACTACTTTTATTGATGTCCTTGGTAGACTGGAGATCAGGGGTTATATGTTGAGAAAAGTGCTTGTTCATTGATTTCACTAAAATGAAAAGAAATAATATCCTGGAAACTTTTTGATTGTCTTAGCTTTTGCTAAAGCTTTTTTTGTTTAGGTTTAATTTAACTTGGCAATGTGTGTCCAACTTCTTCCCTTTCTGTAGGTTTATTTATTAGGGTCTACAATGTAGCTGTTTCTGCGCTTTAGATTTAAAACATGATCTTTAAAAGTGGCAACCAATATAACACTGGGTGTCAGCAGCACATCCATCATGTCAGAGCACTGTTTGGGAAGACAAAAACGATGAGGTGTTATTCTAGCAATATTTACATGTCTCCTTTCTCATACTTCATTTCTATGAAACCCATTGCTGTTTAGTGTCTGTCTAGAGCTCTGCTTCCTGCAGGTGGAATCCAGCGCTGTGTTCAATTGACATCGTAGTGCTGAGCACCTCAAGGACACTGTTTTTCTGCAAAAGAAAATGTTGGAGGTTTTATCCTGACAAGTTGTGGGATTTTTTGGGTATTAGAAAGTATGAAAGGTTTTAAAAGTCGAATGAAAGTCCTTAAACCGCATGATGTCCTTTCCCAAATCTGTTTTCACTTAAATCTTCAACCAGGATTTAATACTTCTCTGATGTATCCCATCAGTTTATTAAGGATCTCTATAAATCCTTTTTTCCTCTGTGTGTAACACCTAAGCCCAGGGTGGGATTTCTCCCCTTTACTGTGAACGTGAACTTTTTATTCAGAGGTGCCATCTGATGAGTCATTCTTTCATTCTTCCAGTGGAAATCAATGTCTTATTGTTTTTTTCTGGCATATTTCCTTCCCCCAGTATCTGGGATAAAAAGGCTGATAATGTTCTTTTTCTGTCACAGATCTGTAGTTCTTAAAGGGAAGTTCCCTTGGAGATAGATGAATTACAGGTAATGATTTTATTTACTAGTCCTGTAATGCAGCAATAGCTGCATTTACTGGAGCTCTCTTAAAAACTCTGATGGCTGTATTTTTTTTTCCATCAAAGACCAAACCCAAATCCCATCAAAGTCAGTGGGAAACTACTGAGTTCTTCAGGCTTGCATTAGAGCTATAAGCACTGCAGAATGCTTCAAGGAAGAGCTTATATTCTAACATCTTTCTTCAGAGCATCTTTAATGCTTTTTTCTCTGTTAGCAGAGAAACAGCATTATGGATATCCTCATACTCCTTAGAAGGCTTATTTCTTTAGATGGGAACTGCACTGACAAACAAATGTGGCCCAGTTCAGTGTCACAGCACAATTCATGCCCAGCAGAGGCCCTGGGGGAAGCAGGGAGAGGTGATGATGGCGCAGTGCTCTCTTCAGACACTTGCTGCATTCACAGCACAGCTGGATGCAAATGTTTGGATCCTAGGAAGAGTTGAGTGGTTTCTGCTGCATCTGACTTTAATGCTCTGACTTTACTATGAACAGAGCAGCCTGCATGATGCAGTTGCAAAGCTTTGCAGGAGCCTCCTGGCCCAAGCATCCATCTTCCCCTCTATTCGTGGCTGTTTTCCTGTCTGGCACCAGCCCCTAAACTATGCTTCTGTCTGCCAGGTTGTGCCTTTATGGCTCTCAATGAATGTGTGAAGTTTAAGAAGTGCACCCTCTGATCTTCGGGTGTTGTGGATAATTTGAGAGCTGGTTACAGAAAGCTGGTTCCTTACCTTGGGTTGATGGATCACCAGATGTCCTGGGACACACTAATGAGTGGTAGGGCTATACAGAGACAACATTGCTTGCAAAGCCAAAATTCTTCTAGTGGAACAAAGGTTAAAAATGTGTAACAATAAGGCGCGTTATTCAATGTGCTTAAACAGGAAGGCCTCTCCTTTGCCCTCTCTGCATGTCATTTTCTAAGGGCAGTTAACAACTGTCTCTAGTTTGCAGGATCTGGCATCCCCTGTGGCCAGAAGGATGGCCCTGTTGGTAAAGGAGGTTGCTGGGACTGCCCTAACCACCTCTCCTCCCTCCTCTCTCTCTTTATCCACACCTTGTGCCTGTGACTGGGTGTAACATGGCTCTCTGGTACTGCCTGTCCTTACTCTCCTGCTCTTCAAAGTTTCATGATTGCTTTTAATTTGTATTTGTGCTCATTGAAACGTTCTTGGCTTTAGGCCTGTAGATATTCTGTATGTTGTACTGAACATTTAAAACAGTAGTTTGGCTTCAAGTGTTGAATGCTAAGAGAAATATGGTAAAAACGTGTATCATATCAAACTAAATTTTATACACTATAAAAAAAAAGCATGAGGACAGGGCTGCCAATATACTTTGGCAAACCCTTGAGAGATAAACTTCACATTTAATGTCTGTGTTTGTTTTGTTAATAACCAGCTTCCAAGGAAAGACAGAAGCATAAACAAGGTCTTACAAGGATTCATAGCTATACATAGAATAAATAACATGGGGAGAGGAAGAAGAAGTCTAACTTAAAAAATATCTTCTAAACAAATGAAATCTGCTTGTACCATTCAATGGCAGATGAAGTACTCTTCCCAGATATGAGGAAAAAGACTGTCATAAATATCTCACCCTTTTTAGAAGGGAAATTACAGCTGTCGTCTTGGCATTCTCTTTTTATTTCTTAATAACAGCACCCGTGGTACAGGGAAGCTAACTGGACATTAACTGTGTCTGTTCTCCTTTCTTCAGTCTGCCAAATTGTTTAATGGCTGGGACTGAAACTTCCCACCGTGTCACTACAAAAACAGGAGGTTGGTAGGGTACCACTCTCTCCCTCTGCAGCTAATAAGATATGGGAATGCCAAGTGATGTTTAGGCTAGGAACTGTTTAATGATGACGTTTGTAGATAGTTAATATTTCTTGGCCTTTCTGTGTTTCTTATTTTTGCCAAAATACAAGCTGTGTGGGAGGTAGCAGAACATGATGCCATGCATTTATACATACCTAATCTGACTTTTTATAGATTGTGAAGCTGTCTGGTTCAAGATCTGGAAACTCTGAAGCGAAACTCAGGTTGGTAACATCTTAAGTGCTTAGCTTCATTTGAACCACTGAATTTAGGGCCACATATGTAACCAAAAGTGAAAGACTGTGCCTGTATTTATCTTCAGGTATCCTAGCATCCTGATGACCTCTGGGAATAAGAATAGCCCTGTCAACTGAGGCAAATCTAGTGATCTGAATAGGAAAATATCTCAAAGCCACCTCTTATCTGTCTTTAAGTGCAAGAGAGAAAAATCTACTAAAACCTCTAGTTACTTGAATGTTGAGATGTCAGTGTGCTAAGCTTGCTTTACTTGCTTGTGTTGTGTATAACTCTGGATTGATATATTCATGGAGACAATTACACACTGTCACAACAGTAACATAGATTAGTTTAGCAGTTTTGTTGAGTTTTTGGGTTTGTGGGAAAATGAAAGATCATGTCACTGATATTCTTTCAATGCTTCTGAAATCACCCTTTATCTAAAACTGAGTAGTTGTTGCTCTGAAACAGGTTTTGTTTCCTACACATTTTTGTTCCTAAAGTATGTACTTTGAAATGATAGATTTTAAATATTTGTATCTTGAAACAGTATGTAAGAACATATAATTTCTTTTTAAGTTACCTTATTTATGAAGTTTTTCATCCAAATAAGTGTGCCTGGAATGCTCCTGATGGGTTCCCAAGTTCCAGGTGGTTTCCTTAATTGCAGGTTTCTGCAATACAGAGATGGGACTTGAGCTTGAAATACCTTTCTAATAGCACATGATGATTTTTGGCTGACTAATCTCAGTCACTTCATCTGTCATGGAGACTGACATTAGCATTTTTTCATTAGCATTTAGTTCTTTAAGGACAACCTGTCTTGTGTGTCTGTAAGTAACAGGGAAACTTTGTTGTTTTGGTAGGTGGTATTTATTCAGCTGACTTTTGTGAGTACCTTGTAACTGTTGCCTTTTTGATCTGGCCCTGTATCCTGGTGGATCTTGGACCTTGAGACTGTAGGAGGTGGCAGTAAAAACCCTAGGGCACAAGGGCAGGTGGAAGAAGTGAGGGAGAACTTTAAGAATGAGCTTTTAAAGGTAAACTGCTTTCAAGGAGAGTTGCATTAAAGCATTTGTTTTTTAACACCAGTGCCTGGGAAACCATTTGTTTTGATCAGTGGGATCTTATTTAGATTAACAGTTGCCCTAAAACGGTAATAACTGTTCTAAAAATATTTGTGATCATTCCCATCCTAAGAGTTTGGGAGTAATTGGATTTGTCTGGGCTGCTGCTAGTAAAGTGCTCACCTACAAACACCTGGGACCAGGAGCTCTTAATTGGGCCTCAGCTGGTGTGGTGGAGCCCTGGTCCCTGTGGCTGCGGGAGCAGGAAGGAGTTGATGTTTGCAGATGGATTAGCTGTTGCTGTTCCAGCTAATGATTTTCTCTTTTCACCTATTTCCCTGCATCTGTAGTGCTGTAAAAGAACTGCACAGGGGAAAAAAAAAGGTTAGTCATGTTTCAGCAAGGAGAGAGAGCCTGGGTTTGTGAACATTCAATGTTTCTTCTCAATGTGCAAACGTGCAGGTAGGTAATATGGACCTCAAAAGTTTTGGCCCTGGGAAGCCTTCCTTGAAGTGGGCTGTAAATCTCTAAAGGGACACCATGATACAATTGCTGATATAACCTGATTATATCAGTGTGAGTGGAACTGCCAAAATACAATTAAAGAAACTGCTTATATTCTCTGTCTTCCAGGCAGGATACAATTGTTCATGTTGCTACCACACTTTTTATTTTCTTGCTGACAATTTATTTAATATACTGTTTAGAAAAATGTATGTGCTTATTCTCTCAGTGCTGATTTATGATGTGATAAGGAAGTGCCAAATTTTTTAGCAATAAAACAGATTCTGTGCAGCCTGCTATATATGGTCAGCATTTCATCCTCTAGTCCCTAAATACTAGTGGATAGATTGAGAGAATTACTGTTGGCTGCCATTTACTACAGATGCATTTAATATAGGTGATATGTGGCACTACTTTGGCTGATTCTGCTGTTGTGCCTGGAGTATGGGAAAGCAGAGAAGCTCCCTGCAGTTCTGCTCTGTGTTTTGTGAAAGCTCAGGCTTTACACAGGCTGTGAATGTGAGTGGTGGCTTTGCTGGGAAAGGAGATGGGCTCTGTGCACATGGGGATCTTGGTGCGGAATTCACACAGCTCTTCCACCTCTGCCTCATATCTCCCCAAGGGATAATATTCCCTTGCTGCTCCCTGGGCACATTGAGGTAGGGAGGGCCTAATGCAGAACTCCCTACAGCCAGTGGGGAGGGGACTACAGGTTTGGGGAGATGATACTGGTGCACTTCAGTCTTTGTCAGGGAGGTCTAGAAAGCATCAGTGGAAATGAGTGATTTGAAACAGCAATCAAAAACTTTGCTCCATTGCCATCAGTATTATTCTTGTTTCCCATTTATATTTTTAAATACATTTTTTCTGAAGGGAGCTTTGTTCTGATTATCTAGCAACCATTAGAATGTGGATTTTCAATGCATTCAAGTAATTATCCAAAATTTGGTGCTTAGTTTTAGAGTTTAATGGTGTATCTACTATAATACCTGAAGAGCTGCTGTATTAAGGTTGGTTCCTTAATTTTACAGTTGGCTTGGCTAAATAGGCCTGAGTAACTTATTTACTAGATTAATTCTGAGTAAAGTTTGATCTGGCATTTGAATAGAATCTGGAATTAAACTTATGCACAAAACTGGTACTTTAGAATAAATTGACATTAAATGTTCTGAATAATGAAGCAAAATGTAACCAAAATATATTTCCCATTTTCCTTTAATGTGTCATCTAATGTTGGTTGGACTGGATGATCCTGAAGGTCTCTTCCAACCTTGATGATTCTATTCTATGATTCTCTGATTATAACACAGTATGAACAGGACTTGGTGCATGGTACTGATTTCTGGTCAAAATACCTTTCTGTAGTTTTCACATTCTCAAAGTTAGTTTATATTATTAGATTACAGAAAGGAAAAAGACTTCTGAATTTGCAAATCCTAGCTGCTCTTTTTACTTTGAAAAAATTACACATTAATCTGAACTAGGCCAGGGGAAAAAGTGGGTAAAGAGAATATATTCTTGGAATTTGTTGAGAGAGCTAAAATGTCAAGGCTCTGTTTATTTTATACCAGACTCTAGCTCAGATGCTTAGACAGTGACTCCCTTGCCTCATTTTTTTCATAAACTTTGTCAATAGCATATTGGGCTTGAATATTACCATTTAATTTGGTAATTTACTTAGCTTCAGTAGAAGCCCAGTAACTTTAGGCATTGAATATTTTCATAATATATTGAAATTGCTATTTATAAAGAAAAATGCATATTCTAGATATGAAGTATTTAAATAAAACCAGCTTCCCATGTTAGTTGTTAGTGTAAGGGTGAATCCCTTGAATTGGTAACTGCCAGGCATTAGATCACCAAATTCCAGTTATGATTTGCTCAGCTCCAGAGCATAAAATTGCCCTGTTCACCTAAACTGAGGCATTTATGCATATAAAATGAAGCAGGTGCCCAAGTGTTCTCTGACGTCCTTGCTTTTTGTGGGGGTGTTCTGGGAGTAGCCGTTGGTTGGGCATCAGGTAGAACAAGTGTCTGGGAGAGGCATTGGCAGCCCAGGGGACTGAGGTGGGTGGAGGATCTAAAATCAACCACCCAAAAGGATGGTGTTAGGGGAGTTTGACACAGGCTCTTCTGGGAGGTGTTCCGTGGAAGGGCAAGAGGCAGCAGATGCTTGGATAGAGACATCCCAAGGGCTGTTTCAACCTGGTTCTCCTTTCAGTGGCTTTTGATTAAGGCTCTGAAGGTTGCAAACCTTCTATGGGTTTGCAGCCAGCTGATGCTAGGCCCTGCTACCCTGTCACCTCTGACTTCTGTAGATGCAAATTCCTTATTTTTCAACCTTCCTAAGGTGGTAACTTGTGCATTCTGACTGCGTGCTGCCAAGTACTGCTGAAGTATTGTTAATCCATAAGGATTTATTTAAAGCTATTCTCTCTGAGGCCTGGAGGAAATTTTCTCATCGTTTACCAAGCTGAATGTATAACAAGCACTTATATCACTCACTGAATTCCCAGTGATGTGTGTTTCCCAACGGGGTGGTGAATATTGTTGCAAATCAGCTTCCTTTATGAATGGCTTTGTATTCACTGTCACTCTTAGTTTTGCTGGTTTGGTTTAAGAGCGTTCCGTAGATAATAGTGTTTGGCCCAGAGGAAAGATGCATCAAAGAGTAATGGGGATTTCTTTAATGAGGATCCTTATTATTTGTAATGCACTGACCTGGTCATGAATCAGTTTTCTATTGTGTCCTATAAACCCACAGGGCAAAAGCAGCTGTAATTTTAACATAGGTTAAATATCAACAGAGCTGACTATCAAAAGAACAAAGCACACTAATAACTTTTGGGAACAGGAATGAAAACAATTGCTCATGATTTAATTAATGAAGTAAAGAAATCAGTTGTTCTGGAATTGGGGCTGGTTGTGTGCACTGATGTTTCTCTTGTATGGAATCCACATTTGACCTTTCGATAGAATACAGTATCTCACGGAAGAGAAAATGTCTCATTAAAAGTGAAAGTGATAGATAGCATCTATTAATCAATAGTATAGAAATTCCTTAGGCCTCAGACTCCGTGCTTAGATGCATCTCTTGGGAATCAATATTGTTTCCGAGTAACTAAAACAAAATCAATAGGAGACATGGATTTCATTTTGGTTACAAATCATTAGTTTCCACTGTTTCTGAACCTTAAACTGTAAACAAAATCTTTATAAAATTGCCTTTTAAAGAATAAACAGTACTCAGGAGACCTTGACATGTTATGTCATTTGAGATACAGCACCTTGCAAGCATCTAATTCGTTAAAAGCTTCTCCTGTGGTCTTGCAATGCCCTGTTATTGCAAATAGGCTGCAAGCAGGGCTCTGGTTGAAAATACTCCATCAATGCCCTGGGGGGCTGTAATAGGAAGAAAACAGTGAGTTTTTTTCCCCCTCACTCTTTTGTGTGCCTCCTTATCCTTCTACTTTGCTTTGGAGTATGCTCTTGTAGAAAATACTGATACAAAGTACTAGGCTGGCTGCCTTGTTTCAGTCATGGTTCCCTTTTCCCTGGCTCTCCCTTCTTGTATAACACCACCACCCCCCCCCAAATGCTGGTATCCTAAAACCCCCCTACTGTTGCAAAACTGCTATTACTCTTTTGCTTTTGCTTCTGCTGTGGTTTGGAAGAGATAGTTGGTTGTTGTTTTCTTAGAAATGAATAAAAAAACCCCTTGAGCAGTAGGGATGTAAAAAGCCAAAGGAGTTACAGAAAACTACTGCCATATGTCACTCCTGGAGGCCTAGACTGGACAACAATTAAAGCCTAAAGAAAATAAAGTAGTAACAGAGGGTAGGGAGAGCAGAGAACAAACTTCTCTTCAGGGAGCTAAGGAGCTGGTGAGTCATTTCTCCTCAGGGACAGGAATGAGAGCTGTTTGTCACACAAAAATAAGGAAGTGAATTTTGGGACACTGTCTGTACTGCACTGCAGCATTACACAGTCAGTGTCCTGTGTTGTTTCACAGAATTATTATGCGGGGAAGTTGTCATGCCCACCCCCCCAGCTGAGCACCTGACCTATATTGCTCAGGAAAGAATGGGCCTGTTGTGCAATTGTATCCTCATTAGCTGTAACCTGCAGAACGTTCATCCTACTTCCCATCACTAAAATCCTAGTCAGTGTCCTTGCTTTTCTTCTGTTAGATGATTCATGCAGAGATGAAGGTATTGCTGTTTTATCTTGGCTAATGGTTTTTACAATACGTGTCCCCCACATTTCTGAAGTTAGGTTTGTTTGAAAAAAAAAATATACTGGGGGAAAAGAAGAATTAAAACTGGATGACAGAACTTCCAGTCTTCTAGTACAGAAGGTTAAGAGTGCTTAACAGGCTTGAATCTTAAAATTTAAAGGAATTTTCTTGGAAATTCTTACTGGTTTCACGTTTCATTGCTACTTTATTCTTTGCTGTTTTCAAGATGTGAATCTTCCCTACTCCTTGCTAGTGCTTCACAGTGAAGCTAAGTAGAAAAAGGAAAAAAAAACAAGTCTAACTTTCCCCACCCAGTGCTGTGCTCGTTGGTTAAATGTGCAATTAACACAAAGCCAGATTTAATACTAAGGGTAATGGACTTGCAGCAGGAATGAAACTTTGACAAACCTGTTAAAAGCTATCAAGAGGAGCAGAGGCTGCTGGAAGGAAGTAGTAGAGCTGAAGAAGCTCAGATTGGAGTTGAGTGAATATAGCAATAAAGTATTTGTGAATGTTCTGGTGAATAAAACCTGCTGATTTGATTTGCTGATATTGCATACCATTTTAATCACTTATCCACTGGTTGAGCTAATTCTTATTCACAAGAACAAAACACATAAGACAAAAGTACCATGGGTACTTGCATAGATTTGAGGTATTCCCACTAGAAGTGACTTAGTCCTTTTGGAAAGTTGTTTGTTTTTTGTTTTCCTTTTTAATTTGCACAAAAGACTATCAAACAGTTACACATGTAATGAGGGAGCTCTTGAAAATTACAACTTGTTTGTAGAGCCTTCGTGAGCTAAAAGAAAGGAAGAGTTCTAATACATGATGTAGGTTGTACAAAGAAGGGAAGAAGTGACTTGGGTGTGGCTGTCATGAAGTGACATGTATGAATGATATGTGGCTACCAGTTTATGAACAGAGGTGTCCTGGGGATATTACTGCTTCCAGTTTAGTTAAAGATTAATCCAAAGTCTGCAAGAGTTAGCCATTTAATTGCAAACCTTGGGTATCAACGTTTTATATAATCTTTTAATATAGTCTGGTTTGTGATTACAATAAATCCAATTTCTCCAAGGTTGCAGCTGCTCTTTCTGTACTCAGAACTGTACATTTTTCTGGTTATTGGCAGAAATACCAGGCTATGTTGTTTTAGATTTTGTCCTTTTTCAGATACACTGTGTCTCTTCCATCCACCTGAGTCCCTGTGAGACCCAGCTCAGAGGGAGAGGCTTTATTAGGTCAACATCTCTCTCATCTCCTGTTGCTAGTTTTAAAATTTTCTGTGTAAGATGTCAGCTGCCTGATCTCCCCTGAGGTGTGGGAGCCCTGTGCCCCACAGCAAGGGAAGAACACATCAGTCCTCAAGGAGCTTACCTGGGGGGAAGGAGACTGCGAGTCCTTGTCCTGTCTGCTCCTTGTCCAAGGTGCAATTTGAGTTTCTCTATTTCACATTTAATTTCTCTGTTATGTTGAAGTAGGTGAAGAAAGGTCTAGAGTCTGCATCCTCTTTTAAGGCTTAGGGTTTTTTTTTAATTAATTTTTTCCTGCTGCAGTTTTGTCAGTTGAGGCTGTTGCTCTCACATCTCCCCATGGCCTGACTGTGCATCACTAAAATATTGAGATGCTGGATATACATGGGAAACATTAAGTTGCACTTACTGAAACTGAGTTTCCCAAGTCCAGCTCCTGTAAAGGCTTTTGTATGTGCTTAGCTATACAAGGTGAGCGTCTTCCCTGGCTGCAGGGAGCAGAGTTGAATGCATATGTGCATGTGGGCAGGAGATTGCAGCAATCTTTGTAACACACCATTCAAGATCACCATTTGTGAGTGCTTACATTTATGAGTAAAAAAGACTTGCAAAAATCCAGTGGAGAAAAATATTCTCTTTTCTTCCTCAGACTGATAGCACAATGGGTCAAAACAGTGTTTTTTATTCTTACAGGTTCCTTTGCAAAGCAAAATTCTTATTGACAAATTGTTTATTCTTGTTATAGCTTCACGTTCCCATATGCAGATGTAGAAAACAGGCCACCTTCAGCCCATACTTGGTACCTGCTGAAATTTGCTTTTGGAACGACTCCATTCTCTTGAAGCTTGAAGATGGTACCTTGTAAATTAGTCTGTTCCCAAGGTCCAGTGTAATCTACCAAGTGGGGATTAAAGGAAACTCTTACAAAAAGCTGCTGCTGAAGTCCAAATGAGGTCACTGTAAATTTCCCTGTGTACTTCAAACAAAGAGAAATGGTTAAAAACCGTTTTTTAATGTGTCTTCTTTGAGACCAAAGGTACCAATTAACTAGGATGTATTGCAGGTTGAGAGTTCTTTTTGCTGTCAATAACTGTCATAAAAGATACATTAGTTCTCTTCCAGGCACTCTACCACAGGAATTTCATGCCTCCCATAAATTTAAGCATGAATTATTGTGAGAGAAGCGCACAAGGGCTCCTACTAAATAATATGTGTTACAGTTAATACAATAATTTCTTTCATGACCTGATGAAACTAATGACAAATGAATGGTAGGTTGTCTTGTGGGTAGTAGTGCAAATATGTTCTCAAATGGTTTTGGAGTCAGAGGGCGAGCATCATTACCTTTGATCTAATGTCCAGCTCTGCGTTGCCACTTCACTTGCTGTCTTAATCCCGAATTGATCCCAACTTCAAATTGGTTTACTTGAAAAATACTTTAGGACATGTTAGTGCTACTCCCTTTAATCATATTTTTCTGATCGGGTAAATTTTACTGTCTGGTGTCATTGATTTCTGAAGTTGGAAATTGAATGTTCCTACATGTGAGTGCAAATTTCAGCTGCTGGGACTTTCCTAGTGTTTGTACTTATTCTTGCTTTCATGGTAAAAGCTTTGATCAGAAGCTACTAGAAGTGAGTCAGTCAAATAAGAGGTGAAAACCCTGCAAAAACTTTAACCTTTGTTCAGGTTACTTTTGTATCATTTTAGATTCAAAGAATGCTTTCTTTTTCTTACTACTGTAGTAAGAAATGTAAAATATATGGATTTTCATATCCCACAAACTTTTGTTGTGAGACAAGTGTCATGGAAATTGGCAGAGCTTTTTCTACTGCTTGCATTTTTCTACTAAATGTGTTCAACAAAGAGGTGGTTCTAAAAGCGTTTATTTGTCAAAGAAAAGAATGATGAGACAGACAAGTCAGCTTCTCAAGTCTATAGGAAGGAGAGTTGGGGCTTCAGGAGCTGGTCAGCTGGAGAAACAGCACAAGTTCAAGCTGTGTCCATGCCTGATACTGAACCAGTTGTCTAGAAATTGTTTAATTAGGAGGCAAGAAACTGATTTTTCATTCCCATGATACTGAGCTAAAGAGCTGTGGGAAGCATTGCCTGGTGTGTATTCCTGGATGTCCAATATTTATGTAATGTGACTTTTATTTGTCTCAAAGATTTTAGTGTCTGATATGTGAACTGAGGCACCCACTTAAGTGAGGTCAATTCACCTCTAGCAAATTATTGTTGAGGCTGATAATACAGTGCCCTAAAGTGCTACAGAATTTATCAGCTGCTCTGACTAAGCTATTAGCAAAACTTAAATTTGATGTTGTCCTGCCTGTGTTCTAAGGGTCAATTGAACCAACTTTTTCATATGGGACTATGTAATGTGGTGGGATCACTTCAGGAAAAAGAGCAAGAACAGTGTCACATCTTGACTGCACAGAAGTAACCCATCTTGGAGGTGTTTACCCTGATTGCAACGGTGTAGAGGTCTTCTGACAAACAAGCCTCAAGGTTTGCCTTGTATCACCCAGGGCTGGACTTGAGATCCTCAAATGCCTCTTTTGGTCAAAAGTAATGGGGAACATAGCAAAGAATGCAAGAAAGCAGAAGAGTGGGTCTGTAGGCATGGTTAGAGATATATAGGCTCTTCTTGACATTAATTTAAGTGAGGCACCAAGTTCTACCAGCACTGGTGGCTATTCAGTATTAGTTGTTAATAGTTATGGCACGTACTCTGTTTGCAAGCATATGCTAAAGCTGGAGGTGCCTAATGATTCTGCTATTATTGTTTATGCTAGATAGATCTAGAGAGCATCTGCCCAAATGTGATTTTGTTGCTGTGAGAGGGGAGGTGGGCACTTACACTGGAGATTGAGCAGGATTATTGTCTTCATATGCGATGTACACAGACTTTGATAAACTCCAAGAGTTTAGGAGGGTTTCCTTTACTTGA
>VZRW01002457.1:0-30137 GCA_013398125.1 Aegotheles bennettii | reverse complement strand
TTTGTTTCTTTTGTTTTGCTTTTTTTTTTTTTCCTTTAACATATAATGACAATATTGCATGATGACTTCTGCAGTGGCAAAACAGGTTTTTCAGCAACTTAAGAGGGTGTAAGACTGAATTTATTGTTGTGGTGGACATTCTGAAGTCCTTAACTGGGAAACATTAACAAGGTTATGCTGGACCCATTTGATTTTCACTTTTAAATGTCCATCTCAAAACTTTGTTAGAAATTTAAGGAATATAAATAACCTGACTTTTTTTTTTTTTAAGATAAAGAAAGATAAAGAAAGACCAAGTATATACATTATTATCCTCAGGTTCTTTTTTGACCACATCTAAAATATTTTGGAAAAACTGTCATTCTTTGAGCAATGGGAAAACAAAACAACAAAACAAAAAACAACAATTAAAAACCTCCAAAAGGAAAAAAAACCCAACAAACCAAAACTACATAAAATACAAAACACAAAATTATTTTATCCAGTGCAATACCATGGAAAAATTGTTAGAACTTGGCAATACTGCAGCCACTGAATGAATAATCTGTTAGTAGGATGTCTTGAATAGTTTTAAGATTACAGAGACATATGTACTTCATCCAAATCATGTAGATTACAACTATGGCATTTAATCTTTGTTTATATGTTAATTACAATTAGCGTAAAACTAAAATAAATGCAATTTTATGTTTATGCATATTTTTTTCTATGCATCTTTTCTCTTTTACATACATGTTTTTACTTTGTGTATTTTCTAATATTTATTTGCCAGATTTTAAATTTTGAGCATTAATCTTCATTAATGTTTCACTAGAAAGAGAAAAATGCCTGCAGGCAAAAAGTTGGAAACTAATTTGCTGGAGGAAAATCAATTTTAATTTGTTCTTATTAAGCTAATGGGTAACCTCAAGCCTTATTAATGAAATAACTATGGTTATAGTATTGATAAATTTAACAAATCTTAGCAATTATAAAGAAATGCATCCAGGTCCATGAAATGAATGTTAATTCAATGATGAATCATTTGTATTTGAAGTTTCTAAAGGAGATTTGCTATACTAATCTGTTTTCTTTCTCTATTTTTATAGAAGATATTCCATTTTCACATCCCCAGATTTAAAAACATCCACCCCAGTCAGATTCTCTATTGTTTTTATTTCAATGTACTTTCGTTAGCTGTCACAGAGCATTCTGATCTTTCAAACATGAAATGTAGATCTTCTATTATTATTTTCATTGTTTTGATTTCCCACTCTTAGAACCAAAATCTTAGAATATAGTCTGATTTTTTTTTAAAAAAATATATCTTCTGAGCATTAAATTATTTATTTTCTAAAGGAGCTATTTATGTTCAAATAAACTTCTCAAGTAATAGTCCGAACTGCTCTGGTGTACAGTCTGAACCTCTTCTACCCAGATATCACTGGAGTTTATTGGTCTCCATGGAAATTGAAAAACTCTCAGTTCCAGGAGAGAGCTCAAAATTATTTTTTCCTGAGAACACTGTTAGGGGGTATGGAGACTGAACACACTTGAAAGCTTAGGCTTTTATTTGGCTGCTTTTCTGACATGAAATGTGCTTCTTTAAAGTGTACTGTTCAAGGTGAAGCCAATTGATTTTCCTGTAACATATATGTATGTTAATTATTTTCAGTATTGAACTATCATTTACTCATTTTGCTGTCGATCTAATGTCTAACTATTTATTGTCAGTGGTGAAAGAAAACTTTGTTTTGTGTTTCTCAGATCTCAGGATAGAGAATTAGTGATTGAGTTCCAAACCTGCAAGCTCAGGGTGAGTAATTATTTTTGTTATTTCTTTAGGTTGAATTTGAATAGTTCTGTGAATATCTGTCTTCTGGCATATGACTGTTTCCTGAAGCATGCAAAAAAATAATCTTACCCAGTCTGCAACAATGTCAGCTAGCAATATCAGAGATTAATTAAGCTTTTTGTTTCAAGATGTTGTGAGGAAATTTTTTTTCCTTACTGAGTAACTAGAAAATAATTTAATTCATGGGTTTTTGTTTGCTTGTTTGAATATAGTTTGATTGAAGAGACTGTGACCTAAGTGTACTTCAATGCTGCATGTATAACTTGACTGCTTTGCATTTTAGAACTAAAGTTAAAATAGTCATTGGACACAGGAGCTGACATAATTTCTAAGTCAGAGAAATAGCATGAATCAAAGAAACAATGATCTGTAATAATGACAGGTTCTCCAGACACAAACTGCTTTTTTGTACATTAAATCTCTTCTGAAAAAACATTTTTTAGGAATGAATAGGGGCCAAGCAGCAGTAGAGAGTATCATGTTAGGGGTTTTATCGAAAGTTTTATCAAACTTAACAGAAGTTTAATGTGACAATTTTGGGGCATGAGATACAAGATAGGTATCTTTTATAATGAAAACTAAAATTACTGGAAACTTGTGGTTATTGTAGTTCAATTTTTTTTATCTTTTCCATACAATAAGCTTTTTAGGAAATGCTATATTTAATGTTAAGTCATTTGAACTAAATAAGTTGATGTTTAACATGTTGCTGAAATAATTTAATAAATAATGTAATAAAGCTTTGGAGACAAAAATCTTAAACAGGTTGCCAAACTATTGTTTTAAGCTGGTTTCATAATATTAAATATAATCAAGTCATGTTTGTTTTGTAACAACGGGCAATATGATCAAACTCATAAAGAAACCTCATTTGTATAACGCAAATAGCTGTCATAATCTGCATACATGGACAGCAAACAATACTCCTAGACACTGGAAACCTAAACCCAGGATAATAAATCTGTCATCTTTGTTTTGTGAATCCACTCATTGTGTGAAGGTAGTAATTCAAAACGCATCATGATATATGATGATATATTTTATCATGTTTCTTTTTTTTTGTAGTGAGTTACAACCTTTGAGCTTTGAAGCATATTCTGTTTCAGAAGCTGAAATTTTGAGTTTTGTAGTATCAATTTAAAAGACTCATATTAAATACTTTTTTTAATATTTAGTCAGGTCCAGTGGGCTTTGTTTCCATGCTGTTTCTTTTCATTTCCCTTGAGATCCTTTCTTACTCTTTTGTTCATAGTCCTTGAGGAATGGAGTTAAATATTGCTATCCCACATGCTGCACAAATTAGTTGTACAGCTGCTTTAAAGGTGTCTATTGTAAGTCTATAATACGCTTTTAAATTCCAGTTCCCTCAGATCTACTTTTTCCAGATGTCAGTATGTGTACAGGAGTACAGGTCATATTCAGATTCCTGTAGAGGTCTTGTGCTCAGAAATTCTGTAGAAGTAAGCAATGTAAATTGTCAAAACTCTTAACTGTATAGATATCTGCCTTGTTAAGTTTATTAATATCTGGCAGTTGAGTAAACACTAAAAGTGATTAGTAACAATACACTGAAGGGACTGTTAGAAAATTCTCATTATAATACTGGTATATTAGTATAAGATTCCTGGTGATAAATTTTTGTCTTATATTTTGAACAACTATATCAAATAAACACAAACATACATGTATATGTGCTTGTGCTCATCTTGTATAATAAGACCTTATTTTTGAAGAAGAAAGTATACAAAACCAAGGAACCAGGGTTTCAATGACATGTTACAGAACTTTTTATGTTTATGAATATAAAAGGAAACTGAGACAATCACATTAAATAATTGATAAATATAATGAAGTTATGGCAAAGTAAGTTTTTCTCTGAGTTAAAAAAAAAAACAACAAAAAATCAAATTATACACAACATAAGTCAACAAAAATCAAAAAAAAAAAAGGAAGCTATAGCCACTTATTTTTTTGAGAAAATTTTAAACAAAAGCTTGTGGTAGGCCTGATTACACAATTTGTAATAAATATTTTAAAAAAGAAGGCAGAGGCAAAACTAGGTAGTATTGACAATATTCAAATAGTAGTACTGATTTTTTGCAACTTACCATGTTGATTTTGTTTTGTTTGTTTGTTTTCTTTTTTTAAAAAATGACATTAAACTACATAACTATTTTAAAAATATTTCTTAATAAATTAATGTTTTCAATTTCTACTTCACTTAAGAGTGATTTTATCATTCTTATGAGGAATTTATCAGGAAAAAAAAAACCAACATACAGAAAGAATGGATGAAAATAAATCTTTTTATTGAAAACTGATATCAGGAACTTACCTAACCTTATGCCAAGGTCATGTTCATGCCATCCCCTAATACCCAGTATTTATGTTGTTCTATAAAATGAACAAGAATTAAAAACTCACAACAACAAAACACCTCAACAACAACTACAAGAACAAAAACCCAAACAAAACAGAAACAACAAAGAAATAAATCTTCCTATTCTCTTACCCTTTTCTTCTTAATATTTTTTCTAGTCTTCTCCTACTTCAGATATCAATTTTTAAGAAGTCGTTTCACATATATACTTTATCTAATGCCTTATGTGATTGAAGAAGGAATACAAGAGTTCAGGTCCCTGGACAAATCTTCAAAAAAAATGCCAATCAGCCAATCAAATGTGCAATACAATCCGTTAGAGATAATTGTTAAATTAAAAAAATATACAATTGGAGGAAACAGAAACATGTGTTTCCTAGATATCTTTTGGATGATCTGGGGTGAGTTTGAGGCAGTAGGCAACCACAGCAGTTTTGAAGGGTGTGTCTTTACTCCTATGATGTTAAGCAACAGAATGGATTCTGATAAACGTTCGTACTTGTTTTGTTCACATATTTGATAGTTTTATGTTACTGAAAGCAGTGTCAAAGAAGGAACTTGACATGGAGCGTTGGCTTCAGTTCTATTTTATGTTTAAATTGTGATGCCTTTTTTTACTTGATGGTACTTCAAAAATAGTTTTCTCTGCCATGAATCTGTAGGGAGGCCATAAGAATTCATCGTCCCAAAAATGTCATAATTTAAATTTTTTTTATAGTATTGTTATAGTTTGAAAAGTATTTTTAAAGACTGAATTTGCAGAAGTAAGCTTAAAATGTTATTGTATTTAAATCCCTCTGGATGTTGTACCACAAATTATCAGGTACATGATTTCAGATATGTTTGCTTGTTCACTGGCAAAACCTTGCTGTTAGATACTACATTTAACACTATGTTTTGAAAACTTTATTTCTGATTACTTATTTAAGTATGGATAGATGGACATAAACACAAGCATATATGGGTGTGTTTAAAAGCATATCAATTTTCCTGAATGCATACTAGATTTGATCCTGTTCATCCCTTAAGTGTGTGTATGTTTTTTATAGATAGATATACATGCTCCTGTATATTTATACGTTTCCAATGTGATAGGCAAAATTTTCCTAAAAACACTGCAAAAGTGCCTAGTCACTCGTTCTTTTAATGTAAATTTCAAGCATGAGAAGTGTAATAATATAGAAAAAGCTAATGCAGCAAAATTATCTCTTAATAGTCTTAGTAGTAGATTCACTAGCATGTTAAATGGTACAGCTAGAGATTTTGAAGGTCATGCCACAGCAAAAGTAAAAAGTTTTATATAAATTAGGAATGAAGTCTGGGCTTGTTTTACATTTTTTTGACTTTTCTGCCACTCACAAAAAAGTTACTCTTGCAGAAACATATTCTATCCTTCTAAAGATTAAACTGTATCACATAAAATCTTGATTTCTCATATTTGAAACACAATCTATTCACCAAAATAGTTTTTATTAAGGAATAACACCAGTGAAAATTTTAACAGTTTGCATAAAATGTTAAAAGGAAAAATATGTTTTTAGACTGAAGACAGCTTTAATTTTTTGGTAAACGTATCCTGAAAATATTCATTAAAAAGTCCTACCATGGCCACAGCCTAGAGCAAATTATCATTAGAATGATGTTTTACAATCTTGATGGTATCTGTCTTTTGTACCTCTGAGAATGTCATTGTATCTCTTGGGAGTATGATTATTTTTGAAGTTAAAATCAGCTCAAAAAGAAAAGGCAGCTTGAATCTCCTTTTCAGATAGATGGATCTAAACATGCAGTGGGAGTAAATATCTTCTCACATTAATCAGAGACCCACATTAAAATCCTGAGGGCTTAATAGTGGTAGTTATACTCTGTTCTTTACTAGAAACTTCTCCAGTTTTCAGACAGAAATAATTGCACCTTGAAACTTGTTTACAGACCAGGAGACAGGGCTTGTGGACCAAAAGACAAGGCTACCATGTAGAGTTTCACATTCTAGAATATAAGGATTTGTTTGAAACTAAATGGAGTAAATCAAGGAAGAAATTACGGTGTAATATTGTTAAATAGGTATTAAATTTGGAATCAGTTTCTCCAGTTGTACTATTTAAACTATTAAAGGGGTGACAGACATGTCTTTCCTGACACACTAGAAATCACTAGTAATATATACACTTGTGGCTACTATTGTCAATGGATTATTATCAACTATTCTTAGACTGATTTTCTGCCTTAGCTTTGAACTTATTTGACAATACACAGCTATCCCGCTAAACACAATTATTGCTGGATGATGTCAGGCTATAGGAAAGGGGGAAAATAGTTTGGAGCTATTATCTTATACACAAAGGTCATGTCAATATCTGCTTACATAAGCTTAGAATTACTTCCAATTACAAAGAAAGTGAAGTTGGGAATGTAAGTTACAAGTTAAAGGTTTCTTCTATCCAGTATTATTACTTAATATCTGAAACAGAAATTTAAAATGCCACATTGCAAAAAGTTTTCCATTTGCTTCAGCAGAGGTCTGTTAACTGTCTGAAGGAAGAAATTTTTCCTTAAGACTGAAAGATATTATACTACCATTTTGTAATGTTGCAAGGGAAAATTTCTGTCTCATATAACCTCACCTAATCAGATCAGGGAAGCTATTCCTTTCCTTTCTTTAAAAACAAACAAACAAAGTAATTAGTTATTTGAACTATATTTCAGTCTTCAAAGAACTGAGAATTATTCTTTTGTAATATTTCCCAAAACCTAGTAAAAAGGCTGCTATTAATGTCAATATCCTGTAAATTAAGTAATTTTTCATACACTTCTAGTGAGCTTGTCTTACACAGAAGTCCTTGTCAATCAGGTCCATTTTCTTAGATATTTAGGCATTTATATCTTTCTTATGAATTATTTTCACTAGGCCTGTAAAGAAGACAAAATAAATGAGTGAGTAATTACCTTATCAACTCCTCTGAAAAAAAAAATAAAAAAATGAAGGGGGAGAAAGAATTTGCTCAATAAAATTCTGAAGATCTTTGTAAATGCCATATACAACATCAGATTTATCACTTAAGACATTAGAAACTAGAACTGAATCACTCTTCATTGTCTTTTTTATTTTCTTATTATTTTATATTCAGCTTAAAAGCTGACAAAATAGTTAGATTGCTCACTGCAAGAGTGAAAATGCTGTTAAAGCACAAGTTTATCAGAGATATGTAGTTTAAAATTCACACTAAAAATATAGAAGAAAAAACTGACTGGGTATTTAGACTGTTCCTAGGCTATTGAACATGTGCTTCAAAAGATCTTTCTTTATCCAGCTTCTGTTCCTGAAGGAAACAAACTTTGTCAAAGAATATTCTGATTGAAAAGTATCATCTGAGTTGTCAACATGTGCGAATTTGTAAAGAGTCCAGATCAAATTTGATTAATATAGTTTTGGTGAAAGAGCATAAGAAGCAAACATTATTTTTTTTCATTTTTTAGAGTTACGTTTGCCTTTCAAAAGTTATTTTAGGAGTTGTCATGTGAAAGTATGTCATTAACATCGGGTATTTCTCAATATTTCATAACTCTGGTCTGATATCAGAATAAATATCCCATTGTCTTCCAGAGTGTGCTGTGCTCTTTTGTACATGTGTATGTTCTGTGTAAGAGTTTTTCTGAATTTTTAAGCTCTGTAAGACACTGTGTAGAGATAGAAACAGAAAAATTACATAGTGAAAACCAACCTTTTTTCCAGTCTGCCTTGGATGATGAGTTCCATAAATACATGATTTTCTGCATAGACAGGGGTAAAAAAAAAAGATTTCGGGCCTCATTTTCAAATAAGATGTAGCCAGTACATTCATGTACCCTCATTTGGGTGATAAATCCAGTAAAATCTTAGCTGAGTAGTTTAGAATTTTTATGAGAAAATCACTTATATATTATATAAATAAATATATAAGTAAATGAAATGATAGACTCAAACAGAAGACTGTAGAAAGATTTTTGTAAAGAACTCCAATTAAAAATAATTAGTTATTTTAATAAATACATTGAAAAACAGAACATAAACTCTGGGATTCTGAGTCAGGTCAAAGATTCAGCTGGCTCAGAGTGATTTATCTGGTGATGGTCAACTATAAAGTTTTAGGTAATTTATCTTCTGAAATAGCCTCCAGCTTCTGTCAGTCAGATTGTCAGTCTTATTCAGTTCATTGTATTACACTGAAATGGAAAAGTGGAAAAGGATATTGAAGAAATCTAAAAACATCTAAAAATTTTAGACTTCATTACTAAATAAGTTGAGAAAATTTTCTCATATATAGTTATGTGTCAAATTCACCCAACTTTTTAGAGAATTCAAAAAGAATGCTGCAGTTTTGAATCAAAATCCTTGGAAATTTTTATCTCATCTTAAAATTCAACTGAATAAGAGATGAAGAAAAGAAAGGACATGTCATGTGCTGGAACACATATTTCTGTGTATGTGTGAAATGAAATTTATATGGTTTCCATACTCTTATTTGAAGTACAATCTCCCCCCATTCGGTCGTATTTGGGTATTGGCAAATAACGCAGGGCTTTGTTTGCAACACATCTAAATGCCCAATCTCAATGGGTGAATTATATCCAACCTCTAGGATATAATTTTCTTTTCATCTTTTTTTCACTCTGCCATAACAAATGTGATTAATTTATGTACTATGACTTGTCCTTTTGACTGCTGGTAAACCTGTCAGTCTTAATCAAAATTTGTATCTGATCTGAATCTTGTCACTTATTTGGATTATGTGTATACTGGGAGATCAAGATTAAGCTTTTGTTGGATTGTTTTATCAATAATGAGGGAACGGGGAGAAAAAAAATAAATAACCTGTATTGAGAAAACAAATTTGAGGCATATTTATAGTCTCTCAACAGAATGTAAGTAATTCGAGAGGTCAAAAAATAGATGAGATTTCATTGTGTAGCTGAGCAGAATTCAGAACCCAATATGTCAACTTTACACGACAGATTATTAGTAATCTCCCACTGTCTTTGATAGATATCAATCAGCAGTGACTACCATTTCTAAATTTGACACTAGAGTTTTGTTAATTATCCTTGCTCTGTGATCCACTTCCTTCTTTTCAGTGCAAGTCATTCACTTTTCAGCACAGAAAATATATTTGGTTGTTGTGCCATATAGTTGATGGCATTCAGTTTATAAGAGTAACTCATTTCTGAACACTAGTAGAGTAGTAGCGCACAAATCAACTGTACTCAGTTTGTAGTGCAGAAAATGAGGAATTAAGCAGATAGAGCTATTTTTGTACCTGGAAATATGTGTAAGGTAAAGGAAAACATAGTTAAAAGAGATCAACCTTCTTAAACAGAGGTACACAAGCATATTTTTAAAAGAAACATTTTTTTCATATTTTAACTCTTCTTTTCTTGTTACCAAAACCACTTAATCCCTTTGCAGATCAGTCCCAGTGATACAAAAAAGGTAAAATAGACCTTCTTATATTTGTGTTAATCTTAGAGATAGGTGATATACACTGTATAATTAAATATCAGGTAATTCTTTTGTGCAGAACAGTTCTTCATGAAGTAAGGAGTAAAATTACTCCATATTGGGAACAAGATTTTGTGGTTTGTCTTTTCTCTTCAAATCTCAAAATATTTAGGGTTAAATACCATGATAAACATGCAGTGGGTACATATGGAAGAGAAACTCCTGTGAGTGACTCTGTCTTGGGAGAAAGTTAACAAAAGCTTCCTTGCAAGATGAAACCCACGTTATAAGTTCTCATTATTAATGAATTTATTTTAAGCTAAAACAAAACTATAGAGACAAATGNTTTTTTTTTTTTTTTAATTTCATGCTCAGAATGATATGGTAGAGCTGTAAAGGAGCAAGATGAGAATATTCTTGTAGTATCGCTTGTACCTCTGTTACTTCTTTGTAAAAAATGTATTTGTCCTTATTTTTAAGATATCAGTTCATATCAACTCTGCTGCCATGTAAGGAGATATAATGTAATAACCTCCTCTATACATTTTTGTAGATGTATGAAGATCTAGAAGTGCAGTAATCTGGAAATATTTGTAATTCATATCATTGGCAGAAAACTGGTGAAGGCAGGTATTCTTTAGGGAGAGTGTTTGTTGTTTGTACTGCTGCCTTTTAAAGGAAGTTTAGAAGACAGAAACTAGGAGGAACTCCAAGGCAATGTGAGGGTCTCACATCATTGAGTCTCTCATAGTCTCTGCTAATGGAAGGCTGATTCTAGGATGCATTTGGGACTACAGCAGTATTTTCATCTGATTATTTGGCTTCAGCTCTCTACTGACAGCATTAGCCACTAATTACTCATAACTGTCCTAGAGGAACTGGCAGAACTGTGACTCTTTCCCACTACCAATAGTTGCTTCATTACTCTGCTGGGCACAGCGTGTGCTTGTAATTTTGGATTGCAAATGTTATCAGAGTCCAAAGTGCATAGCACTCCTTCATTCACAACACTGACAGCTACAGTGATGTGTCTCGTCTACAGTAACCTGTAAGAAGCACCTGAAGAATTTGATGAATGACTTCAAAAGGTTGGACTTGCTACCAGGATACAATTCCTTGTCAAAGTCTGCCAGGTGTTACTTACATTTCTTAGAAAGAAACATAGAAACATAAAATCATAGAATGGTTTGGGTTCGAAAGAACCTTCAAAGATCACCAATTCCAAGTACACTCTTGCTCCATTTATACTTACCCATTTCTAGATCTTTACACATGGGATCTACCTTTAGTGTTTTAAAGAGCTA
Source organism: Aegotheles bennettii (assembly GCA_013398125.1). NCBI lineage: Eukaryota > Metazoa > Chordata > Aves > Caprimulgiformes > Aegothelidae > Aegotheles > Aegotheles bennettii. The sequence goes on along the minus strand of VZRW01002457.1, from coordinate 19,143 downwards.
CGCACCAGTATCACTGTATTTTATATTTCTGTTTTTCCTCCAGTTGCTTTAATACAGTAAAGAGAATTCTATAGTCCTGGCAGATTTTCACCCTTTGTAGTACAAACACCACATTCTTCAGATATAATTTGACACGATTTTTCATTTATATTTAAAAAGAATAATTATAATTATATTCATCAAGTCAACTGGATTAAATTTTCTGGTAAATTTACATAAATCATCAGAGTAAACTTATTGCCGTTTTAAGTAATTTCTTCTTTTTTTCTTTATGGTTTGATATGTAAAACTCAGAAGACCACCATATGAGTTTCTGGTTTTGTGGAATTATCTTGTAGTTCCTATTGTGGGCAGGGAAACACTGGGATAAAAGTGCCCAAATATTACTACATGCAGAATATATATTCAAGTATGTATTTCTTATCACACATAGAGGACCCTAAACTGCCCATGGAACAGATTTAAGGCAGATCTTAGCTAACCTCAGTGACTTGTGTCACCTGAGAAGGACATGTAACCTGGAAAAAAACTAAAAAATCTGAAAGGAAGTGAGGACAAAGTAGTAAAATATTTTGCCACACTTTCTTTCTTTTCTGCTGCTGGAATGCAATAGAGTTTAAACCAAAGAAAATACACATTGGCATGATGCATTCTTAAACAAGAAGCTGTTCTGAAAGGATATTAGAGCTTTCAGCCTGAATCTTCCTGCCCCATCCACCAAAACCATGAAATTGGAATCTATATGAGAGCACAGTCCTACCACAAAGGATTCTTCTTAATGAGTTCCTCCACCAGCAGCATTGGTCCATGTTTGCCTCTTTTTATTAGATTTACTTTGACATAAGGCTTATTTTCCTAATTATTTCTCAATGAATTAGTGTTGAAAAAAACCCCTAACAAAATGTAAACAGAAACAGTGACAAATATGGTATGTTATTTCTCTAGAACAGAGGTCTCCCCCATTTTAAGATGAAATAACACTCTTCTCCACTTTCTAATCCTAAGCATATGCTTTTCCCTGTTTTTCTGTTGTTGCAAATTTATTTTCTCCTCATTTGAGGCAGGTAAAACAGTATTATATTTTCTAATAAACTCAAATCAAAAGTAAAGCCCAAGAAATATTTTCTGGAAAAATTATTTGTGTAAAAATACATCAAACCATGATGTTGTTATGTCATGCCATCTCCATGTTCCTTTCCAACCAAAACAATCTACTTGTTCACAGAGGAAATTGAACAGACACTAATAATGAATAACTTTGAGTTATGTTCTTGCTTCAGTGGCTCGGTCTGTTATGATCAATTATAATCGTTTTCAGGCAGCTCTCTTTCCTCATGAAAGGATTGACACATTGATGCTGAAGTGATGAGCCTCAAGAAGTACCTTGCTAGCTGGAGTAGAAATTACTTGCTCACATTGTTTCTGCCTAACAAGTCTATTTGAACAGAAAATAAATGCCTAAAACACAATATATGGATGCAGGAGTGACACTTCAGCTTTATAGGGCTATACTGGTTGCTGTATTAAGTGTGGATTTGGAAGGCAACTCACTGGTGAGGCAACACAATAATCTAAGTCATATTAAGTACAGATATTGAGCTATTGAGCTATCTGAATCTGTCATAACCAAAGTACCACAAGGCCACAGTTGTTGATCGGGGAAGAATGATAACAGGGGAGTTGGCATGGTGCCTTGTGCACAGAGTATGTTGGGTACAATTCACCATGCACAGGATGAAAAACAGTAAGACAACCCCTTAAGCTCGTAACAGCACAAGGCATTCTCCTTGTAACAGACCATGAGGACTCTGCTGGGATGTGTCAAACATCACAGAATATTTGTCATGCCTACATCAAAGTATACATATTACTTCATGAAAAAAGCATTGTTATTTTTACCACTCACTTCCCAAGGAACAATGTTATTCCTTTCTCACCCCTCTACCTTTCCTCATTTCTTCTAGCATATATGGCAGAACTGTAGCAATTATGCAGCAGCATTTTTCTTTCACTCTTTCCTGATTACTCATGTAAAATGTCTCTTTCTCTTAAAAATATTGTCATCACTGAAATAACAATCTAGAAAGGAATGTTGTTGTGGGAAACAGCTGAAAATTAACCAAACATCAACTTTTAGCCATGAATGGGAAATCAGCGTTTAAGTAACTATTGGCTATATCTGAGGATCTGAAACACTATTGGGTGCAGTAAACGTCAGATAATTTTAGTACATTTAAATTTTAAAGTTGGGCACAAGTTAGTTCTGTGAAGATAAAAAAGAAGACTGATCTAAATCTAACAGATTCTTCTATTCACATTTTTTGAGTTTTGTGTGTTTTGTTGGTTTTTTTGCTTGTAAGTTTTAGGAATATTTGTCAAAAACTGAAGTATGACTTAGAAAGCGTGTCATGCACCATGCATTAGAAAATATTTAAGATATATTGAAAAATCTACCTCTTTTCTAAACACAGAATGCTTACAAAATTTTACATATTTCTGACTAAATTGCAGTGAGGATAATACTGAAATTGCCATGAATTAGTAGTCTGGTACTTCACTTGCATAGCCCTCTCAGTAATCTCAGGTCATTCAGTAATTTGTTGATTTCTAGGTATACAACCATGAAGAGTAAGCATTTCTCATTTATGATTTTAATTCCTGGTATTCATGTTTTATTTATTTAAATAAGTACTAAAATAATTGCATTTTAAAAAGAACTATATGCCTCTGTTTTTCATGTATTTCAAGTCCTGTGCACAACTGCCCTGCTGACTCATTGTGTCACATAAGTACTACAATACACATGGCTGGTTCAAAGGGATTTTATTAAAGAGAAAATTCACTGTGCAGTTAGTCAGGACTTTTTATATCTCAGTGTTCTTTTATCTTCCCTCCTGTCTTATGTTTTCAAGTGGCTTTTCTCTTTCCTTCTATGTAATGCTGTTGAACATTAGTAATACTTTTTGTAGATATCATTTAATGAATAATTTGTTCCTAGCAGCCATTTTTTCAGATTGATTCTGTTTTCTCATACATGGCACCTGGCAGATACATAGTCATGCTAATTATTAAGAACAGCTCTGGTTAGAGTCAGAGTTTTAACCCTTTAAACTGCTTTTTTTATCTCTAATCAAGATGCATTTTCTTTTAAAACAAGAATGTGTTTGTAGCTTCTTTACAGAACACCCTGGAAAAGGGTAGTATTGGAAAGAAGGACTTCAAAACCAGAGTGATTTCATAGAATAAATAAATGTCTAGCCACGAAGCTGTCACTCACTCTTAATTAAGTTACTTCACTTGAAAAACTCACAGTTCTAGTTAGAATAAGTAGGAAACTTGGCAACTTGGCTCAACCTTGGTATACTAACATGTTCCAGTGGCTCACAGTATTTTCTTCAATAGAAAGTATTTTTTTATATATTCTAATTATTATTTAATAAACTAGGAATCAAATATCTTAAAAGATGATTATAACAAATGTTCAGACCAAATTTAATTTGTTCTTCAAGCCTTTTACAATGGCACAGATATATCAAGTTTACAACATCCTAGTCCTTTGCACTGTTTTTAGAGTATTCAGTTATATAGGAAGAGTGAATGATTTACTTGCAGTTTAACCCCATTCATCTGTTCTTGCTTGTGTTTTTCTTGCTCCTCTGTTTACACATGACCTAGTTTGCTGTGCACTTGCATCTACTGCAAATATTTATAACAAAATCAGTTGAACACAAAACAGACATAAATATTTAAAGACTCCCATGATATTCTCCTGTCTCATTCTACTGGTAAAAATGACTACAGAATAAGCAACTAGTGAATCTATTTTATTTGATGATTGATACTTCACTTGGTGAACACTGTTGTTATCAGATACATGTACAGTGTTACATATTTAATGGCTTTTATATAAATTACTTTAAAAACAAATTTAAAATACTGAATGTACTTCATAAATAGAAATTAAGTAGTTATTATTTATACAACCCTTTTAAAGAAAATGGTACTGTTTTGTTTTTCTAACTATTCATGTTCTTGCAGTAGTTCACCTAAAACTACAGATTAATTTAGTGTCTTTTTTTCATCTTCATTCTTCTCAGTTAGGCAATTCCTAGTATACATTCAAGATTGTTCCAATTTTTCAACTACAAAAGAGCAGATGGGTAGGCCTGGAGAAGACAAGCTAGTGATCTGGAGCCCAGCCCACTGTGCTGGTTATAGATTGTGCCAAAACTGTCTGGAATCTGAGACTAACTCCCATGGATAGATGAAAACTCTGCCACTGGACTTTACTTTGCAGAGCAGGAGCAAAGCTAAAACAAGAGAGAGGTGTATAATTGAAAGCCAATGTGCTTTAACCCTGGCAACTGCTGCTACCATTGAAGGTGGTGACACTGTAACTCCATAGCAGAAGAATGAACAAGAGATGGCAGCAACTCGAAAGATATTGTGTCCAAAGGAAGAGGGAGAGCAAGACCGGCACACTGTGGAATTTAGAAACTTTTGCTATAATTTGAACTCTAACAAGAACTGTGAATGGCAGGGTTGGGGGCATATTTGTGTCTCTGATTCATAAAATACAAGCAGACAAAGTGAAAGCTTCTGTAAACTCCTGACGTGAAGCAGGAAAACTCCCTCAAAGCTACACAGTGCTGGACTGGATATTTTTGGGTTAGTTCAGTTAGTCAGACAGAGATTTCATCCTTGCCCAAGTACTGTCTATTGCAATATTACTACATGACCTATTTCATTCTCATGCATTTTGCAAAAACTACTCAGATGTGCACATATCAATATGTCTGTGGATAACAATTTTGCACCTGGGGAAGCCTGGTTTTACTGAAAAAAGGATGGCAAAATGCATTGCATATGACAAATGTTACCATTTGTTTATGCTTTTGATAGTCTTCCAATGTAAACTGATATTTAAATTGCTTCTTCTGAAATAAAACAAAGTTGCTCCAAGGAATTCAGGTCCTATCACTTTAATGACTGTTCTGATGAGAGATGTTTCCAGTCTTCAGAAAAATCTGCAGTGCAGAAAACTACCTACTATATGACATACATTCGCTATTATATACCATATACTACATACTATTTTTAAAAGGTTTTTTATTGTTCTGCATTTCTTTAAAGTCAGTCTTGAAAAGTACTTCTGGTCATTACTCGACTGTAAATAAATATATTATGTATTCACTGAAGAAGAAGAATACCTTTTTTTTACCCAAACGTACAGTATTTTTCAGAGAATGTTTTAATGAATTATTCTTGTCCTAATATGAATGCTGTACTATAATATTATTTTTCCTTTATTTTTTGAAATGCTAATAGACAAGCCATCTGAATTAGATCTTGAAATCTGACCAAATGTTCCAGATGTTGTAGCATGAACATTACAGTTTCTCTGTGATCCATGTCAGAAATGCAGCTGTCAACACTAAAGCACACCTGCCACCAGTTTGCTGTCAGCAAATTATTTTTTAGGTTTATTAGGAAGTGCAGTAAACTGCCAAAACAAAGGATTTGTCTTATATTGAACCTTATGTTATATTCCAAATTCACAATCTGTAAATTGACAGGTTTATAGAAGTTTACATGGAAATAACCTTGAGTCTGAGAAGTCACATACTAAAAAGTTTTGCCTCAAAGTAATACTCAGGATATCTTCAGGATGTTGTTCAATAGAACAGCACAAGCTGCTAAGATTTCTGCAAGCCACTTATAGACTGTTGAGACTGTACATGTAGAGTGTGTAACTGAGAAAGGAATATAGGTCTTACTGCTTTCAAACAAAAAAAAATTCACTTTACCATGGATAGTTCTGGAAGCAAGAGATATCCATGGGTCATTATAATTCAGATTAGGGTGAGTATTCGTGTTGGATTTGGAACTGGTAGATAGACTGGTAGTCTGAAGACAGATATATTTATGTGTGTCAAAATGCATTCAAAAACTAAAGTGTTGACTTTCTAGATATTATTTCACTCTTTTCTATACATAAACTATGGTTTCTGGTTCAAGGTTCTTAGTCTAATACCCCCTACAGAGAATTTGCTCTCTAAACCACATAAAAAAAATTTTGTTACTTAGGATTCTGAGAAGGAACTGAGGTATAGCACATTTCATATAGGGTCACAAGTTATAAGACTTGAACTGTATTCTACCAAATGAATGATTAGACCTTCATCTACTGTATCACCTTGCTGGAGGTTTTATGCTTTTATACTGCATTTGTCAGTTACATAAGATTGCACAATCAATGAGTCACCTGGTGCTTTTATCTCCTAAAATTAAAAACATTCTGCAGGGTGGAGTTTCTTCCTTCTCCTTTTAGGAACTTCTTTTTGTTTAATTTTGTGAAATATTTTTAAAAACTATGTAATAAATGTGCATTTGAAATCCTATTTCTAAAACAGCGTATTGTAATTGAGTGCTGCCATGAGAGTTCAAAAGGCCTTACGTCTTTTCTAGGTCTCTTTTGTTTAGGTGCTTATCATTTCATTCATCATATTTTCCCATTCCTTCTGTCTGCTGTCTCACCACAGAGATTTTTAATTATGTGAGTGAAATTCTCTGTTTGTGTGTGAACAGGACTGTACACTGAAAAAGGACTAACTAGCTTAACTCCTGATGGAATATTTGAGTACTTGATTTGCAGAGATCTTGCTGACTTTCCCTTTGAGACACCATCTTCATGGTTTACATATCTGTTCATATCTGAAGTTGTGGATGCAGTTTCACTTTACTCAGTTGTAAGTGATTATGGAAAACTTAGTTGCTAACCAAGGCAAACTATGCATTAAGAAGATCTGTATTTTACTAAATATAGAAAAGATTCAGTTTTAAGTCATATAGCAAATTGTCATTTAACAGTGAGCAGCCAAGAACAAAAATTAGACTCCGTTTTAGGAAGCCGATCCTCCAGCTGGTCATTAGGGTTTTTGACAGAAGTTTGCTCCTTCTGGACTAAAGAAGCTATAATGGATCACAAAATCCAGACAACTTCAGTGATACAGTTCACAGACTGAGCCTTTTAAGGCTGAGACTAAATGAGATGGCCCTCTATGTGTCTAAAAACACACAGGAAAGACAAAATTTTATGTAGAGTTAAGACTTTTATCAGCATGGTTTCTTCCTGTTCTGTATGGTCTAGCCAAGTTGGCATTTTAACAGGCTCATGGAAAACCAGTTTAAGGGCAATTTTCCATTAGTACAAAGTTGTTACAGGTACTTTTACAACAGTTGTGGTCCTCATCACTGTGATTTAAAAATACAGATTTAAAAATATATTGTGGGTAGGATACATGTGATAAAGCCAGGAATGAGCTAATCTTCTACTGTACTATTAGCTCTTTATGCACCTGAACAAACTCATTTTGAGTCCGAATACTTAAAAACTTTTCTTACATAGTGCAAAGGGTTTTCTTTTTTTGACAACACAAAGGATCTGGGTAATCTGTTCTATTTTCAAATGTAATTTCTATAATCCTCTCCTTCCCCAACATACTGTGCAGTTTAGCATATTTCCTTATGTCACACAGATATAACTGAACTACATGATGGTAACCTTAAAATATATTTCCTTAACTTAATACTAAGTTATGTATGCATGCATACATGTTTATAAACATAGATACAATATTTATATTTAATTAATACACAGTAAACACCTCAGTTACTTCCAAGCACCTCTAAATAAAATTGTATTAATTTTCTAAGAAAACAGAAGAATGCTAAACCACAGCTTGGGAAGAAAGGAAAGAGGAACACTTAGCAGAATCCAGGAGCAAGAACTGTACAAAACAGCAGCTATGAAGGTTTTTATATATATGTCCGCAGCTTCCTGTCTGACACAATCCTAAGCAAAGAATATTATATTATGTCATACATATAGAACAATATCTAAGATAAATTTCCTTCCAGAGAACATATTAAAATTGATTTAACAAATTTGTAACAGCTTTCTGAGTGCAGGATTTGAGACTTGCCTGATAAAACTTGCCTCAAGACTATAAAATTCACAATGAAAATATTATTCAGAAAGTCTATGTTTCTACTCAATTCTACACCACTTCTGTCTGAAAAGTTGGGGCAAAGTAATTATTAATGAAACTTTATTGTATCTTGTTGTTAAGACCGATTAATTTACATATTCAAATAGAATTTGAAGGAAAGAAAAATATAATATTAGGATTAGCATAGAATATTAAAAACAGAGTTCTAAATAATTCATTCATTTTTAACTGCATAAATTTTACTTCTGTATTTTAAAATTCGATGTAAGTAAGAATGTTTTCAGAGGAAAAGATAACACAGTGTGTTGTACCTCCTTGTCTAGCCGGTCAGCTGTTTTGAGAGCTCAAGAATTTTTGCATTAGGTTAAATATCAAGCACAAATATATTTATTATCTTTTTATTTGTTTTAATTTGTAAACATTGCAGAAATTTTTTTTGGTCATTAGGAAACATTGATGGTACATAACAATGCATAACTATAAACTTTAAACTATATTTAAATATATATATATATTTAAACTATAAATTTTTACATTTTTATCTGCATTACAGTCACCTAAATTAAAAACAAAACAAAACAAACTAAGAAATCAAACCAAAAGTCTGGTCCTAGACACTGTTAATTCTATGTTTTTGTTTATCCACATAGGCCATATGTTTTACTTTTCATAGGTCCAAGTCTTGATCAACCAAGTAATGGCAGGCTGACTTCTGTGATTACCTAGAAGACAGTATTTTTATATGTAGCAAATCCACTGAAACAGCTTTCTGAAGAAAAACATGTTGAAGAGAACTAAATAAAGTAGAAGCTGCTTTAGAAAAGAGAAGGAAAAAATAATCACTCTGTACTTCGTAGACATCCAAGACATCCACTTGCTATCTGTCCAAGGGGAAATGTTATTTCCAAAATTTTTAACAGCTTCATGTGAATATGATTTCATATGTTCTTTTACACAGCAATAACCACTTTTTATCCTCTGAAATCCAGTATGCTCTTCCTTTGCAAATAACAATCAAAAACCCAAATGCTCTGCTAGTTTGTTGAGACATCAGCAAAAGCAAAAGAAAGTACTTAGAAGCAGAGGCTGATTACTTGCCAGTATGGCCTTAAAAATCTACTGAAACTGTTATTCTTGTTGCTTAAAGCACCAAATGCAGTAGGATTTGTACTAACCCTTTTGTATTATGATGTTAATAATTATTGATACAAGCTTTAAATTAACACTGAGTAATGGATTTTTTGCCAATATAAGCATGTTAATCATTGTCTGTCTTCTTCAGAGGAAAATTTCTATTTTGATAGCAAACCTTCCTTCAATCTCCTTCTAAAGAGCTTCCTGTATAATATCTGACAAATATCTGACATTTAGCAGTGTGAAAAATACTCTACTCTGTTTCCTAACCTTTCAGCTCCTTCTTGACTTGACTGCTACCCAAAAAGGCAAAGGTATGCACCAAAATATTTTTCCAGCTGCAAGAAACTTTTAATTGAAAACAAGAGTGCTAGGTTTGAACACTGCTTCAGCAGATTAGCAGTTAAATTGGAAGGGGCTTTTTGTTTAAGTTCCAGTGTTGATATGTCACTGTGCCCTGCTACTTTGAAAAGCAATAGTTCTTTGTTATCAGCGCAGAGCACAAACAGCCTCCTGATGTAGAGGCAGACTGAAATAGGCTGCCAGGGTGATGAAGGCACCACGCATATGTTGCACTCTCCCATTCAGGGAGATGTGAAGGGGTGGTGCCAACACATCACTCTGCTCAGACAAACAGGCTGATCATCTCCCAGGGCCTGGTGGCCTGACATTTAACAAAAAAATAAATGAACTTATGGCAAAAACGTTCATTCTAGTTCAGCTCCAAGAGTATAAAGGGATTCAGAGACTACAGTAACATTTCTCATTAATGAATGATTCCTTGTATATTTGCTTATCATCCCTTTTGACAAGAATAAGCTTTGTGGGATTAGTCATTGTTGAGAGTTCTGTATGTACAAAAATTACAAGATTTGAGGGATGTTCATAACTTTTATTGAGGTTTTAGATGGAAAAGAGGTATATAAATATTATTCTCAGCTTAGAATTAGTATAATTATTTTAATATTTGAGTAATTTTTTATATAGTTCCAATCTCTACAGCTCTGCTATTAAATGGATTTGATTACTTTTTTCCTTATGTTGTTCCCTGCCATGAGTGTATTCTTGGGCCCTCAATGATAATCTAAGTATCACCCGCTTGATGGTTGTTTTCATTCTAATCTTCTCAGACACCTATCTTTACTCTTGCAACAAAAAATCTCATGTGTTCTCTACTCAGCATGATATAGGGAAGACTCTTAGCCTGTCATTTTCTATCTTCCTTGTCAGCCAAAACTGAGGCATATTGGAAGTAAATATTTTATAACCACATATCAATTTTAGGTCAGGTATGGGTTCTCCCTCCCCAGAGAGGCCTAGCTGACTCTTTTTCATAAAATAAAGTTTCCATTCTATTCATGTGGGTTTCAAATATTTGCATCTTTGGAACAGAGGAGACAGAGAGGACCTGATTTTTTTATTTAATTTTTCATTTTCTTTTACATTTGTAGAAATTTTCAAAATCAAAATAAGGCTTAAGTGATTAAAATATTTTTCTTAAGCTATTAAATGTGTCTCATAAGCTTTGCTGCTGCAATATAGTGTGAATTGAAAAGCCAACTAATGCAGTAAATCTGGGAGAAAAAGTGTAGAAAATTAATTAATTTATCCTAGGCACCATATGTATAACTCTGAATAATACGTAACAATCACAAGTCTTATACCAGTAACAAGTACTTGTATAATGTGTGTTACTTCACATGGCATTGCAGTTGTTTTCTCATTCCTTGATTAAATCTTTGCTGTTGACTAGTCTGCCATGCAAAAACAGCAGTAGAAGTATATCCTGGTGTGGACTGACTGCTTTTCAAGAAGAAAGAGATCCATGAGATGCCCTGATACTGGAAAAGATGACTTTGGAGTTTACATTACAGTGAATTGATTGTTGGATAGAGTTTAAGTTAATAGAATTGCAGACTTCTCACAGAATCATAGAATCACAGAATGATTTGGGTTGGAAAGGACCTGAGGGATCATTTAGTTCCAACCCCTCTGCTGTAGACAGGGACACTTCCCACTAGACCAGCTTGCTCAAAACATCATCCAACCTCACCTTGAACACTTTTGGGGAGGGGGCATCCACAACTTCTCTGGGCAATCTGTGGCAGTGTCTTATCACCCTCACAGGAAAGAATTTCTTCCTAATATCCAATCTAAATCTACCCTCTTTCAGTTTGAAACAGTTCACCCTTGTCCTGTTGCTACCTGCCCTCATAAAAAGTCCCTCTCCAGCTTTGTTGTAGGTCCCCTTCAGGTACTGGAAGGCTGCTGTAAGGTCTCCCAAGAGCTTTCTCTTCTCCACAGTGAACAACCCCAACTCTCTCAGCCTCTCTTCATAGAAGAGTAGCTCCAACCCTCCTCTGGACTCTCTCCAACAGCTCCATGTCCTTCCTATGTTGGGGATTCTAGAACTGGACACGGTACTCCAGGTCGGGTCTCATGAGAGGGGAGTAGATGGAGAGAATCACCTCCCTCATCATGCTTCTTTTGATGCAGCTCAGGGTAAGGTTGGCTTTCTGGGCTTCAAGTGCACATTGCCAGCTCATGCTGAGCTTTTCATCAACCAACACCCCCAAGTCTTTCTCCTCATGGCTGTTCTAAACCCATTCTCTGCTCAGCCTGTATTTGTGACTGGGGTTGCCCTGACCCATGCGCAGGACCTTGCACTTGGCCTTGTTGAACTTTGTACAGTTTTCATACGCCCACCTCTTAAACCTGTCAGTGTGTCTCTGAATGTCATCCATTTCCTCAAGTGTGTCGACCGCATCCCACAGCTTGGTGTCATTCAAAAACCTGGCTGAGGGTGCACTCAATCCCACCATCTGTGTCAGCATCAAAGATACAAACAGTGTCAGTCCTAATATTGACCCCTGAGGAACGCCACTTGTCGTTGGTCTCCACTTGGACATTGAGCCATTGACCACAACATTTGTAGCATTTGAGGCTGCATAGTTTTTGTTTCTGCATGAATTTAGTACATGCAAGCTTGAGTATATTATCTATTACTTTATATCTATGTCTTTTTTTTACTTTGATGGTGTTATATTATTGAAAAACACATTCTGTCAGAAAATTTTGTTTTTCTGCCTAATAAGTAAATATCGTTCTTTAAAAATATATGCTTTGCTTTTTCCTTACTGAGTGGCTTTCTTATTTTCTATTTTTTTTGAAAACTGATTTAGCAAAGATATCAAATAGAATCAAGTAGATGTGCTGAATTTGAGAAGAATTTACAAGATTTTTTTTATTCACTTGTAAACTCTTAATGTCCATAGATTGCAGATATATAAAAATAATTTATAACTACAATTTTTTCAAGTTGTCATGGTTTAATGCTAGGCCATCAATTAAACAAATGACACACACTCTTTATTATCCACCTCCCTTCCCAGAAAGGGAAAGAGAATAAGAGAGAGAGACTTACATATTGGAAAATAAACTACACAGCTTTAATGAAACAATATGATGAAAGAGAAAATATTGAAATATATGTGACTATATACAACTGTATGCAAAACCAATATCATGCTCATACACCCATGAATAACGTTCACATCACCACTGAGGCTGCAGACCAGACCTGGGAAAGTCCCAGACAGTCTCCTGGAGTCAACAGTAGATGAGTGCTGAAGGCAGGAACACACAGAGTCAGGAACATGGATCAGGATCTACAGCAGACGAATGGATGGAGTCCTCCCAGGACAGAGGCCATAGACAAAGAGAACTTGACCCTCGTAATCCCTTAACTTTATACTGGGTATGATGCGTATGGGATGGAATACTTCATTTGGTCAATTTTGGGTCACCTGTCTGGTCTACTTTTTCCTGTAGGAGGGTCACAAGTGTGACCCTTTAGCTCCCTTCTGTTTCCAGAACATAAGATGTTTAGCAGAACCAAGCAGTGGCCTTGGTTCTGCATACAATTCTCCAGCCGTAGCTATAAACATCAAGCATTATCAGCCCTAGAAGCAGACACTGACTGAAAAAAATGTCACTAATTTCAGCAAGTGAAGTTACTTAGAAGATACTGAACTGAAAAGTAAAATTACTAAAAGAAAATCGGATCTATCCTGGCTCAAACCAGGACATAAGTTAAAATATTTGAGGTTGAACCTTGTGGTTACAATTAGTTGTATACATAAGGAATGTTTCTAGTTTCTTTTTTGCTTCTCACTAGAAGAGTAAAGGCAAAGACTGTCACAAATGGAATAAGAGTGCTTAAATTTTCTTATTTTTTTTAGNATCCTGGCTCAAACCAGGACATAAGTTAAAATATTTGAGGTTGAACCTTGTGGTTACAATTAGTTGTATACATAAGGAATGTTTCTAGTTTCTTTTTTGCTTCTCACTAGAAGAGTAAAGGCAAAGACTGTCACAAATGGAATAAGAGTGCTTAAATTTTCTTATTTTTTTTAGTAGCCTAACCTAGTTAAAACTGAGAGTTTGAAAATACTGAGTGTAATTTTATGGGCATTATTTAATTTGTGGTCTTCACTAAATTGACTGATTTCAGTAGGGTTTTTTCAAACACTGAAATTCTGTAAGTACAGACAGACACATTTTCTTTCTCCTTTTCTCATTTTCTGATAAATGTATTTGATTCACCTCACCTGGTGTCTCTCAAAGCAGATCCACAAAGCATACAACAGCTCCTGTTGTCAATGAAAACACAGATACAGATAATGTCATTAACACTGTAAAAGATTTACAAGTATATATGATATAAATGAAACTGAGTCGGACATGACAAACTGCATTGAAATAAATCTTGTTTTAAAAAAGTATTTTTTCTGTCTAGACGTCATTGCATGCACTGTCAGTCACTCTGAACACTCAAAGTAGCTATTAGATCAAAGGGGAGAAGGTAATTCTGCAATTCTACAATACACTGGAAAACTGAATAGAGCTCTATAGGAAGAGTAGCAGCAAATACGCATCTGCAGCCAAACACATGCAATTTGAATCCTTGTTTGTTTGCATTCCTACTAATTAAAAAGGAGACTATAAAAGAATCCAGAGGCTATAATTGAATTGTATTTGCTTGCTTGGAGCTGGTAGAAGACAAAACATAAAAAGAAGAATAGCTTGTTTTTATTGGTGGAAGAGAGGGTTTTTTTGTAATTTCCTTTACATTTTAAATGCTTTTGCTCTATGCTTAATATTTCTATCTATCAATTTTGCAACATTTTAAAAGTGGAATTACACTTGAAGTGCTTTCCAGATTTAATTTGAATAACATTTAAATATTATTTGTCTATCTCACAGATTTTCTGAGTTACCTATCTACTTCTTCTATATATAATCTGTAATCCAGGGTATATTTATTTATTTTACTTCAGATTTCTGGACATGTATGGGCATTATACAATTTAGTAAAAGGGAATTAATGCATGTTAGGAAGGAAGGCTACAGATTTGTGTTGTTTTGGTTATTTATTCTGGGATGTATGGAGATACCTAGAAGAAAATTTACAAGGTCTGAGGCTGGTTGTCACCTCTGAAGTTCATCTAGTTCAACCCTCTGCTAATGTGGGATCAGCTACAGCAGGTTGCCCAGGGTAGTGTCCAGGCAGGTTTGAATATTTCCAAGGATGGAGACTCCACAAACTCTCTGGGCAACCTGTGCTAGTGCTTGGTCACCCTCACTGTAAAAAAGTGTTTCCTGATGTTTAGAGGCAAGTAGGTCCTTCTTCTTGACTCCCCTCGTGAGGTGTTCATACATATGGATAAGTTGCCCCATGGGACCTCTTTTCTTGAGGCTCAACGTTATGAGCAGCTCTCCTAGACTCTCCTGATACGATGAATGCTCCAGTCCCTTCATAATCTCTGTGGCCCTTTACTGCACTTACTCTAGTATGTCCACGTCTCTCTGTTTCTGGGGAGCCTAGCATAGGACACAGCTGTCAGATGTGTTTTACCTGTACTGAGCAGAAAGGAAAGAGCACCTCCTTTGACGTGCCAACAATGGTCTTCCTAATACAGGCCAGGAAGCTGTTTGGTTTCTTTGCTGCAAGGATGCACTTCTGAGTTCATGGTCAACTTACTTCCCACTAGGACAACGAGGACCTTTTCGGTTGAGTTGTTTTTCAGATAGCTGGCCTCCAGCTGGCTGCTTTGCATGCAGTTACTGGTCCCCAAGGGCAGGGTTTGGAATTTCCCTTTATTGAACATCAAGACATTCCTGTTGGCCATCACTCCAACCTGCCCAGGTCCCTCTGGACAGTAGCACACCTGCAGGGTAAGTCGGGACTTCATTACTCCAATATGAAGCCAGAAAAGACTTACTTTATTTACTTTCTATCTCTTTTATACATTCATACCAGGCGCCGGGAACGCATGCACTGATTGGTTCGCATCCCCCGTACGTGGGGCAGGCATGAACGTTAGATGCATTGCTATTGGTCCATGTATCAGCACTCCTCATTAGTCCATGCTCTTTCTGGTAGTGTACTGGTCACGTGACTGGAAGCATACCCGGCTCACTTCCGGTGTCTGACTGGAAACAGCTGATGTTGTCTCTGGTTCCGGCCCCTCGAGATGACCTCTATTATATGACTGCATGGTTAATCATAAGGCTATCAAGTAGCTGGTTCATTACATGCCATCGACCTACCCCAACACACACCTATCTGGTGTGTCAGTCTTTCATTCCCCTTTGGTATCCTCTGCAAACTTACTGAAGGTATAGTCTGCCCTTGGTCCAGGACATTAATGAACATAATCAACAGTGTTGGACCCAGTTAGACAGTACTGATCCCCTGAATACAGTAGGAGTATATAACCTTCAGTGGGATTTGTTCAGCTCATCATAGTCCTTCTAGCCTGGCAGTTCAACCAGTTCTCAATCTACTTCATTGTCCATTTGTCTAGTCCATGCTTTACCTGTTTGCCTATTAGGATGTTAGGGTATACAGATAAAAGCTTTGCTATACTTAGGATAAGCAATATTCACTACTCTCTGCTTGTTCACCCCTCCAGTCACCTCACTGTATAAGATTATGAAGTTGGTTAAGCATGATTTCCCTTGTATATATCCATACTGAGTACTCCCAAATGCCTTCATGTCTCTCATGTTTAGGATTGGTTTCTAGAAGGATTTCTTCTATCACCTTTCAAGGGAACAATAAAAAACTGACTGGCCTGAAGTTCCCCAGACCCTCCTCCTTTCTGATCTTGAACAGAGGAGTGACCTTTACATTCTTCCAGTCGTCAAAGACCTCCCCCAGTCAACACAGACTGTCAAAATAAATTCAGAGTGATCTGGTGATGACATGAACCATCTACTCAGCACTGGTAGGTGCAGCCCAACAGATAGCATGAATTTGGGTGTTTCCAGTTTGCTTAAGTGATCCATAACCCAGTCTTTCTTACTCCTCCAGACTTTCCTCTTAGTCTCAAGTACTTGAGTCTTACCACTAGAGATCAAGGCAAAGACGGCATTGAGTCATCCAGTCTTTTCAGTGCCCTTTATCATCACTTCCCTTTTCTTCTTCAACAGTGAACCTGCATTTTGTTTTGTCTTACTTCTGCTTCTGATGTACCCATAGAAATAATTTTTCCCTTCACATCCCTTAGCAGATGTCACTCTAAGTGAGCTTTGTCTTTGCTAAAGTCATCACTGCATGTTTGGACAGTGTGTTGGTGTTCTCCCCAGGTCACTAGTCCCTGCTTACACTTGTATGTTGCATTTTCCTATCTGAATTTTCTCAGAAGCTCGATGTGCATCTTGTGAACAATTGTGCCTTCTGTACAGTGAGGTGCAGTTTGTGGGAAGGAGGGAAGGAAGGTCCTGAACAATAACATGTGGCATGCAAAATTTTTCAAGATCCAGTAAAGGGGAAATCCATAAAAGCAATAGCAACGTCCTCTGAAGGTAACAGTGAGTGAACAATCATGCTGTTAAGCTGAAGATAAGTAGAGTTTCCTACAGACACAAAAGGGATTTTTTAGTATTTGTTCACTCCAGGAAGGCACTTCAAACCAATATTCTGAAAAGAGAGACTAAAAGAAAAGATCAATTCAGGAAGGCTGAAATAGATAGGGCAGATTTGTTTAAAAATCTTTTCTTTATTCTGTCTATTCCTGAAAAACTATATTTAAAGCTGAATTTATTGTTTAGAATTCCTGATTTGGTTTATGAATTTTATTTCATAATGAATCATAGAACCATAGAATGATTTGGATTGGAAGGGACCTTAAAGATCATTTAGTTCCAACCCCTCTACTGTAGACAGGGACACCTCCCCCTAGACAGGTTGCCCAAAGACACATCCAATCTGGCCTTGAACGCTTTCAGGTAGGAGGCATCCACAACTCCTCTGGACATCCTGGTCCAGTGCTTCACCACCCTCATAGGAAAGAATTTCTTCCTAACATCCAATCTGAAACTACTTTCTTTCAGTTTGAAACCATTCACCCTCATCCTATCACTACCTGCCCTCATGAAAAATCCCTCTCCAGCTTTTCTGTAGGTCCCTTTCAGATACTGGAAGGCTGCTATAAAGTGTTTGTGGAGCCTCCCCTTCTCCAGGTTGAACAACCCAAACCCTCTCAGCCACTCTTCTTAGGAGAGGTGCTCCAGCCTCCTGATCATCTTTGTGGCCTTACTCTGAACTCTCTCCAACATCTCTATGTCCTTCTTATGTTGGGGTCTCCAGAACTGGACACAGTACTCTAGATGGTGTCTCACGAGAATGGAGTAGGGGGGGAGAATCACCTCCCTCAACCTGCTGGTCATGATTTTTTTGATGCTGCCCAGGATAGAGTTGGTTTCTGGGCTACAAGTGAACATTGTCAGCTAATGCTGAGCTTCTCAGTGACTGACATTCCCAATCCCTTTTCCTCAGGGCTGTTCTCAATCCATCCTCCACCCATCTTATATTTGTGCACGGCGTTTGCCTGACCCAGGTGCCGGACCTTGCACTTGGCCTCATTAAACTTCATGCCATTTACACAGGCCAATTTCTCAAGCCTGTCAACGTCCCTCTGAATGTCATCTTTTCCTTTCAACGCATCAACCACACCACACAGCTTGGTGTCTTCTGCAGACTTACTGAGGGTACACTCAACCACACCGTCTATGTCACTGACAAAGATGTTAAACAACTCTGGTCCCAGTACCAAGCCCTGAGGAATGCCACTTGTCACTGATCTCCATTTAGATATCACACATTCAAACATGACTCTCTGAATGCAGCCATCCAGCCAATTACTTATCCAACCAGTGGTCCATATGTACTTAACAACAGCTGACTACTAAAGGCTTCAAATCTTCACATATTTTTGTGTGGAAACCTGCCTGATATATTAACTAGATCAATAATTGTACTCTGAAAACTGTACAAGTCACAAGATAAAGTTCTCAATATAAAAGTTAAGCAAACTTTTTTCGTAATAGATCTAACCAGTTTAACAGCATGACAAAACCGAAAACTAAGATTAAGTGGGCAGTAAGTTTGACAAACATTTTTCTGCTAAAATTGAAGTAATCTTTGATTATAAACTTTTTGTTCCAAAGTTAGAAATTATCCAAATTTAGGTAATTCAACAAGACCAAGAATAGTCACAACCCTGCCATACAGACTGGCTTTGATGTGCTTCAACCTGGTTTGTTTGAGCACACTTTAAGATACAGATCATCTGAATGTTTTAATTTAAATTAAAAAATATTTAATCTGCTTATTCTGTTTTCTAGAACTATTGAATTGTAATTACTAGAGTTATTCTCCCCTCAGAAGATCCTGAGTTAAATACATGAAATAAAAAAGAAACTTTTAGCCCAATTTATTTTATTTTAATTTTAGCAAAATTGTGGGCAATTATTTCTATGGTTTTCTAATGAGAAATCGTAGAATCATAGAATTATTTTGGTTGGAAAGACCCTTAAGATCATCAAGTCCAACTGTAAAGGTAACACTGCCAAGTCCATCGCTAAATCATGTCCCTAAGTGCCACTACATGTCTTTTAAACAACATCAGGGATGGGGACTCAACCACTT
>VZRW01002450.1:0-22952 GCA_013398125.1 Aegotheles bennettii | reverse complement strand
CCGGCGGGTCCCTGCGGGAGCTGCAGGTGTCCCGCCCGGGCTGGGCTCGGGGCGGCCTGCGGGGTGCGGGGAGCGCTGGGTTTCCCCGCACAACTCTCGGATCCGTTTGGTTTCAGTGCCGGCGAGCGGCTGGAGCTCGGTCCCTGTGCTGCGCCTGGCCTGGCCGGGGCTTTGCCGGCGCCCCCGAGGCGAGCCCGGGGCACAGCGTGAGGCCGAGGCCTGGCCCTGCCGCCTGCTGCTCCGGCACCGGGGCCCGGAGGTTCTCGTTAACCCGTAAGCGGGGTCTGCAGCCTTCATCAGTGGGTGAACGGTGTCTGATGGACTGCGGGAACCACACTGAGTGCCCCGCTGAGCTGCTCTGCTCCCTCAGAGCCAGAGGCGCGGTGAAACCCGCCGGGAGCTTTGCTGGAAACTTGGCTTGCAGCTTTCGGAATTCAAAGGTCCCAGCAATGAAAGGTGTGAACCCCCCGGAGCTGGGTTTGTGTGTGCAGAGAAGGAATGAAGGTCACAGGCCAGAGCTGGTGTCAGGTCCCCTGCCTGGGAGGTGAGAGCGGCTCCGCTCGCGGGTTTGGATCCTTCACATGCTCTGGGTGTGCAGGAAGCTGGGATGGCAACTCTAGGAAACAGAGCTTGGGAATCTAACGGGCAGGCTGTGTGCTAGTGACTCCCCACATTGTACCCATAGGCTGTAAAATTAAATTAGGAAAGCTTTTCACTCCCAGTAACAGGATTCTGGGTTTTGCACAAGTGCACGTAATGACACTGCAACCTCCATGTGCTCTTCCCTAGGAAATCCTTTGCACTGTGACTGTTAGCACCAAGCTTGGTTTTTAGCTGTCGCAAATGTAGTGGCTCATCCTGTTTTAGTGTTTAGAGCACACACTCATGGACAGTTACAGTAACTGTGCAACCCAGCTAATAGCTGTGTAGGAAAATAAGCTGGCTTTCAGGATTATAGAGCAGATCTGGGAGCTTGCTTCAGATTTTTAAGGCTCTGTGTTGTTAGTTTAGTGAGAGCCTGTTCTTTGGTCCCTTCCTAAATGTGTCAAGGTGGATTTTTACTTGCTGCTGAGTGGGTGCACTTTGCAGATTGATACAAAATGCTTATGTATGCCAGCATCCTCACCAAATCTTGTTACTGCTGCTAAAATTGTTTCTGGGTGCTGACTTGTGCCATGGTGCAATATAACTGTTCCATTCAAAAAGGCACTTTCTGTCCAAGGTATTTGATGTTGTTATGCACTGCCTTTAAATTTTCCTCTGGAATGGACACATTTAAAGACCAGGGTGAGAGGAGTCTCTCCACTTTGCTATCATCAGCACAGTTTTAGTGAGACAGCACTTCTGGGCAATAGAAGTGCTGTCACAAGTCTGATCAGATCCATGCAGATATTTTTTTTCCTTCTTGGGTTAATAGCTGGAAAATTCAGAACTCTTGAGTATCCCCTAATACATTGAATTAATAGCTGTAATTTGGGTGTCTGCATGCTGGCCTGGTGCTCACTTCCCAGCAGTTTGAACTGAACATTAAATCATAATTGTAATAGCAGTCATTATGAAATACGATGGAGTAGCTGTATTTCACAGGGGAACAACTGGGTAACCTTAGGTGGCTGGTGACATAAAAAGTAGGTGGTGAAGTCAAAGCCACATTTGTTTTATCCCAGATTACTGTCTCATTAAAATCGCAACACCACCACCAAATCAGGTTCAGTGTGGGTATTTGTATCCTGGATGGGCACACACTGACTGGGACTTTTCCAGTCCTTCTAGCTAGATTTTCTTGCTCACTTGTGAGTGCTGGTGAACTACAGCAGTGAAAATCAACATGTTGCTTTCTGCATGTTTTAAACTAATAGTTCTTGCATTTGGCATTGTGTAGGAGTTGCTCGTTTGTAACTCCAGTCAGTTGTAGAACTGGCAATTTCCTTTTTTTGGGGGGGAAGAGGGCGGACAACAGCAAAAGGTGTTGAGAGTTGAGGATGTGTCACATTTGGAATAAATGTGCTGGTTTTGTTCTTGCAAGTTTTCTGTGACATGATTCTGGTGATTTGAAGAGAACTGATTTTTTTTCCATAGCTTTCCTAATTTAAAACCGACTCTATAAATCATAGAAACACAGAATGATTTGGGTTGGAAGGGACCTTAAAGCTCACGTAGTTCCAATCTCCCTGCCATGGGCAGGGACACCTCCCACTGGACCAGGTTGCTCCAAGCCCCATCCAACCTGAACACTGCCAGGGAGGGGACAGCCACAGCTTCTCTGGGCAACCTGTGCCAGTGTCTCACCACCCTCACAGCAAAGAATTTCATCCTAATATCCAATCTATATCTCCCCTCTTTTGGTTTGAACTTGTTTCCCCTCATCCTATCACTACATGCCCTTGTAAAAAGTCCCTCTCCAACTTTCCCTTCAGTTTCTTCTCTTCTCCAGGCTGAACAACCCCAACTCTCTCAGCCTGTCTTCATAGCAGAGGTGCTCCAGCCCTCTGATCATCTTCATGGCCCTCCTCTGGACTTGCTCCAACAGCTCCATGTCCTTCTTATGTTGGGGACTCCAGAGCTGGACACAGTGCTCCAGGTGGAAAATGAAGCTAAATCCTTTAGTTTCATTGATGTTATTGTATATAGTTGAATAGGGGTGCTAGGAAAGCTTCTGTGAGTTCTTCTGTTTTGCTCTTTAGATATGTGTGTAGCGTATATTTCTGACTGCCTATTTGGAAAATGTTGGAAAGGTTAAAGCAGGTTAAACCTTATCCTACTGACAGAAACAGTTTGCTGGCAAGGTTTCTTTTATTACTGTTGTCTAGAAACAACTTTTGAAACTATATTCAACAATAGTCCTTACATTTAGAAACCTTATCCTTGCTTTCTGAAGTGTACCATTTGCAGGACTAGTGACCTTTTGGCAGATCATATTTAGCATGGTTGTATGGTGCCTCATTAGTTTTACGGGATGCATCAGAGGACAAATATAAATGACCACCTGTTAAAAAACCCACTTAAAATTGGGTTTGTTTTGTGAAAGGTTACACCCCAGTCATAATTTAGGTAGCAATGCTAAGATGAGCTTTAAATTAGTATCAGTGTTTTTTGCCTCATTGCTTTCTATGCTGGGTTTATTACTTGTTAAAAAGCATGTAAGAGTTGTTAAATACTGATGTTTGTACTGAGAAAATTGTAATGTTGACCAACAGCAAAACCTTGGAAGTCCAGTAGAGTTTCCAGTCTCTTGTCCTATTACACCTAATCGCTTAATGAAGAAATTGACATGCTTTGCTGTGGAGCTTGCTCACAGAGGGCAATCTCATAGTAATAATAGTGATTCCTGTATGTGTCCTCAAAACTGGGTACCACTGGCTGTGAGTTGTGGAGGAAAGGAGGAGTGGAAAAGTGGTGATTGCTGAAGGGCAGGGGGATGGATTCAAAAAGAGAACAGATAGCTAATTTTAAAATTAAAACATTTCATTGAGTTCTATTTTTTTGAAGTTTTTTTTCTTAATCTGGCCTTAAGTATAGAAAGTGAAAAATTACAAAAATATTTTCATGAAGTATGTAGGAGAGAAGGCAAGCTGAACTAGAAACAGTGTCAAATGTACAATAGAAATCAATTTAAAACTTTTGAAACCGATACATGAGACTGCTGTTATTTCCTTAAACCAGTTGTTGCTAGCTGTGTTTCACTGATTTTATTAATGGCAGTCATTGTCCGTGTACATGAAAAATAAAACACAGTGTGTTAATTTCAGAGAGGCAGCGCCTGGAATGGTTTCCTTTTGTTCTGCTATTAATCTGACCGAACACCTGGTGCAGTGAAGAAGCAGCTGAGTTCCAGTTAGCTAGCTCTCTGTCTGCTGCGTTTTGTGAGGAGGGAAATGGTAGTTTGGTGATCTGAGGAAGGCTTCCAGTAAGATGTTAACATGATTAATTCTCTGCTAATGCAAGGTGAGAACCTTCGTGCTAATGGGAGAGAGGTTGGTGCACATACACCTGACAGTAGATGTCTGAAGTGTAAGGTTGTTTTTTTTAAACCTGTTCTGGAGGTTGACAGTTCTTGGGTGTGGAACCTCCTGTCATGATCCAGTCACCAGTCTTGCTCTAAGACCAGATTACTGTGCAAATTACATCCTGTATTACATCTGTCCAGGAGTAAAAGCTTGTGCATAATGCAGCAGCTGATCTATTAGCTGTAGTCCACAGTTCCAGCACATATTGCCTTGTGATTTACACTGGATGCCTCTGTTAGCTGGGTCTTCTCATTGTCCTGTAAAATTTGGGATGTTTCTTCTCTGTATGGTCACTTTGTGCCATAATGCCACAGCAGCATTTAGTGGAGTTACTCAACAGAGAGAGTACTACTGAACATGGGGTTAGGATATTCCCTTTTTGTTGCAAGGAGAGGAATTTAGTCCTTTCATGCTAAAGTAGGTATATAGTAGTACTTGTAATGCAGTTGTGTCCTCAAATCAGAGAATAATTGCATGTGAGAAGGAAGATAATGTAGTTCTTAAGTAGACAGCGAGTGTCTACTTAATACAATTTTATGGTTTTTTATGAATGTAATGGCTCTCAGCATTTTTAGATGTATTTATATTTCTTTTTAATTGAGGAAACCTCAATGTAGTAAGCACAAGCCATTAATACTCTACATCTTACCCTTTTCAAATATGTTGGTTAAAATGGGTTCACATTCAGTTATATGGGATCTCGATGTAATTGTCCACTTACGTTTTTACTTTTGCTGTTAAGGAACATTAGCAGGCTTTGGAATTTTCTCCTGTTATTTTATGCACATTGATAGCTACTTTGGAGAAGTGGTAGTGCTCAATAACAAAGCTGAGCATAACCGACTTGGAGCACCAGGTACTGCAGTATGGAAAATAAATTATGCAATAGTTAAAAAAGGATGAAATGTTGTTTTCTATTCAGATCTCTAATACTTAGGAGTGCTCATTTTTATAAATTGGTTACATGGGAATTTAGATAGTTCTGCAATAGCTGTGTCAGCACTAAAACTGGAACAATCTTACTAATGCTTTGGGTATGAGGTGAATTGTATCGAGTGCTGTATTCTCTTTGTTACCTCTGACCTTCTCATCTTGGTTAAGAAGTTTCTTTTCCCACAAAAATGCTTGAAAAACCAAAGGCTTCTCCTCTGGAGTGGGGACGTGTCAAATTTCATTTTGGGGTGAACACTAGGTTTCGTCTCTGCTGTTGTGAACTTCAGCCTTTGAACTACGGAAAATTAAACTAGTTCAGGCAAACAGAGCTCTGCACCTGTGTAAAGGGGAAACCTTGGCAACATCAGACTTTTGAAGTGGAAGTAAATAGTCAAAATGATGACTTGAGGATATGTCTGGCTTTGATAAGTGTTATTTTCCCCTGAAACTGGTTGAGGCTTCCCAGTACCTCCAGCATAATTGTTTCATTTTGAATACTCTTTTGACATAGTTCAATTGCAATTTAAAAGGGATAATAAATTTTAAAGATAACAAAATAAACCAAACTGTGAATCAGATAACAAAATAAACCAAACAGTGAACCTTTTAATAACAAGGGAGATTTACACTTACTGTTATGGCTTCAGATAACCTTTTTTCTCTGTTCAGGATTGCAGATTAAACTATTTAATAATTGTTTTGGATACTACTTTCATTTTGGTCAGCAAACACAGCTACTGGGGCATTCTGAGGGAAAAGGAAAACAGTGACCCTGAATTCATGAACACTCCAAATGTAGAAATGGAATTTGTAGAATAACTCCCCAAAAGTTACCAATATCAACCCTGAGTAGGTCAGCAAAGCCACTTGTGTATTTTTAATACAAATTTGAAAGCAACTGCATATCTATTCCAGATTATTAACAACAAGGCCTTTCAGTCATACTTTGAAAGCTTTTTCTTCTTGGTAACCAAATAGTTGTAATAAACCAGCTCACAAAAGATGTTCAGAGGACACAGTGTCAGCCTATCACTTCTATTTAGATAGCATATGCTTAAGTCAGTGTACTCTGAAGTTTGTATTTCTGAAGACTTGTCCTGTGAAAGCCTACAGACTTCTGCAGGATTTTTCATTACCTAAATGAATAATGTTGAACTGGATGATTTGAAAAGTACTGACTTTTAAAACATGATTTGATTCCTAAATGCCTATTTGTATTTATGCATCCTTTCCCTTTGTTTCAGGAGCCGTGGAAGTGTCAATCCGAAGTCCAATTGCCTGCTGGTTTAGTGCTATGCTTTATTGCTTTGGTGGTTCAGTTTTGTCTTCTTTGATGCTTGCAGAACCTCCAGTAGCATTTCTGGCCAAGGGCACAAATATTCTCCTGGCATCTTCAGTCTGGTAAGCAGCCACAGTTGAGTTAGATGAGTAGCTTGGGTTCTGAGGAAGCTGTATTTTGTAAACGGAGATTGTACTGTCAAACTGCCATGTAAATCCGAAGTTTAACTTAAAAATGGTATGGATTTGGATACTATTTCTTCATCCAGAAAGTCACTGCATCAAAATAGCTGTTACAATCCTGTTCTACAGGAATAAAATGCTTGTAAGAGAGCAACTTTTAAGGGTTATTATATAACGAAATGCTTGGTCACTAGACTAGACTTGCCTGATATTTTTATAGTATTTCTGGACAAACAGCTGAAAATGTTATTTTGAAATAAAGTGGACTTCAGTTACTGCCTTTCTGGTTATAGTTAAATCATAAATGCAGTGTAGTGTTTCAGCAGTAGCTTTTGAATACCAGAACCTGGCTGAGGTAAGAGTTTTGAACTTTTCTGTAATTGTGAATCTCGGACACAGCTCTTCGTTCCTCTCCTTTAGTTTCTGCTTCCTGACATAATTTTTTTTTCTGTACTTTGCCCTTTCCCAAGTGTTGTAGTGGAGGACAGTAGAAGTCTGAATGGGAGGTCAGGCATGTGAACGAGGCAGCAACTTGGCCTGGTTTGGAATTCAAATTTGTTTCAGAAGGTGATCCTTGAAAAAAACCAAACTTAACAAAATTTGTGAGCAGCAGTGGGTTTTTGAATTTAAAAATCTCAATTCCTATCTTAGAAGAGTGTTATATGCTTGAAATCCTTTAATACCTGTTCTTGTAGCCTCCTTAGGTTTTATAATTGCAAATTCATTAAAATGAAAGTAAGTGTTTCTATCTGTCTGTGTATATCTGTGTATTAGTCTTGTGGTCTTCGTGTTTCTTTTATGCAAATTAGTGAAAGGAATAATGTGCAATACGTAGTGCAGTATTAACAAAGCTTATAGAATCTGCTTATGGTTTGTGTTAGTCTGATGTGGGCAACATGACTGCTTGTTTTAACAAATGACACATGTAAGCAGAACATTATTTCTGTTGAACTTAACATGGTCAAATGCAATTTGCTGTGCACAAATAAAATGAGTTTTTAATGAGGAGCTGTGAGTGTTATGAAACCTTTTAAGCTTCTAGTTTTACAGAGTTCTCTCTTCATAAGCATAATGACTTTAATTCTTATTCCCAAATCACGTGAAATGAAATTCCCCAAGCTGTATGTAAAACTGGAAAATGAAAGGGGGTGTGCTATGGTTGAGAAATGCTCCTAAATATTCTGTAGGACAGTGACATCTACTGTTAGCACATGTTGCTAGCAGAAATTATAGACAAAAATGCCGTGGTGGGACTGCAATGCTAGGCTCAATCCAGTTACCTGTGCTTCAGGGTCCTATACTCACCTTCTGCAGCTGTAAATTAATTCTGGTTAATGTTGTCTGTTGAGTACATGCAGTAGCTATTGGTACTGCTATTTGCAGTAGCCATTAAAGTACATGCATCTTTGTCTTCATATCAACTGAAGCTTGTTTGCATACAAAGGCAAATGGCTTTACAGTAGGAGAAAAAAGAAGAATATAAGTAGTTCAAAAGTAAAGCTAAAAATCAACACCGTAACAGTAATTATCTTTTAGCATAAATTCCAGTAACTTTCTTGTATGTGAGAAGTAGGCTATTGCATGCTCCAGTCTGGGAGGTCTTAAGAAGTTGGCTTTGGAAGTTTGCAGTGGCAAAGTACTGTATCCGTTGCAGAAAAAGAAAATATATAACTAGGAAAGGACTTCAGCTAAACTTTCCCTTTCTGGGGAAGAAGCTTTCTGGCATTCAGCTCTAAAGGATAAGCGTTTTTCTCAAAAAAAAAAGACCTGAGGGCTGTCCTGATTTCTAATCTCCAACCATGAAGCATGACTTTTCCTCATTGTGGTGTCTCCTAGTAGTTCTAATTAAGTAAACTAGATAATGAGAGGTGCATCTCTGCATTGCAGCCTAAGTAAGCAGGAGAAGGATACAGCCTTAGAAATCCTTGGTAGACAGGATTGATCTCAGAAGCCTAAACCAACAGGCAAGTATATTTTTTTTTAGGAAATGAAGATATACCCTTCCTATCTTTTAAAGGCTTTCTTTGCTTTTATTTAACTGTTACTCTTTTATTCCCATGCTGAAATAGTTTAGATACTTAATCTTGATGATTTTTTTGAAACCATAAATGCCTCTGTAAGAACTGAATTTTGTTTATGATCTAAGAGATACAATAAAACACCACACAATCTAATCTTTTAAAATTTACTGTCATCTTAAGATTTCATTGTTAGCCATCTTTAACTTTATTTTGTTTTAAACTCAAGTGGATAAAAGTTGTTACCAAATTTTGAGCACTGTGCTTTTGACACTTTGAAAAAAGAAATGTGCTTGTAATTGGCAAGTTGGAAAAGCTGGAATTGGTGGTTAAGATTTGAAATGTGTTTGAAAATAGCTGTGCATTTCATCTGGCGTGACACTAAGTAGTGGAGGCATTCTCGCTGAAGTTAAATTCCAGTATGAAAGCATGTTGTCAGCATGTAATTTACTGCCCTGTTACAATCCTATAAAAAAAACCCAAGAAAAACCCAAAAATACCCCCCTAACCAAACCAAAAAAGAACCCTACAAAAACCCAAACCACACGAAGTCAGTGAGACATTAATTCAATACATTGAATTATAAAAACATGATATGTAAGCTATAGAACAGTTGGTGAAATTTAAAGCTGTTTCTCATGTACTTTAATGGATTCTTCTCTGGGACAATGAGGCAGTATGAGCAATTTCACATAATGTTGGATGATTTTGGTGCAAGAGCTCAAGCATGCTCAAAAGCATTTCAGATTTGTTCCAGTATGTCTACCACCCAAGACAGTGAGTTATCAGGTATATTATGCATTACTAGTCATATTCCAAAAATGTCTTTAAAGGTTGTTAGAAAGTAAATTCCTTAGCAAAAACTTTTGAATGCTGCTAATGGGTTTTCCCATTATTTTCAGGTATCTTGTGTTTTACTGCCCACGAGACATATTCTACCGGTGCTTTGCCTTTCTGCCTCTTCGGCTTCTGGTTGCAGGAATGAAAGAAGTCACTAGGACTTGGAAGATAACGGCTGGCATTGCACATGCAGACAGTCACTTCAAAGATGCCTGGCTTATCATGGTTGCTGTGGGCTGGGCCAGAGGTAACACACATAACATCTTGTTCTGATGGATTGTGATGTTTGGAGTGGTATTTAAATGGCTAGCCCTTCAGCATAACTGTAGCACCATTCCTCGCTATGCTGGATGTGATAGTCCTAATACAGTCTGTTACCCCCTCCAGTGAAAAGCCTGTGCAGCAGTTTTTCTGCCTGGATTAAGGGTGACATTGAATGACTTTGAGGGAAGTTCATCTCATCCCTTCAGAATGTCTTGTGAGGACTTGTAGGATGGACAGTTCATGGCAATGAAGGAATAGATCTCCTATGTAGCTTCAGTGCTATACTAAACTTTCCAACAACTTATTTCTTCAGAGATGTTTTTCTTGCATGTGGCTGAAGAAGAAAATTTATTTTCTTAGTGTTTTTTCATTGTAACCATTAGCTGATTTTAAACACAGGAGTGAATTTTCTTGCCTGCCTGCTGTTTGGAGTATGACTCTGGAAGCTACCTTCCAAGCAGCTGTATTTGTAGTCACATTAGAACCACTTCAGGAAGTAGTAGTGCAAGTCTTGTTTCTATTTGCTTGATTCTGTTCTACTTTTGGGGAAAAAATATGTGTTAATGTGATCATCTAACGTATCCTTTTCCCAGGTTATAGTACAGATTAGTCTCATTGGCCAGACTGTCTAGCATCTCCTTAAGTCTTGTATTTTTTTAATGTAAAAATACATACCCACTTTTCTTGTAGAGAGTCTTCATAGTTTATAGAGACACTCTGTATTTGCATGATGACATGAAGAATGGAATGATGCAAGCCTCTCTGGAGATTACTTTGGCAATTAAGACATTTGCTTGTAGTGATGAGTTCAGGTGCTATCGCATAGAGGTAAACCTGAGGTTCTTGCTAAGTCACTAAACCTCTGAGGTTTCGTGTTGGTCACTCAAGTCATGCACATATAAAAGGTTGGATCAGTTTCTTTAAGTCTGAGCTTTGGGTGCCACATTTGGCATGTGGTGTATTGAGTTTTGCTGGGAGCAGTAATAGGCTGTGTGGCAGTGGTAGCCATCAGTGGAGACTTGTCGTAAATCTCTGCAATTTCAGGAGCTGGTGGTGGCCTAATTTCCAACTTTGAGCAGCTGGTTAGAGGAGTGTGGAAACCTGAAACCAATGAACTATTGAAGATGTCCTAGTAAGTTTTTTAAAATGTGGTAACTATTGTTTTGCTAAATGCTTGTATTGACACTCACTTTTAGTGGTTCAGATTACAAAAAAAACCAGTAGGACATATTTGTCCTCAATGTTTTGGTGTGTATCTTGTGAAACACTGGTTGATGACCTTCGGTAATTTTAGCAGACGTTTAGATCATTTTAGGTTCACAGCACAAGAACACCAAATGAGAAGACGAGTCAAAAATGAGTTGGCAGAAAGCAGTACTGAGTCAGTAGGACACTGCTGGAAAGAGGTATTGACTCAATTTTCCTTACAGGGACATGGTCTTATGTCCAAAATGAAAGGACAGCAATACCAGAAGTATACAAGTGAAGTCTGCAATTTTGGTGCATCACTAAGATGACTTTCTTTGAGTGTTGTCACTCTTACTTTCTCTGCCAGTACTGACTGTTTTCCTCCACAGATATCAATTATTTGAGAAGATGCAAATTGGTTATTCAATATATCACAAATGTACTGCAAGATAGGAAGTGTTACTTCTGTTGTAGAAACAAAGAATGGGAACATTACGAGGCTCCAATTTTAGTTTGTACAGTAAAATGAGAATTCAGACAGGCTAGAAAGCCACAAGCTATTATTGTAGGTCAAGATAAGCTCACTGTGTTAATTTCCTAAAATTCATTTGATCTTTCCCATGTTACTCTTAGGTCTTTAGAAATAATAATATTATTTTTTTAAGTTATCTCGCTTTTCTGCAGCTACTCTTAGAAGCAGAATAACAGAAGAGAAATTTGGAGTCTTTCCTTTGGCAATTTTTCAGCTTTTTATGGCTTATGTTAGTTGTTGGCTTCTTCTGAAATTCCAGGTATTTAGAATTTCTGTCCCTTCTTCAACACCTTAAGCAACTCCTTGGAGTAACTAGCACCTGGAGTATAAAAGAGGAACCTATTTTGAAGTCTGAGTAGTGCAAGCTTTGTGATTTAACTCTTCAGTAAGATGTACTGGGAGAGGAAGAAGGGGAACAGGCTGGTGTATTGAGTCTGAATAGAGGCATTGATGTGAGGAGGTTTTATCAAATATGAGTTTGATGGGTGTGTAAAGTAGTGTTGAACTTGATGCTTGTCCATATTATGGACAGAAAGCATAGTAATAGTATATAAAGTGAAAGTCTTATTTTAATTATAGCTAAGTTTTGCACCTTGTCACTGGTGCCACAAGTTTTCATTTGTTCTATTCAGAAGCAGTTCTTTTGCACACTAAGAACATTTATTGCTTTCCAGGCCATGGGAACTTTCACTGTAGAGTAGAGAAGAGAAATTAACATTGTTTGTTTGTTTTTCAGCCCTGTGAAGGTAACTTTGGTAGGAGCAGTTCTTTTCACCCTGCAACAGAGCCAGTACTTGCCAATAGCAAGACACAACCTTGTCTTTTTATACACCATCTTTCTTGTGGTTTCCAAGGTAAAAATGTGAAAGTGTTGCAAATAACTGAATAGCAGAAAATATTTTATTTCAGAGTAAAACATTTCTATCACAGTTTAGAATGAATGCTTCTGGAAGGTCAGCTCCTGCTGAGGTCTTAAACCTGTTCTTAGTCTTCTGTACATGAGCAGAACAGAAGACCTAGTCTGCTACTGGTACTGTTCAATGTATGGGGGGAAAAAAAATCAGTAATTTTGGTACCCAACAGTTGATAGGCCAGGCTTGTATGTCCATAATCTCAAACAAAGTTTCTGGTTGTAGAAAGAAACTCTCCTGTTCTCTGCCTTTTGCTGGTTGCTTAATGCCTTCCTCGTACCTGTGCGTGATCTGTGGGTTTGCAAAACAAGCCAACTAGATTCTCATCTAGCTTAAAGTGTTCGCTAGGCAAGTGTTTAGGTGGGAAGAGAAAGTACATCAAAACCACTTTGAAGTAGCTGTAACTACTTTTTAATAAAATGAGTACTACTTCTCTATTGAATCCTTTAATCCCTACAGTCTTTTCACTTCCAGGGTGATGCCTGTGTTCAGGATTATTAGTTAATAAGAAAGTGTAGTCTCTGTGCTAGCAGGCATCTGGTGATTTTAAGAGTGTCACAGCTGCTGTTGAACAGACCAGAGACTGTCTTAAAAGTGGTGGTTGCCAGTCTCCTTCCCGAGACTGACACTGACAAGTTTCTGAGCTGACAAGTTCAGTTCTAGAGAAGTTGCTCTGGGGAGCCAAGACTTCAAGCTGATGTTCAAGATTCTCCACCTAAACCAATAAAAGCATTGTTGAACTGGGGATGCTGGGAATAGAGAAAGAAAGGAATGTTATTCTGGAAGTGAGAAATTACAACTGTCTTCAGAAGCTGGCTGTCGGGCTGCACTGAAGTGAATAAGTTCTTAAACTGAAGGTCATACTGACAATCAGGAACTTGAGCATCTGCTTAACTAATAAATCAACAGTTGTGGATATGGCATAGTCCTGTAGTAGTGTCTTCTTTTAGAAACTTTTAATGTCTCTGAAAACTGTAGGAACTGTTGCGATATAAAGTGGTTCAGTAGCTGGATCTGCAAAACAGTTTTTTCTATCCCAGTTCCAAGTTATGTATTGTAAGGAATTTCCGCCTAAATCTCTCAATTTAATGGAATGAGTATGGCTTGTCTGGAATTCTAACTAAAGTCTGGCTGTGCATATATATTTAGATGCTGACACATTCTTTCAACTTAAATGGAAGTAGCCACTCTGTTTACTGTGTTTCGGTTTGTACGAGGTGCAAAACTTAAACATAAAAGTTGCTCTTCATTTTAGTTGTATGACATTAAATGTGGTTTACTCTTAGGATGATTTTAGTAGAACTTATGTAGAACGTTTTTTGTGCACATTGTTTGTGTATAGCTGTGTGAAGAGTATAGGATGGAAAGAAAAGCATTCTTTGACCAATTCAAGCTAAAATGAACATATTTTTCTGTTCTTGGTAGCATGGCCTTATGCTCATGTAAAAATTAGAATTGCTGTACATTCATTCGGCTTTGAACTTGTTTTCAATCACTGTGAAGTCATTAAAACTTTTACTGTAACTTGATACTTCTTCTTCATAGGTAACAATGATGTTGACAAGATCTGCAGCTTCTCCATTTGCTCCCTTTGAGGCTGCATTAGGCCATATGTTCTTCGGCTTGCAAAAGACACCATCCAAAGTGAAGGGTGAAGGTGCTGCATCTTCCAATGGCTCTTCAGTCTGTGACCAGTCTTCTTCTGAACAGCACCGTGATGGTGTTAAGAAAAGACAAGCAAAGAAAACAGAATAAGTGGCGTAGAATCCTTGATAGTCATAACCTTTGAAGATGTCTGTATTTCAGATTAGACTGACTGAAAGTTTGTTTTAAGAAATGCGTGTGAGGAGAGAACAGGGTTGTATACTACTGTGGTGTTGTTCGCCTTTTTTTGTAAGCTACTGTTCAGATACCTAAAGGCACATACTGTAATTGTAAGTTAAAAACAACAAATTTTTATAGTGTTTATAATTTTACTAACTTTTGTATTTATAATAACTTTGAATGCCTATGTGCTAAAAAGATAGTTTTAAAATGTGACAATCAGCTTTGTGTTTGTTTCTGATATATCACTTGTTTCACCCCTTCTCCCTGGCCCCCTCCTGTTATTCTGTTTTGTTTGGATATCATGGATTTGCACTGCCAAGTGTTCACAGCATGTCCCAAATAAGAAGGTAATAATCTGAGTAGGGCTTAATCACATTGCACTGTAAAACCATGGAAGTGTACCGAACTAGTGCCTTTAGCTAGAAAAATAACTGAATTATTGTTGTAATCCACATTGCACTAGTCTAGATTTTCTTCATTTACTTAAGCAAATGTTATTTTTCAATTTTTTAAAATAAGAGTGAATTATCTGGCACTTTAAAAAATCTTTACAGTTAGCAAGTAGGAACATTTCAATATTTTTGTTGTTGGCTTACTTTGGCACTTTATTTGCAAGCATTTGATATATAGCTGTTTTCATGTTACATAAGTGATTTACATATGGTTTGTAGCTATCTTTCAGTCTGACTGGGACTAGGCATCTCTGCCTGCACTTTTATCCAAGCATACACATTTTTTCTTTTCAAAGCCCAAGTTTCTTTAAAAAAAGAATACTGGACATCTACCTTGTTTCTTATGAGTTCAGCCGTATTATGCCTCCAGTTACTAAATACCAGCACTATTTTGTAGCAATTACCTCTGGTGCTATTGGGGATAACTATTAATGTCAGAAGCACTGTAACTATTTATTAGTGTTTGCTGGAATCTGCTGCTTCTTGCTCACTGCATATTTTCTGCACATGATGTGGAGCAGTCCTAAGTGGCATACACTTCAGAAGTGAGAACCTTGTCATTTTGGAGATGTTACATTTCATAAGAATTGAATCTTTTCAGAGGATTCTTTCACTGATGTGCCAATTTTTAGAATAAATCATTTTTACAGAATTACATTATTTGTCTTCAGAGTGCACTGCTTTGAAGAGTGTTCTTCAGCAAGAGGAGGTAGGTTAATCTTTGTGCAGGGATACCAAGGAG
Source organism: Aegotheles bennettii (assembly GCA_013398125.1). Taxonomy (NCBI): domain Eukaryota; kingdom Metazoa; phylum Chordata; class Aves; order Caprimulgiformes; family Aegothelidae; genus Aegotheles; species Aegotheles bennettii. The sequence continues at coordinate 7,777 of VZRW01002450.1, read as the reverse complement.
AATGTGGAGGGAGATCTGATTTGAAAAGACAAAATTCTAGTTCCAGATACATATCTAAATTTAGAAAAACTGTCACTAGTGCTGTGCTTAGAGAAAAGAAAAAGAAAAAAGTACCCAAGAAATTTCTTGTGCTTGTCTAGTCACATTTCCATGGTAGTGACCAAAACCTTTGAACTCTTCAGGTTGGAATTCAACTTTATAGCAAATGTGCTGTACCTGGAAACCTACAATCAGTATTTTCTTCAAGAGAGAAAACTTAAAAAAAAATATAAAAAGGAACCCCAAACTCTATTGGACAAATTAGCAATCATGTTCGTGACATTTTACACTGAAACTTGGTGTACAGTTATAAATGCTTGAAGTATTCACTTGCAGGGTATCTCAGGTTTTTGTAGCTTGGCATCATGGATGTATGGATAAATTTGACGCTGCCAACTAACTGTTTAGTGATCAGCTAGTTGCTCAGGAACACCAGCAGTTTTATATCCACAGTTTTTAAACTTCTGGGTGTTTTTTGAAAAGGTGTAATCGTGTATACTAGTTCACAAGAACCATAGGGAATAGGATTGTAGTATGAAACTATGTTGCACAACTGTGAAATACTGGCTGAGACATGGCTGCTCTTACCCCAAGTAAACGTGAAAATATGCTTACACTAATTCTTTAACATGTTTACAATTTGAAGGAAAATACATGGTTTTGTATTCATTTTGGACTTGAAGATGATAATATTTTTTTAAAAAAGTTGTTTTTCTTGACTGAACACCTTAATAGAAATACAAATCACACTAAAAACGTATATTGTTGTGAGACAGAACATAAGTTATGGTGAAGGAAATCCTGTTGTAAGCACCATGAAAACAAATCTTCATGTTTAAAGATCTCACAGGCTTCTGAAGAATGAGTGTTCAAAAGAACTCTGTACCGAATAGTTATATGCATGTGTTCTGAGGACTACTTTTTTGTATTATGAAAAAGATAACCAGTTGCACAGGGTTCAACCTGAATTCTAAAGGAGGCTTTAATACAGTCTGTCCAGATGCCTTAAATAAACAATTACTGCCCAGCTTTAATGGTGATCTTTCTCTATGTCTGCTAAACTTCTCGGTGTGAGATTGGTAAGAATTTCTTATAACTGTTCCATTTCAGTAAAGCATGTCAGATTCAGCAGAACTGAACTAGTGAACTAGTTAGCTGTATCTAATTTTGTCATTAGCCTGGTAAAATTAGAAGTAGTTCTCTTGTACTAATATAAACTAAGGCTGGAAGGAGTTATTTTATCAGCTCAGTTCCCAGGCTGGAAGGGCCTGTTCCTGATAAATCCAATTACTGTTCTGGGTCTTAATTTCTGTTAAGTATGCCTAATTTTTATAAAAATAAATTCCTTAAGATATGATTCATGAACTGAACCAAAGTTGCTTTAGATGATAAATGTGTTTTGCTTTCCTCTTCTGTATTTTCTCCATTTCATTTTATTGGAAAGAAGTGGAGATAGGAGGATATCATACAGACAGTGCCTTAATTCCCAACTTGCTTCTTCAGTGTATTATTTTAGGCAAACACAGTTGTTCAAGAATTCCAAACATCTGTCTTCTGTAGGAATCTGAATTTTCTCAACATCAGGGCTGTCCTGAAGTCTAACATCTTCCAACAATCTAGATGGTGAATGCAAGCTTTACTCAGAATGAATACGCTTAACTTACAAGGTGAATCCTCTTTTCTAAGATCCAAATGAAGCCTCACAAAGAGTAGCAACAGGCAAGCAGCATTTGACACTAAGATGAGAATCAAAAATGTGTTGTAAATAGTAATTTGCGTTTGTTTTTATAAAACTGCCCTGTGAAGCAGTCAAATGCCTCTTGTGAAATGTGTGAAAATGTCCAGCAAGGAACACTGATGGACAAACACATTTGTATTCATGGACAAGAGCAGCCAGTTGCACATTGATCTTCAAGTGAGTTTTATCCACAGTCAAGAAGTAGAATATGATGATCAAAATACCATACCAATTAAAAACTGCTGCAACCAAGTTTGATGAATTAGTGCGTGCATATGTCCAACAGCTTCTGTGGAGGAGGAACATAATAGGTTGCTTATAGAGGAGGAACAAAATAGGTTGTCTGGATGGAGATCGGTGATAAGTTGTGTCCCTCAAAGGGTCTGTGTTGTATACTGGGACCAGTGCTGCTTAATAGCTTCATCAACGACATATACAGTGGGATCGAGTGTACCCTCCCGCAGCAAATTTGCAGATGACACCAAGCTGCGTGGTGTGGTTGACACGCCTGAGGGAAGGGATGCCATCCAGAGGGACCTGAACAATCTCAAGAAGTGGGCCCGTGTGAAAGTCACGAGGTTCAAAAAGGCCAAGTGCAAGGTCCTGCACCTGAGTAGGGGCAACCCCTGGTACTATAACATGCTAGGGGATGAAGGTTTTGAGAGCAGCTTTGCTGGGAAGGACTTAGGACTTGGAGGTGCTGGTGGATGAAAAGCTGGACATGAGCTGGCAATGTGCATTAGCAGCCCAGAAAGTCAACAGTATCCTGGGCTGCATCAAAAGAACTGTGACCAGCAGGTCGAGGGAGGTGATTCTGCCCCTCTGCTCATGTGAGATCCCACCTGCAGTACTGCTTCCAGTTCTGGAGTCCTCAACATAAGAAGGACATGGAACTGTTGGACCAGGTCCAGACGAGGGCCATAAAAATTATCAGAGGGCTAAAGCACCTCTCCCAGGCTGAAAGAATTGAGGTTGTTCAGCCTGGAGAAGAAAAGGCTCCGGGGGAACTTTGCAGCCTTTCAATACTTAAAGGGGGCTTATAAGAAAGATTGGGACAAACTTTTTAGTAGGGCCTATAGTGATAGGACAATGGGTAATGGTTTTAAACTAAAAGAGGGTAGATTAGACTAGATATAAGGAACATACCTTTTACAGTGAGGGTGCTGAAACACTGGAACACGTTGCCCAGAGAGTTGGTAGATGCCCCATCCCTGGAAACGTTCATTGTATGAAAACTTTGCTATCTTTACTTACCAGTCACCCACCACGCTCCAAAGCTTCGTTTTGATTATCCCGAAGTGAGCTGTTGTTCTGCAAAGGAGGTGATTTTTCTTTGGTGTTTGCTTTCTAGCTCATGAAAGCTTAAAACAGCAGGAGTGAGGCTTAGTGCTTTACTCGGTATTTTCAAGTTGAGCCAAGGGAGAGAATGGAGCATGGGAGAGAAACCCATCTTTCTGAGCAGCTGCCTTTGTATTAGTTGGGGCATGTTCTTTGGCTTCAATTCAGTTGTCCAATATATTTTTAGGCCCCTTTAATTCAGTATAGCAGCTGAAAATGAGAGTTAGCTCATGTGATATGTTTAGCTCATAGTAGATCCCACCAGTGACACTGAAAAACAGCATGTCAGGAAGAAGGATCAGCAGTGAAATGCCCCTTTAACAACAGCCTCTTCTGTAGGGTTTGCGGATCTTTGAAAATCAATATGGACTTCAGAGTCTGATAATATGCAAAGGGAAGCTGGTGACCTTATGGCCAAGCTTGAATCCAAGTTTTGACGCAATGTTTCTTAGTTCTGAAGATTTACATTCTGATAATTTGGGTATTCTTTCCTGTAACTTGTATATATATGCTTTATTTTTACTAGACCTTCTGGATTAAGAAGTTCAGAGTCAGATTGGATTCTTCTGAATCCATCTCTCCCAAGGGCAATCCAGATGTCTTGTAGCTGGCTTTGGTTTAGAAATGTCTTGCCAAAAGAGCAGTTACTTGGAAATCAAATGTGTTGATGATTTTTTCATTCCCTTGTCTTTACCTAAATCTCCTGCTTTTTTTTAAGACTGAAGCTTTATGTGAGTAAATCTGGCAGGAATTGGATCATAACTAAGTTTAGAAGAAGTTGAAATACGAAGGCTGTTTTAAAAAAAAAGTTTAACTGCTGATTTATACTAAGAAGATATTGATAACAAATGCTAAAGAGTTTACCAAAACCCAACACAAACGTAGTGCTAAAAGGCTATACTTAAGAAAACCAAAGAAATTTCAGGAAACAAACCCATGCATTGCTACTGAGAGAAGTCACTGTATATGGACACAGGAAACAGGTTTCCAAATAGTGCATTGCTATGTATGTGTTCTTGTCCTCAAATGCAAATTGGATGGAGTACAAGGTTTACTGACCTTCAGATGACACTGAAGCAAGCGTGCAAGGAGTCAGGACAAAGTGGAGTAACTCCTGGGAATGAGATACAGCGTGCTTTTATTATAGCAAGAGGCAAAAACCAGACTGCTGTCATAAATGAACTAGGAATATGGCTCTAACACTAGTACAACCTTATTGTTGCTGACCTAAGAGGTGACATGCTGCATTTCTGAGTCTGTAGCTGGTCTTTATGGATGTCTATGAAATTAGAGCATCAACGCTGTAAGGAAAAGCGATGATTAAGAAGGTCAAGCTGGGTAAGACCCCTGGGGATGTGTTTGCAGCATGAACTACAAGAATGTGATCAGGCATTTAAAGTTATTAATGAGATGTGCTTCTGATATCTTTAAACAATGCTGATTTTTTTTTTTACCCAGGCTGAAATGATGTGGAGAAGAGTGGGATCATGTTTGAGCTGCTCATTAGTGTCAGAAAAAAAAAGAAATCAGGGTGTTCAACAGGATACTTCCAGTAAAATGCATCCCTGCTTTTTGGTACATAGCAAGGTAGTAATTTCAGGCAATACAGCATTTAACCACCTCTAGTGTGAAAAATGTGGAGCTTCTTATTGCTCCTCCAGGAGCATCAGATTGGTAAGAAAACTTGTGAAAATTATGGGTTGTCTTCAGCACAAAGTGACTGACTTGATACATCAAGGCTGCTAGATAAGAGAGAGGAGAACAGTGGCTATCACAAAGGTCTGTAAAATCAAAATTGAACCTGATGCACACGGAATGATTTTTGCATAATACAGCAGCTTCAAGTGAAACTGGTAGGTAATGGACCCTGAGTGAACCAAAAAAAAGCTACCACTTAAGTTGCACAATGTATAATTAAGCTGTGGAACTCATTGCCTCAGGTAGAAATGCTAGAAATGGAAAGCAATTAGATACCAGTTCTGACTCAGGCAAGCCTCATAGTGTTTTGTCAGATGGTGGAAAAGTATTATGGGTACATTATATAGTACACGCCTGACCTATTCTCAGATTTTCTCTAGGCGAGTGCTCTCAGCATCTACTCTTGGCAACCCTGTTAGCCAGGGAAAGATGCAGTCTCCTCCTACCAAAAATTATGCAGCTGATGTTCCTGGTAAATTACAGGGATCAGCACATCTGGTGTGCAAAGGATTGGCTTGACTCTAGAGAACCCACCTTCCACAACGACGGTGTCTCCCCTGCCAGGCAAACAAGAGGCTACTGGTCTAGAGAGACCACTGGGATGATCGTGTATTGCAGTAGTAATGCTCATATTTGCTTCTGAAAAGTGGGCCCTTTCTTTGTTAGTGTCTCCTCTCTTATGAAACAGAAGTCATTCTTTTGCCTCTGTGTAGTTAATTTTGTTATTTGTAGAACATTTTCAGAAGCTCAAGTAAAAAGGTACTCTAGACACGTGAATTATTACTATTAGTACTGCACATGGTTGTTTTGTTGAAGGTTTTTTTTCCAGCTGAAAATGGGTTTGACTGAAAGGAAACATGTTTTTGCAAGAAAACTATGTTGGTGGAAATTGATTTTAACTCTGGGTAGCAAAGAAAGCCAATAAAACTATTTAAAAAAATTCTGTTTTGTTTTGTGAAAATTATTTTTCCTTAATTTTAATTGGAAGTATTATTATTTATGGAAAACTGATGTTCAATTCATCATGGGAAAATGGTAAAAACTTTAAACAAAACTAACAGTTTTGGGGAAAAGTAATTTTCTTAGTTGCATTCTATCCATTTTCTTAGGTATTGACAGAAAAGTTTCTTTGAAGCTGCCATCTCATTCAGAAAGCAGACTCAGAGGTTAATGAAAATTTTCAGCAAATATCTGCTCTGTGTGTAAAATGCATCCATCTTTTTTTTTTTTCCAAACCAAATTTGCTTTTGAAAGAATCATCATACTGCAGCTGGAAATTTTCTGTGATAATACAGTATTTTAAAATCCTGAGTAGTGAGGAGAAAAACTCTTACCTTTTCAAGTTGTGGTCATGTGGTAATATTACTGATGACTTGCCTTGATTGTTTAGGTTGCAGATAAGACTTCTATTTCAATACTCTGGTCATAGAAGAGGTGTTGTTATTTTCTGATGTAAGCCACATTAAAATAAGCATTGATTTCATGTTGGAGAGCCTCAAAAAGCTTCAGGCTGAAATAAAAAAAAGAGAATGAGTTAGCTTTCTTTGCAGCAGTCCTGTCCCTTTTCCGTTCCAGTATTAAGTTGATGCTGAAATTACCTGTTTAAGCCTATCCCATAGTGAGAGGGTATCAATTTTTTTAACATGTACAAACTCATGCCATTCAGCTTCTCATTTTATAAGAATAGAGCATCTCAAGCAAGTCAGAAAAGTGTTTGTTTACCTGCCTTGTGGTTGGTGTTATGGAAACATAAACACACTTGAACAGACAAAGCAAAATGGGAGAAGTGTTGAAACTGGCATGGATGCAGTGCTGAGCTTCTACCTTGGCAGTGAAGCCTCAGCAACCAGAAGGAACATCTGCAGCAGAGAAAGGTGAGTTTTCTTATTCTTTGGTCAGTGGTGGCCCACTCAAGGGTATTACCTGATGTTGTCATGATTGTGACGTGTGTGATATGAACAGCTAGGAAATCTGGGAACCACCTTCCTATGGAGTCAGGGCTGGGAGCTGTGCTTAGCATTAGCTGAACATGGAGATTGGCCTGGATATGAACAGTGAAAAGCCATGGGTCATTCTCTAAAACTCTTGGATCTAATTAGAGTATCTTACCTCTTGTTACATTTATCTTGTTATGTTTACTGAATCTGAACTATGAAGAGTGCTACAAACCTTTCTTTTATCTACCTGGTGTTATTTAGCCTCATATTATTATGACTGGTCAGTGGGTGTACAGAAGTTTTGCTGCTTAGTGTGCTCCTTTACACACAAAAGTATGCTCTTTCAGACAGACAGCAAGTGAAGGACTGTTCAGCAGGAAACTGGTGGGTCAGGCACCTCCAGTGTAACCTGTGGAATAGCCTGAATGCTGTTGTTGAATTGTCTGGAGAAACTTGATGTGAACAGTTTTGCTATTATTCCCAAAGCTCTTTACCAAAGGAATTAGAGATACACCATGAGAAAGCTTGAGTCAAAATCTCCTTTGGTATGACCATCACCAACTGTGATGGCATTCCCATAGCAAAAAAATTGTCTTTGTGTGCCCCAAAAACATTTAAGATGTGTTGTAACTAGCAAGATGAAAAAAAATGCAGATCCTGTTTCAGCTCTATGTGCTTAGGCAGTAGCAGTGCATTGAAGGCTCTAGATACATGCACGTGCTAAGGCAGAGGCTGCTGCCCGAGCACTCACACAACATTCACAGAGTGGCATACACACCACCCGAGACTTCAACCACCGGGACTGGAGTCCCTTCACAGTGGGTGACTTCAGAGAGCTCACGGGTGCCCCCTTCGACTCCACCCCCACACACACTTGCTCTCAGTCACTTCCTATTCCCTCAGGCTCAACCCTGGGGTTCCCAGAGCAGTCTGAGGTATCAAATTTTATATGAAAAGAAAAAATATTCAGGTGGTACAACACCAAAACAGCTCAAGCTGGGTGGCTCCAGAGAGGGACCCTGAACAA